>JAGFBZ010000555.1:0-554495 GCA_018398805.1 Hirundichthys speculiger
TTTTTTTTTTTTTTTGCTCCATTTCGCTCTTCATTAGAGTCTGAAAAGACACCAAAGGAGCAATCTTGCACAGCAACAACAATGGCAAAAAAGAACCCCCTCGTTCCCAGAAGCTTTTTCACTCTGCTCAGACAATTTTAGAGCACAATGGAGGACTGTGACTTTATTTTTTTTAATCATGAACAGCGGGAATTATAGCACACAGTATTCACATCTGATGTCAGATAACTATTTTATGATCATTACTTAAGAGGTGAGCATGCTTCTTTGTGACTTTTGTGTTCTTTTGTGTCCATCCACTGCACCGTGCTGCAGTCCGTTCTCCTCAGGGTTTCAGGATGTTTGGGTAAAGAGGGGCGGGTTACCGCAGAGTCATGCAGACGAGGCCTCAGCAGCGGTGCAGGGTGGACGGGACAGGAGAGCCTGTCCCAGGACGATCCAGAGATGTGGGGTCTCCTGCAGCAGGAGAAGGACAGGCAGTGTCGAGGACTGGAGCTCATTGCGTCAGAGGTGAGCGGCCCCAAATAAAGACCTAAATACAGGAAGGGAGACAGGAGAGTGATAAAAGCACCACAAGATCATTAAAAACATGAAAACACATTATACAGCTCCCTCCATTCACTAGTTTAAGAGTAAAAAGTAATTTTGTTGGTTTACGTAATCTGTGACCAGCGGTCTGTTGTGATCACCTGAAAGTGACTGTTTCAATATTTGCTCTGGTAACCACACAGAGTTCATCTGTGAGAGCACTCCTGGAAAAACAGATGTGCTTAAACATGTCAGCTCTGCACTGCATAGCATTTACATCATTATCTTGAGGATAGAGGTGGTAAAGATGTGAGACTTAAAGCAAGAAAAACAACTTGAACTACAAAGGCCATTTTTCAGGAGTGAAACGACAAGTCACCAGAGTTGATGTTTCCAGAATTTAACTGTTTTTCTTCTGAGTCCCCAGGATTCCTTTTTTTCCCCCTCTCTCTCTTTGCAACTCACTAATTCTCTCTAAGAAGCTGTAGGGAGAGATGGAAGTTTTTATTCTTTTATTCTCTAGCAACTGTGAACCCACACTCACAATGACATCTGAAAGATTTTCATCTTCGTGTACTTGAGATGTCAGTCATTTGCCTCTGCTGGCTAACTCCTTAAGGAGAGCCCCGGGTTTTTTCTTCAGAAGCATCGTCAAATGATCCCATTAGCTTCTTCACTCTCTCCCACTGATCTCCACAGCTTGAGTTGAGGCGGGGGAGGAGGAGCAGTCCTATATGTGTGTGTGTTTTTTGTGTTGTGATAGTAGTTAGAAATGCCATAGAAAAGACTTTTGTGTCAGGCAGGGAACTGGTTTGAAACCTCACTAGAATGATTGAGGGATTCCTGAAAGGTGGCAGTTTCCGTATAATGACAAGACAGAGGAGGCGGTTGAGGAGGATAAGGTGAGAGAAAAAAATAAGCTGAAACAAGAACGGAAAAAATATGAGACAGGAGACAGGGAGGGAAATTCATTTACATTTATTTCCTTTTCTGTAGCTCTTCCTGCTTTTACACAAAAGATTGTGGCAAACCTTTCATGAAATTTTAATCAAAACATTAAAAAAACAACAAATTTAACAAATTAAATCTGCTTTCTTTATCTTCTTCTAATACAGTAACAAATAACATTGTTATTGTAATAAGTTTAACTAAATCCATCCATCCATCCATCATCTATGCCCGTTTAATCCTCTATAGCAGACATTCCCAAACTTCAGAATACCAAGGCCCAATTTGAAATGTGAAAAATCTCTGCGGCCCATGCAAAACCTTTAAACACCACTTTGATCAACATACAATACTAAAAGCTACATTCCAATATTTATGTAAGGGGTCAAGAAATACACTTGTCACTTGTCATGTTAAATTAAGATGACAGAGGAATACCACTCAATTGGTTTGTTTTATTATTTCTAAATATTTTTTTAAATCATGTAATAAATATTTTACTGTCATTTAAAAACATATTTTTTTTTAAAAAATCGAGGATTTAAAACATATTTGTTCATTTTTAATGACCTCTCACGGCCCACTTGCAGTACCTCGACGGCCCACACTTTGGGAATCACTGCTCTACAGGGTCACGGGGATCTGCTGGAGTCTATCCCAGCTTTCTTCGGGCAAAAGGCAGGGGTCCACCTGGGACAGGCTGCCAGTCCATTACAGGGCCACATGTAGATGAACAACCAGGCACACTCACAATCACTCCTATGGGCAATTTAGAACCACCAATTAACCCAACATGCATGACTTTGGACTGTGGGAGGAAGCTGGAGTACCTGGAGGAAACCCACACAAGCACGGGGAGAACATGCAAACTCCACACAGAAAGGCCCCTGCCGAGGTTTGAACCAGGACAACAGTGCTAACCACTAAGCCACCGCGCTGCCGTTTAACTAAACCAAGAGAAACCAAAGGATTGGGACTGAACAGCTGTGTAGCTTTAAGAAAACCACTTATCAGTGAGGATAATCAGAAAAAAAAAAGTTTAAAATTGCTAGGGAGCAGCAAGATTGGACTATGGAGCAATGGAAAAAGGTCATGTGGTCTGAAAATTCCAGATTTACCCTGTTCCAGTGTGATGGGTGCATCAGGGTAAGAAAAGAGGCAGATGAAGTGTTGCTCCAATCATGCCTAGTTCCTACTGTACCAGCCTGTGGGGGCAGTGTTCTGATCTGGGGTTGCTGCAGTTGGTCAGGTCCAGGTTCAGCAACAGTATGTGCTCAAAGAATGAGATCAGTTGACTACCTGAATATACTGAATGACCAGATTATTCCATCAATGGATTTTTTCTTCCCTGATGACACGGGCATATTCCAAGATGACAATGCCAGGATTCATCAGGCTCAGATTGTGAAAGACTGGTTCAGGGAGCACGAGACATCATTTTCTTACATGGATTGGCCACCGCAGTGTCCAGACCTTAACCTCATTGAGAATCTTTGGAACGTGCAGCAGATGACATGGCGCAGCGGTCCAACCCTCCCATCATCAATGCAAGATCTTGATGAAAAATTAATCCAACTGTGGATAGGAATAAATTATTCGACATCGCAGAATCTTATTGAAACAATCCCACGGCGAATGTGTGCTGTAATCAAAGCTAAATGCTGTTTGTTATAGTATGTGACTTTTTTTGGATGAGTAGTGTATGATATGTCCACATTTTCACACTGAGCATGTTTTTCTCATCAGAACTTCTGCAGCCGTGCAGCCTTAGAGGCACAGGGCTCCTGTCTCAACAATAAGTACTCTGAAGGATACCCAGGACAAAGGTAACTACGCGGATGATGTGCTATCATCACTCAAACTTGTATGTATGATTTGTAACATTTTATTTAAAAAAAAATAGAAAATTAACAAATAAGACACTATCCAATTAATCCTAGAAATGTGGACTAGAAGACTAGAATGGCTAAAACAGGTTACTAAACAGCAAGACAGAATATGTTAAAATGTGATTTAGTGTGGTACAAATTATCAGTCTTGTATCATACGACAATAGCGTAACACAATATAATAAAATACAGTACAGCACAACATGCTGTATAACATAATGTACTGGGGTGGATCAGTGGGTAGAATCGGTACAGTCAGTTGTCCTCCAAATGGAAAGTCAGCAGATTGATCTGAGTCCTACAATGTATCGAAGTGTCTTTAAGCAGGACATTGAACATGCACCTTGGAGTATGACTGTAAAAACACAGTACGTATGACTGTAGAAGCAAAGTACTTTTTCCACAAGTCTTGGATATTATTTTCCTTTAAAGTGTACCAAGACTTCCTGAATAATTTTCTACTCTTTGCAACTCATCTGACAAACCAGTGACGATAAAACCTCTCAAGATGGCAGAAGGAGTAATCCAAACAAAGTCTCCCTGTGAAAACTGTTGGATACATCAACAAGAAATTTGTGTGCTATAAGAAAGGATTTTTTCCTTAGAAACTGAAAAAAGGACTTCATGATACGCTCCTAATGGAATCCAGTGGTAAGAAGTCCACATTTACTTCCAAAGGGAGAAAAAACTACTACTTACAACCTGAAACTAAATGATACTGTGTCTTTTCCAAGACTCTGTAAAGACACTTATAATGGAACAAGTGCCAGTGTCTCTGACATCACAAGGGTACTGCCTGAGGTCCTGGCAAAACACCAGCTGAAACAGCTGATTGTTCGTGTGGGTGCAGTAGATATCAGAAAAGAAGAATTTAAAATCTTGAAAAAAAAAAAGACTTTAAGAAAAATATTCGAGAGTCTTGATAAAGCGGCAATACCCACGTTCATTAGTGGACCTCTCCCAAACATCGACAAGGAGGATGGGCAAATTCAACCAGCTGCTTCAACTAAACACATGGTTGTTCAAAGTCTGTGAGTCCAGAGGACTGCATTTCACTGAGAACTGTAATCTTTTCTGGCAAAGAGATGATCTGATTAAATGAAGAGATGTCCCCACCTGAACAGAGGTGGAGTGAGACGACTAATGGATCATCTCCTTCACGCTCTGAGGCATCAGAATGGGCCAGGACCAAGTCCTGTGCTGCCCCACAAACTGAGTGAGAATCTCTGGAACGGCTTTAAACTGGTTCAGGTCCTATCTCAGGGACAGGAGATACTTTGTTGAAATTGGTAAATGTGTCTCAGACCAAATGGCCATGACCTGTGGGGTTCCCCAGGGATCTATCCTGGGACCCCTGTTGTTCAGTCTGTACATTAGGCCAGCTAATACACAGATATAATGTATCCTACCACAACTATGCAGATGATACTCAGATCTATGTGTCACTGACAGCAGGAGAACATGGGCCTGTAGATTCATTGTTTCACTGCATCAAACAGATCTGTGTGTGGATGCAAAACAATTTTCTCCAGGTAAACTTAGACAAAACTGAAGTCATTGTTTGTAGCCCACAGAAACAGAGAGAAAGTGTTATTAGTCATCTTGAGACTCTCTCTAGAACCTAAAATTCAGGTTTGAAATTTAGGGGTAATATTGGATTCAGACTTGAACTTTAACAGCCACATTAAAGCAATAACATCAGCAACTTTTTACCATCTAAAAAACATTGCCAGAATTGAAGAAATTATAAGAATTAAACCAGATTTAGAAAGACTAATCCATTCGTTACTAAATAAGCAATAATACTGTGTAATACAATATAATAAAAACAAAATCAAAACTGCATTAGCTCAGGATAATCTGATCAAATACAAAAGAATATTATGACATTTTAAAATGAAGCTTACTCAGTTTGCTTGGTTTCTCTCAGGTACTATGGCGGTGCGGAGATTGTTGACCAAATTGAGTTGCTGTGTCAGAGGCGAGCAATCAACGCCTTTGGCCTGGATCCAAATCTGTGGGGCGTCAACGTCCAGCCATACTCTGGATCTCCTGCTAACTTTGCAGCCTACACCTCTGTGCTGCAGCCTCATGACCGCATCATGGGCCTGACGTTACTATTTGGGCCAGAAAGCTGGAAAACTTCCCAGTCTCAACAAATGACTCAACAAATGAGACAAAAATAACTTTTCTACCAACATGCTGGTTGTTGATACATTTGTATGAGAGAGCTGCTGAACTTTTCATCTCACGCTGCAAGACAAATCTGTTAAGAATCAGTTCTTCAAGGCACAACAGGTCTGATGTATTTTCTGCTTCGGCTGTTCAACAGTAATACATACACGATTAATGCTGTACTCCAACTTAGGACTCCCTGTGAGCATACAGCACTTTGATAGCATCATTTGTTTTTTTTAGAGGTGAGCAAAAATGAGAGATGGGATTGATTCTCTATGTGTAACCAGAATCAAAATCAGGGTATGAGAGCAGAGCGTCTCCTGGTTTGTTGTTTCTTGCAGTTCTTTCTGTCCAGTCACGTGAGTTGAGATTTTTTTTTTAAGCATTTCTGACAAACACAAAAAATAGACAACATAATGTGTAAAAATAGACAACACAATATGTAAAAATAGACAACACGATTATTTAAAAAAAAAAAAAAAAAAAAGATTAAAATTCTAAATAGAAGTTAAAACTGTACCAAAAATATCCCAAGTTGACATTGAGCATTTTCTTTGTTTTTTTGAAAACCTGCTCATCAACACAAAGGTGTTTCAAAAATGTTTGGACAGGAGCCCAACTTTCATTTCACCACTGTTTTGAACTACCGCAATCTTTTAGCAACACGTTCACATCTGAGCCCTGAGGAGAGCAGCTGTGAGGTCGTCCCTGAAAAACACATTAGCTGGATGGTCGCATCCTGTATGGAACTTTTGAAGTTTGATGAAAACCCTTATACTGTAAATGTTTACTTGTCAGCCAATAGCATAGTTTTCTCTTTTGCCTCAATTCATTTTAAGTTTCAACTTGGATTAGTGGATGCAGCCCTTCACCAACAGCTATTGGAGGCCCTTCTGAGCCCATTTAGTGATTTCAGCTGCAAAATCCTGTCAGTTTTTAACCTTTTCAGATGTAAAGCTTTATTCAAAAAGTCTGTAGTACTGGATGTGGTCATTAGTTCAATTTAATGCAATTCAATTTAATTTTATTTGTATAGCGTCTGTTATAGGCGCTTTACAGAGACCCAGAGCATGACCCATGAGCAAATATCATTAACTAAAATTATAATATTAAATCCAAATCAAGGATACCTTTAAGCCAAACATTGGCAAGGAAAAACTAAATTTTTAGGAAGAAACCTTGAGCAGGACCTGGATCATATGGGGGGACCTTCCTGCCGAAGACCAGCCGGGTAGAGAAAGAAAGAGGGGGAGACAGGACAGAGAGAGGATGGAGGACAGAGAGAGGAGAGCACACAAATGACTGAATGAAATTACTACATAAACAGATGCAGGTAGCAGCACTGAGATGAGATGGTCAGAGGACTAGATTGCTGGTCACCACGCCAGCCAGCACCCCGACACATCTACACACAGGTGGAGGTAAACGCTGGGATGGACAGAGGATGGAACTGCAAGTCAGCATGCAACTCAAGAAACTCTGGCCTGGAAACATACAGAAAGAAAAGAGAAAAAAGAGGCAAAACCGCACAACAAACAGGAAAGAAAATGGAGCACAGTTACAGTAACGAGGTGCTCCTAATTAACTATGGAATGAGCTGGAGGAGGAGGAAGGGAGGAGGGAAGGGAAGGAAAGGGAGAAGAGCAGTGGAGACATCGCTCAGGAGATCATGTTGGTGTCCCCCTGCAGCGTAGGCCTATAGCAGCATAGCTATGAAGAAGCTGTGATTAAGACGAGCTACTCTAGTCTGAGCTACTACAACTATGGCTATAACTATTAGCCTCTACACACTATAGTTTAGACTAACTGTAGGCTTTACTAAACAGAAATGTTTTCAGTTTAGTTTTAAAGATGGAGGTGGTGTCAGCCTCCTTAACCCAAACTGGTAGCTGTTTCCATAATAAAGGTGTCTGGTAGCAGAAGGCCCGTCCTCCAAACCTACTTTTAGATATTCTAGTAACAACGAGTAATCCTGCACTCTGAGAACAGAGAGTTCTATTAGGAGCATAACGTGCAATCAGGTCTTGTAGATAACGAGGAGCTAGGCCATTAAGGGCCTTATATCTGAGAAGCAGAATTTTAAACTCAACACTAGTTGATGCTGGTCAACTGCTTGAGGTCAACATCACAGCTTTATGTCTGTCTGCTGGGCTGCTGAGGCTCTGGTGTGGACAGAGCAGTTGCATCAAGCATCGACAACACAAACCACCACACATTCATTTCCTTCCACCACAGCACGCCACACAAACAGCACATGTGACCACACACACCACTCCTATCCCTGCCTGCCTTGTCTCTTTGTCTGTCCTGTCCTTTTGAGTTTCACTGTTGATGATTTTAGACATTTAAGAAGCAAATTTAAGTGTAATTCCATTCATTTGACTTGTATGGTGACAGTTCATAACAAAGTCATCTTAAGGGAGTTTACACAGAAAGCACTGAAAGTTTGCAGCTGAAAGTTTAGGTGGAATATAATCCAATTAAATCCAAACCATATTCAGATTCATTCCAATAAATCATAGTTCATGCATAATCCAATTCAAAATTCAAATTTCTGGTAATGCCAGTTCACGAAAAACAGCCTCAGCAAACGTCATGCAACATTGGAGAGGAAAAGCTTGCTTATCAGGGCTAAAAAAAAACTCCAGTAGAAGCAGACCCAATGAGGGCTGGTGGTCTGAGACGATGGGAAAGAGAGGCAGTAGCAATGGTATGTACAGTATACACATGTCATCAAAGAAGTTAGCCCTCACTACAGCGAAAAAGAAATTTCATTTAACTATCATAAAAGATTAGCTTTTCCCATTCACTCATCCATCATCATCTATTCCTGCTTGTTCCTGGTCAGTCTGCTGGGGCCTGCCCTGCCATTGTTTTCTCAATGACACATAAGTCTTGCAAGATAATCTTTCAAGACATACAATCAGGTATTGTTGTTAATATTGATCAGGTTTTGCCCTTGTTGTGTCAGCCTCAAAGACAATACTCGACGGTGTGTCTGAACAATGACGATGTGATGCTTGCGCGTCATGCCTGAAAGGTAACAGCGTGCATGGGTTGCATCACAGCTGAAAGGGGTAATGCCGAGGACTTGGAGAGCACAGTCATTTATCCTTGTCACTGCACACAGAGATTTTCACAGATCTCGTAAACTGTCTGCCCACGCTCTCTTCCACGGAGAAGCGAACCCAGGCGTCCCCATCTATCCCCATCTTTACTCCGAGACACTCAGCCTCTCTGGGAGGGTCTTTTCATCCGCTTGAGTTTTGGAGATCTGTTGGTGATTAGCCTCGTCAGTTGCGTCACGTTCACCATTTTGTTTTATTTTTACCATTAAAAAAATAAATCACTTTTAATTCAGCAGCAATTAGCTTTCATGAAACAACTCTTTGCATGTACACTGTTGCTGACAACATCATTTTCACTCACTGTTTCTGCTTTCATGTGTTTCTGATCTGCAATTTTCAAAAGGAAATCTTTAAAAGCTCTGCGTGTAATCGCTAGGTTTTGATAATATTCACTGAAGAGCACATTCAGTATTCTGGTGTTTCAAAGCATTTGAATGATGCATGTCATCATTTTACTCTTGATATGATGAACCGAAGCATAAAACTGTGTCTCACGGGATTCAAACCCACAACTTCTCCTCCTGTGATGCAGCAGCAGCTGCAGCAGCAGCACACCTATAACAAGACAACCATACCACTTAACTAATTCCCTTCAGGCTCGGCTGCTCCATGGCAACAGTGGGGTTTGTGCACTATGATGGAGCCCCTGCCAATAACAAAGCGATAAAACTGTCAATCACAGAGGGGGCTCTGAAGGCAGCATGGGAGTTTTCTGTGTTTGATTTAAGAAGCATACCAAATACAAACAAAACAATTGAATTTCCAGTAATACATCATAAAGAGGAGGGTGGGTTGCATTATATTTTATTTACTGGACTCTATACCTGCTGCAGTTTGGGGAGATTTTTTTTCTTCTTCAACTTCACAAAGATGGAAGTTATAAACGTGTATTAAGGCGAATTCATCCCCGAGTCTCAACAATGATTGGAAAACACGAGCAGCCAGAGGTAGCACACCATCCATCCTTTCATGTCAACCCCACATCCTCCTCCTCCTCCCCTGCTCCTCCTCCTTCCTCCCTCCCCGCCTCCGTCCATCCGCGCTTCCTTTTTTTTCCTCCCCCCCTCCGCCGCTGGATGGTGCGTCAGGAGCGCATCCAGGACGGCACCGGGGCTTCCCTTCTGTCTGATGGAGACGGGCTGAGGTAAGGTCCAGGACCAGGTCCGGCCGGCGGAGACCACCTCGAGGACCCCGCTGAAGGGACTTCATCCTCTGGTGCCCCTGGAAGCCGCGGAGAGGAGGAGACACCAGAGGTAAAAGCGCCATAAACAAACCTGTTGTTGGTGTGTTTTTGTTTTTCCAGGCGAGGGATGAAAAAGCGGCGGATGAAAATAATTAAAGACGAGATTTAAGAAGGCTCTAAGCACGAATCTGATTTGTTTTTCTCCTCTTTGATCAATTGAACATTCTAATTTATACACAAGAAGCATAAACTTACCTGACGGAGGCTCAGTGCATTTAAAACCCTAATATTCTTTTTTTAAACATATGGTCAGCCAGATGTATAAATTGTGATATTCTAAGTCCATGGAAAAAGCTGCAGGATGAAATTAGACTGCAATTGAATTACGGTCGCTGTCTGGAGCCTTTTTCATTTAAACGAGGAAGGCTGCGAGCGCCGCCCCAAGTCTGGACGCGGAAACTCCGCAGAGACATCATCTGGACTTTAAACCTCCAAACAACCTTTATTCAACAAGAGCTTCTCTGTTGCATGTCTCTGAATCACCTGCTTCTCTGTAGGCAGTGAGGATGTTCTCTCTCATCATCTGAGGTTTCCGACACCAGTGGTCTAAAATAAACAAAAGAACCCGTATTCTCCTCTTGATTGTCTCTTATTATGAGGTCAGAAGTGAAAGCTCACCTGCAGGGCCCCAGAGGTGGACAGACAGTGGGGGGTAGGGGGGACTTCTGTTGTCAACTTCCTGCATTTGTCTGTTTGTGCATACACACAGGCGGACACAGGAGCTTTTCTTCTTTCTACAGAGCCCATTTCTACTGATCTGTCCTGCAGTGATGACGTATTCCCTGTTTCATTGTTGGCTGGAGTGAATGAACACATGTTGCTGCACGTTTCAGCTGTTGTGATGACAGAAGAGAGACTCCACCAGAGCTGCTTACATTTTGAACACAAAGAGGCTTTTCTTTGCTTTTCATCACACTTTCAGTCATTTTGATATGAAGTGGAGATATTGCAGAGTAACGACAGCATAATTAGACGGTCAAAAATACATTTACTGGAATCCATTTGATCACTGATTTATGTTTTCAGCAATTTCTCAGTTGTTCACTGGCTGCAATTCATTCTCAGATGTGAGGATTGTTTAACCTAATGGCTGCAGCATAAACTGAATATCTTGGGATTTTAATTTGACAAAAAAAAGAAAAAGAAAATCCTACATAACAGCATAATAGGAAAAAACTAAACCTTGAGATAACACATCCTCGTCACTGTGTTTGTCTGAAATAATTCATCCAGAGCCATCATCATCTAAAAATGTGGCCAAATTCATACTTTGCAGCATTTACTGTACCTCTGAAGTGAATGTGCAAATTTAGAGCTCTGATTTTAAAAGTGGCACTGCACTCAGATGAGGGGCGTGGCTTGTGGTGAGCACCTGACCCCGCCCCCTAGAGCCTGCTGCTGTGAACAGAAGTAGAAAAGGGAGCTTTGGATCATTTCTCATAGGATTAAAAAATAATAATAAAATAAAATAAAGCATGTCACAGATATTTCATTGAGACCTCGGGAAGTTGTGTCAGCTTTCAAAAAAGCGCCATAATATGTCTTTAAACTGGATCATAATTGGACTGTTTTTAACTGGACTCTTCTGAACTTGTTTACGTGTAAAGTTCCTTGAGATTATTTTTGCTTTGGCCCATTCATATAAACTGAACTGAACTGAATCAGGGTCAGCTTCCACTACATTACAATGTTTTATAAACTTTAATGTCTGACAGTTCAAACTAGCGTATTGTATTTCATTAATTGAATAAAAGATGTCTTATGAAAAAAACTCAAAACAGGACACTGATTTTCACTTGATAGTTTCGGTTGGATTTTTTTTTTTTATTAAAGTGTATTGATGTAAAAGAATTGACATATGTAATTATTGTCACTGATGAACATCCTCACAGAATCGTGCGATAAGTAAATCATCATTTGGCCAACAAAAAAAAAAAAGAAGTCATAGTGTTCTTGTTTTGTTTTATTTAGTCCAAAAACAAAACCACTGTCATAAAGCCATAAATCCTTGCAGCTGAGACCTGCAGCCAGTAAAGATTTGGCCATATTTACCTGATAAATGATTTCAACTCACTGACTCCTTGGTTTCTCTCCTGCTCTCCTCTCGTCTGCCCTGAGTCGTCTCTGCTCACTGAGACGCTTTTTCTTGCACCTTGTCAGCCTTTCTGTGATGCATCCTTTGTCGCTCTGTTTCCTGTCATTGAATATGCCTCTCACACATCAACGTGCACACAAACACATGCAGCGAACTGCATTTCCTTTAGGGTATCTAACCTCGACTAGCTATTTTCAGTAAGGCTCTGACAGGTTGGGTTTTTCTTTTTTTTTAGTTTTTTTCAGACAACGTCTGTCTTTCTTCATTTTACATTCCCTGCAGATCCTTCATCATCTGAAGCATTCCTGCATCTCCTCCAGGACGTGGGATTGGCTTTAACGTGTTCGGCAAGTGTTCGGCGTGCATCCTTCACGTGCAGAGATGGGCTCGGTGGGCGCAGAGCGCCGCAGGCCCACGCCGGCCCAGACGCCCGAGGAAAGGGATGTGTGGATGGATGGAATTAAAGGTGGATGGAGGGATGTGGGGAGGGAGGGCTGGAGAGAGGGAAGAGAGAGCGGTGTGGTGCAGAGCTACAGCTTCGATTCGTACCAGCTGGAGGAGGAGGAGATCAGTAAAGATGCCCCGGAGCGAGGAGTGCTGGCTCTGTCCGAGCCTGGTGAGGAGCCTCTCTTCTGACTTACTGTACTGTTTATAAAAAAGTCAAGCATGAAAAATAAGTCTTAATGTTGTTGCAGCGAATATAAAAAAAACATGTCCAGGCCTCCCGTAATTCTTGTGTAAGACGGTTTTATTGAATTCAGCATTGAACTTTCTCTGGCCCTCATATGCTAAAGTCTTTGTGACCTCAAAGTAGACATGAGAAGCTCTTATTAGGGTGACAGTGCACTTTTCATTTTTAAATCTTTGTGCCACTAGTGGCCTTTATTTCACACTCAGAGGGAGACAGGAAATCAGGGCAGAGAGAAGGGGGAAGAGTCACAGGCCAGGAATCGGACCTGCGACTGCTGCAGGAGGACTGTAGCCTCTGGATATGGGCCACCTGCCCAAACCACTGCTATCAGAGAGCTTTAGCCAGAGTCAGAAGATGTTTGTGAGTTTTGGTGATGGAACCAATGTGGGATTGAAATGAAAAGGCTGTCTATGATTTGACCACAGACAGCAATAAAACGAATGTTGGTGATCTTGATAAAAGGCGGTCTGAAACCTATGTTGAGCGCTGAACTCAGAGAGCCTGTGGGTGGACATACAGGGGTTGGACAATGAAACTAAAACACCTGGTTTTAGAGTACAGTCATTTATTAGTATGGTGTAGAGCCTCCTTTTGTGGCCAATACAGCGTCAATTTGTCTTAAGAATGACATATACAAGTCCTGTTCAGTGGTCAGAGGGATTTGAAGCCATTCTTCCTGCAGGACAGTGACCAGGTCTCTACGTGATGCTGGTGGAGGAAAACGTTTCCTGACTCGCTCCTCCAAAACACCCCAAAGTGGCTTAATAATGTTCAGATCTGGTGACTGCAGGCCAAGGGAGATGTTCAACTTCACTTTCATGATCATCAAACCAATCTTTCACCAGTCTTGCTGGGTGTACTGGTGCATTGTCATCCTGATACACGGCACCGCCTTCAGGATATAATGTTTGAACCATTGGATCCACATGGTCCTCCAGAATGGTCCGGTAGTCTCTGGCAGTGACGCCCATCCAGCACAAGTATTGGACCAAGGGTATGCCATAATATGGCAGCCCAAACCATCACTGATCCACCTTCATGCTGCACTCTGGGCATCAGTCTGGGTGGTCCGCTTCTTTGGGGCTTCAAACTCTCCCTGATGTGGGGAAACAGTAAAACTGGACTCATCAGAGAATAATACATGTTTCACATTGTCCACAGCCCAATATTTGCGCTCCTTGGACCATTGAAACTGACGTTTGGCACTGGCATGAGTGGCCAAAGGTTTGGCTATAGCAGCCCGGCCGTTTATACTGACCCTGTGGAGCTCCTGACGGACAGTTCTGGTGGAAACAGGAGAGTTGAGGTGCACATTTAATTCTTCTGTGATTTGGGCAGCTGTAGTTTTATGTTTTTTGGATACAATCCAGGTTAGCACCTGAACATCCCTTTCAGACAGCTTCCTCTTGGGTCCACAGTTAATCCTGTTGGATGTGGTTCGTCCTTCTTGGTGGTATGCTGACGTTACCCTGGATACCGTGGCTCTTGATACGTCACAAAGACTTGCTGTCTTGGTCACAGATGCGCCAGCAAGACATACACCAACAATTTGTTATCTTTTGATGTTGATGTTGACCCATGATGTTGTGTGCATTGCAATATTTTAAGCAAAACTGTGCTCTTACCCTGATAACTGAACCTTTACACTTTGCTCTTATTGGTGCTGTGTGGAATTAATGAAGACTGACCACCAGGCTGGTTCAATCTAGCCATGAAACCTCTCACACTAAAATGACAGGTGTTTCAGTTTCATTATCCAACCCATGTATGATCATGGATTTTGGCAGCCATTGCTTGTTTTATAATTGTACAAACGAAAGGGAGGTTGACGATCGATCAGTAATTGTTTAGATCATCTGGAACCAGATCTGCTGTCTTGAGGACTGAAGTTGCTGCAGCAGTTTTGGACATGAAGGAAATCAAGTCTGACTACAAGAAGAGTTGAGAGCATCAACCATGAGGGAGGTAGTAGGTAGTAGGTAGGTAGACAGATGAAAGCTGTGGGTGTAGGGTGCAGAGAACTGATGAAGGGTGAAGGAGAAGAGAGATCAAGGGAGCAGAGGGCCATAAAGCAGATTGTTCAGTAAGTGATTTGCACATCTGTGAGGGCATCATCAGTGCTGAATGACCTGTATAGGTTTATTATTCTGTTGTCCAGACAGAAGCTTTTCCAGCAAGACTATACTGAGGATGTTTTCTTTGGGTCTTCATGTCAGAGTCAAAACATCAAGTCCATCAATAGATCAACTTTGTTACCATAGTGATAAACTCATCTCTTGAGACTGTGTGAAGTACTCCCCTCTTTAGCCTGCTTTAAAATCTAGATGCTCAGAAATCATTTGGAGCAGTTTACAGGGGTGTTACAGGATTAGAAAGGGATTATGAACTGCTACATAAAGAACTTGCTCCTCACCATTTATCCATGAAACTGATTCAGATGTAAACCACAGGAGTGTTTAAATGAAATCGCTTGGATGGCTTGTCTATGATCAGCTATTCCTCTCTTCCAGCAGAACAAGGAGAGCAGTCTGGTACGGTACTGACTCCTCCCTCAGTGGAGCAGAGGGGTCTCATCCTTCATCCCTTCATCCTTCATCCAGCTTCAGATGTTTAGAAGTCAATCTTATGTCCGCTGTTTGACTACAGCTATCTCTACTTTCTTGCTCTGACCCTTCACTTCCATCTTACCTCTTTAGACTTTGAAGAACCGATCCCTGATGACCGCTACCATGGCATCTATTTCGCAATGTTATTGGCCGGAGTTGGTTTCCTGCTTCCCTACAACAGTTTCATCACTGATGTGGACTACCTGCACCAAAAGTTCAAGGGTATAAAAATGCATGAGCGTGCATGAACCCGCATGTATCAATGCCGAAAGGCATCTGTGAAGAATGAACTATTAGATTTTGCTCTGAGGAGCCACACCTCTTACGTGCATCTGTGCATTTCAGGAACATCTATTGTGTTTGACATGAGTCTGACGTACATTTTGGTTGCTCTGCTGGCCGTCATCCTCAACAATGTGTTGGTGGAGAGACTCAGCATGCACACCAGGATCACAGTAGGTAAGACACAGCTGTGTGTGTGTGTGTGTGTGTGTGGTTCCATGTGGACGTTTCTGTTCCAATTCATTAATTAATGCTTCATTAATGATAAGCCTCAAGGTACAAAGGGAGCAAAAATAGGAAGTTGTTATGGAAAGACAGAGAAAAATCCACTGTGTCATGGTTGTTCTTGGGTTTTTATTCATAACAAGCAGACTTTGCCAAAGACTCTCAATTCACGAGGGGTCGTCTTTCAAAGATGTGGGTATTTTTCTGTTTGTTTTTTTCATTTCTTAAAAAAACCAACAAAAAAACCCATACTGTTTAAGAGATGAGATGCTGGGGAGATTTCAAATGTGGTGCAAAATTATTATCAGAGATGGGTTTTTTTTTAAGTCTTCTACATGTCTTTGTTTTATAATTTATCATCAGTGTGCACACTATAAAAGAAAGAACATCCTTGAGCAAAAAAGGAAAAATAAAGTTCTATGAAAAATGAAAACCTCCAAGGAGCATTGGGGCGTCTCTCGACATGCTCTGCCCTAACAGGGAGCATACGAGAGCGAGATTTCACCACAGTATTTTCTGTAACTTAAAATAGCTTTACTTGCATCCTTGAGGGAGCATCTTTTGAAGTGTCTTGTCAACTTGAGAGCTTATCTCTGGAGTTAACAAATTTGTAGCTCAGAAACAGGATCCTGCACAGGCAATAGTGTTTCTCAATTTGTCCATGTCAAAAACAGTCATGTGGAAAAGAAAGGACGCGCTCAGGTTTTACTGAGGTTTATGTGTCAGAACACTTTCCCTTATAATCACCTGATACCAACTGTTTTGGGTCTTCGCCCTCTCGTTCACACCTGTCTCAAATTAGGGGATCATTGTCAGACTTGTGCAGACCTTGATGCCAAGTGAAGGAGATGATCCATTAGTTTGAATCAGATGTGTTGGGACAGGGAAACACCCAAAAACATGCACGGACGTGGTACTTGAGAACCAGGCTTGAGAAACACTGATCTAGTCAACCTGATTGAAGTGCAGGAGGAGCTGAAAACAACTTCTTCACCTGACTTTATGAGCTAATTCATGTCTAACTCAGATCATTGATGTCATCACCACTGGTCGCATTTTCTGCAGGTTACATTTTGGCTTTGGGACCACTGATATTTGTCAGCGTCTTTGATGTCTGGCTGGAAAAGTTCACCACCAAGCAAGCTTATATCACCAATCTGCTCTCAGTGGGAGTGGTAGCCTTTGGATGTACAGGTACTTCCAACAATTATGTTTCTCTGTTTAAAGGACAAATGTCATACTCATCTACAGGTTCATAACTTCATTAGTTTCAGACTCCTTTACCGTCTATTCACTTGGCCCATCTCGCCACTTGAATGAAAGCTTTAGCTCTGTGGTCACATTTCTCTCGTCTGTTTGCTGAGTGACAGCGAGGCAACACATTCAGATGATCCCATGGCAGATCACAGATGTGAATGTTTAGCTTGGCCCCTGAACCCCTCCCAGGCCAAACCAGAGTCAGTTGCAGGAGTCTCACAACAAGCCATATTATTTCAACATAAGAATCCTCTGTCAGGTCTTTATTCACAGCTCAGAAGTCAAGTTCACCGAAGGTGACAGCTGGCTGTTTGTCACCATTAAACTGTCACTCACAAGACCACGCCCCCAAATATGCACACATCTAAATTGAATTGAATGATACTTTATTGTCATTGAGCCAGCGTCCCAGCACAATGAAATTACATTTCCATTACATTGTCCAAGAAAACATACAGAGACAAACAAACAACATATCAGACATGGGTCTGTATCTTTATATAATTTTACATGATGTGATACGCAAACAGGACAATTGTGAAGGATATAAAATCTTGACCGTGACATGAAGCTGGGCGGAGATAAACAATGGCATAGTTGGATAATTAGACTGATCTGGGTCTGTGATGTCATCATACCCTGGATATGTGGTCGGCTCAGTGAAAGACATGCCTTCAAACTCTGGGAGCCCCAAAAGTAAGACCGTATTACAGTCACTCGTAAAATAAAACCACGCTGCGATCAGAGATGGACATCAGCAAGCAAACTGGCTGGATGTAACATGACGGGAACATGCTTGTCAGTTCACAGTGATGATGAATGCAGCATTTTATCAGACATGTCAACAGAGCAGCGGCAGACGAGCACAAAGCCAGCTGAGGTTTTTCCCATCCTCCTCTGCTGCTGATGACTCTAACACAGTGAAATGAGCTCCTCTTTGCAGCTGTGAGAGCTTTTCAGCCAGCCAGAGCAATAGTTTAATTAGTGGAGGTCAGGAGGTCAGAGCTGCTTCTCTCAAGTGGAGTGTGGAGGTCCAGCAAGTGGAACCTATTAAATAAATTGTGTCGTTAAAGTGTTCGCCCTCTGTTTGCATTGATAACTACTTCCATCTCCCTCCCCAGTGCAGCAGTCCAGTTTCTATGGTTACATGGGGATGTTGCCCAAGAGGTATACGCAAGGGGTGATGACTGGAGAAAGTACGAGCACTTATGAAAACTAAGTATCTGTGCACACACCTACATTCCTGCCCTTGCCGGTTTGACTCATCGTCTTTAATGCTATCACATCCATTTTTGCGCACCAACCTCGCAGGCACAGCTGGGGTGATCATCTCCCTGTCTCGCATCTTCACGAAGCTGCTGATCACCGATGACAAGAAGAGCACCCTTATCTTCTTCCTCGTCTCCATCAGCATAGAGATGCTGTGCTTTCTGCTCCACCTGGTTGTCCGTCGCTCACGATTTGTCCACTATTACACCAGCCTCACGCAGGGCAACGGTCCGGCCAAGTGTCATGACCCACGGGACAGTGGAACGGGATACAGGGTCC
Source organism: Hirundichthys speculiger (assembly GCA_018398805.1). Lineage (NCBI taxonomy): Eukaryota > Metazoa > Chordata > Actinopteri > Beloniformes > Exocoetidae > Hirundichthys > Hirundichthys speculiger. The sequence continues at coordinate 18,619 of JAGFBZ010000555.1, forward strand.
ACCACGATGTCAGCACAGAGGAAGTAAGATTTGTAAGTTTGTGGACAGTTTCTTGATTAAGTCAGGTGTGTTTGTGTGTGTCTTGCTCAGTAATCCCATGTTGGTACGAACTTAAAAAAAAGAAAAAAACATCCCTGTGGACCTACAGTACTTTTTTATCTGGCTCCACTGTTTGCTTTCCATCAGCGGTTGTGCTGCTGCGCTGTTTATATGCGCAAAACAGCACCATGTTGTTATGAATTATGCTGACAAAGGCGCGCAGCAGGAATGGCTAATAATGCAGCTTTTGCAAAGTTTTCTGACTTTGCAGCTTGAACACGGTCAACGTGAGTGTGAGGTTATTCCCTGGTGAATGAGTACTGTGAGCCTTTTCATTCAGTTATTGACAAAAACAACAGGAGAACATTTAGTGCTGTATGTAGATGCCTCTAATCTGAGTGGAAAGTGAGTTTACAGGCTGCCTTTTGGCTGCCACTCAACTCGAGAAACTTTTGAGGGAGAAAGGACAAAAGATTTAGCAAGAGGGTTATCAGGGCGACTGGCGACCTGTCCGGGGTGTACCCCTGTCTTTCACCTGAAGAGAGCTGAGATAGGCTCCAGCAGACCCCCGTGACCCTGCACAGGACTGAACCGGCATGAATAATGGAGGGATGGATGGTTATCAAAGTTCAAACATGAAAGATAGAAAGTGATGTATGTGATACAGCGAGAGCGTGGAGAGAGAGAGGTTGAGGTGGTGGTGGTGGTGGGGGGGGGGGGTGTCTTGTTGATTAAAAAGAGAGACAGAGGAGGTGAGAGACGGTGCACAGTGGCAGGCTGCCAAGAGGAGGAATAGCACTGGAAACACTAAACTTTGCAATTTCTGGATAAATTGCAGTGGGATTGCTGAGACTGGCTGTTCCGCATCTCTTGCTAACAGCTTGAAATTTCAAATGGGACCTATCAAAGCCGCTGCTATTGAGAGATAAAAGCATAACTCCTAAAGACGTGGCCTTGCAACCACAATGCTTTAACACACATCAGTGTGACTTTTGTTTTCCTGATGTTAAAATCTGTGACCATATAGGCAAATGAATGGGTGTTTTTGTGTCGTTTAGAGATTTAAAGAGTAGGTCTGTTGGCTCAGAGAGATGGAGCAAAAGTCTTTCCTTTATTTTCATGTAGTCATGTGAGAACTGAGCTTTGCATTTTCCTTTAGCATTTTATTTTCTTTTTTGACAGCTTTGTCCACTCTGCTATATTTATTTTTATTATTCAGAGTTTCATGTTCAATTTTTTGTCTTAAAAAAAGATTCATATATGTAAGTTTGGAAAGGTAGAAGTGCCCCACTTTTTCTTTTTTTTACAAAAGATCCAATAAGAAGCTCTTATTTCACAAAAATACTAGATGGTGTCTTTCTCTGCCGCTCTGACTGTGACACATGAAGGCTTTTCTTTTTGTTTTGAATCTCTAGTCAGTTCAGTTTGTCTAAGACAGAGTCAGATCAAAGCAATCCATCAAAAGGTTTTTCCATTATAGTTTTGGCGCAACACTTAAGCAATATTTCAAAGTGTCCACAAAGCTCATCTGTGAACTGACTGCGTATCCATTAACATGTTTGTTATGCAACAACGTTGTGTTTCGTGATAAATCTTTCAAAGAATAATAAAGGTGGATATCCAGAACCTCTTTAATTTGGCAGCTTAATTTTTCATTTCTGCAACCTCTCTAGTCGTCATCAGTTTTGCTTTAAAAAAAAAAAAAAAAAAAGGCCAGGTCCTTCTATGTGGATCCAGCCACGTCAGAGAGATTCCTGAGAGGTCATTGTTCACGACTTCTGCAACTGCATCAGGATTTATGGAGGTTCACGACAGGAATAAATGGACTTCCAAACACACAGCATGAATCCAGAAAAGCAAAAGTTAATGACTTGTAAACGGCAACAACAGATTCAGTTACTAGGCAAAAGCATGAATCTTGTTTTACACCTTATTGGCTGTTCAGAACATTACCCCGGGTGAAAATGGTGTCAAAAACAGTTGTGTTTTTTTTTTTTTTTTTTGGCTTTGTTTTGTTTTTTTAGCATAAAAGAGCCGTGTTTTACAGTACCTCACCAGGGCCCCGTAAAGAGCTGCGTCCTGTAATGGCTTTAACTGGCATGAAAACAGGATGCCCTGCAAGGTTTTAGGCGTTCTTTGGGGATGTAATAAACCCTACGAATTCATCTGGCAGGACAGTTTTATGCATCTTTGTGGCACAAAAAGGGGGAAGGTTAAATGTGAGGCCTGTAAGAATGGGTGAAATGTGACAGCTTTGGCTTTTAATATCTTAGCAGTCATCATGAGAACGAGTTGGCCCTCGAGCAACAAAGTGTTGTGAGATTACTGAGAAAATGGAAAAATGATGCCTGGAGAGAGGGTAACAAGCAGGAGACGAGTCAAGATAATCAAAAGAAAATGAGAGAAAAACAGGGGCGGAGGAGCTGGATCCACTCCGTAGTTTTGTTTGAATCAGCACTCTGTAGCCTGAAGACATGACGTTAATATTCCTCCTGACGTTGTGCGAGTGTGTTCAGAGCCTTCAAAGGCAGACACATGGCCTCAGGCTGTCATCCTTTAATGTGAGCATGTTTCTGTTCGTCGTGACACACAAGGCAACTGTGTGATGGTCGTCCCCTCGTGTTTTGCCGTGGTGTCGCGTAAGTGTGCAGCTCTCTGTGTCCTGGGGCTGATTCTGGCAGCTCTTTGTTCTGGCTGCTGAGGGAAACCAAGGCGAGGCTCTGTGTTACGGGGTAATCAAGAGTAGTGGTGCCTTCTGGCCTGCAAGCCCCTCTAATCAACTAATGGATCTGTGTGGGTGTGTTGGATGTGCCCATGAAGACGTGTGTATTGGGAAGGAAGCATGTGTAAAGGGACGTGCCCTTATAAGAGAAAATGTGTGTTTTCAAGTGTGCATGTGTGTGTGCATGTGTGTGTGTTGCTCCTGAGCTCATTTGCAGTCCAGTCTGCAGTCCCCTGACAATATTACTTCATCCTGATCCTGGACTCAGGGCCATCCTCTTTAATAGCAGATGCCATGAAAAGCTGATGTCATGATTCCAGGAAGGCATTACAATTAAAAAAAAGAAAGAAAGAAAGAAAGAAAGAACCTAAAACATTGAGTTAATATATTTATTATCTATGATATAGCTACCTCTAGTGTTTATGCCAGGAAATGTGCAACAATGTGGAGATGATCAATCCAGTCAAGAGAATTAACGTCAGAAGAAGCAGCTGCTAAAGTTGATGAGTTTGTTCTGGACTGTCTGTGTCTCTTCAGGGAAACGGCAGGACCGGACCGACCTCTGCAGAAGACGGCCTGGAAGACATTGTGGGCGGTACCTATGTGCGGTTTGATGCCCCGAAAGCCAAAATAAGGAGAAGCTGGCCTGGTGTCCGGGGGTACTTTCTGTCATAATCTTGTTCACTCACCTCTCAGTAGAAGCTGGCCGAGTACCACGGTACCACTTTGCAGATTACGGCCACATCATATCAGTCATGAAGGGATAGATGTGTAGCTTCTTCGCTTTGGATCAAAATGATGTACACACCGCAGCATCGCAGTTGTACACCGTGGCTGCTTGAAGGTGGAAAATGACGTAAAATGAATTATCTGTATCGCTTGTTTTGGCTTGTAACTTTGTTTACCGGAAGCAAAAAGCCTCAAACGACATGTTATGACTAGTGCTGCCACCTAGGGGATAAAAACAGCAGCACTTTCGCGATACTTGGGTAGGACAATATTCTTGGTGAAGTGGCCTCGTCCTTTGTTTTTAACTATGACTATGACCCTGTGTGTGTTTTTTTCCTCCACCAGACATGATCTTGCACCGTTACGTGGTCTCCCGTGTGATCTGGGCCTACATGCTGTCCATAGCTGTGACCTACAGCATCACTCTGTGTCTGTTCCCCGGCCTGGAGTCTGAGATACGGAACGACACCCTGGGAGAATGGCTGCCCATCCTCATCATGGCCACCTTTAACATGTCAGACTTTGTTGGCAAGGTTAGCTGAGAAGTGTTTCTTTTTTTTTAATTTTCAAACTCAAGAGTAAAAACTAGGGCTGGGCAAGATAACGCATTATTATCGCATTAATTCCTTAATTTATTAACACTGATATTTATTTTATCTCCGATTAACCCATGTTGCTCACATGCTTTTGTTTTGAAAAGTCTGTTACTGGCTGCTGTGGAACCAGAGAGAAATTGACGGAGACCATGCAGAAAAGCTAAAACAAACATGGAGAGAAGTAAAGTTATAGAACTTTTACATGGATATTTTCATTTTAAAGTTCTCCCAGATGAAGGATTTGACAGAAACAAGGTTATTTGTAACCACCACCGCCAAGTTGAACTCCCCGTTAAAAGTTTCTGCTGTTACCTCAGAAATTGCCTGTTTTAATGTTCTGATTGTGGCTCAGGATTTTGTTTTTTTTTTATTTTTCATAAAAAACAGGATGACATCAATGCCCTGGCAGTGGGAATAAGCTTGATTTTATTTTACATTTTTTAACATGAAATTTACACTAAATATGTGTTATTGACAAGTGCTGATGTTAAACGTATTTGCACAAGAAATCTTATGCCACTTTAGTTCATATGGCAGCAGAACATTTAAATAAAAATGGCCCTTACACTACTTTTGAATTCATTATTTGAGTTTGCGTACAACATGTGATTAATCGTGATTAATCAGGGAAATCATGTGATTAACCGCAATTAAAAATTTTAATTGTTGCCCAGCCCCCTAAAAACAAAACACAACATGAAAGAACAGCAGAATACAGAAAAAAAAAACAACAAAACAAAACATGTAAACAGGGATTCAAAACCAGTAGGTTACACTAAAAAAGGGTTGTCATTTAAGAGCAGTAGTATTATACGTTGTGTTTTTGTGGACGTGCCTCTGAAAACTCAGCTGTGATATGAAAACAAACGGGTGAAATCTTTTAATAAGAGGACTGGGGTTAGTTTTTGGCAGCATCACTCTGAAAAAAACAAAATTGAGAAAGAGAGTCGTTCAGATTTGCAGGTGGTGTGATGCCACTTCTCCAGTTCTGAGTAGACTGATATATTTTCCTTCATGCAGCTTCACATCACTCAGTATTTATTATTCATCTGAAATGGGTGGCACAAAGCTGTAACATCAAAACATATTGAAAGAGCTTTTATACCGTCGCTGTTGTGTTTTGACTAAGGTGTGCCACAGATATTTCAGAGAGACTACAGGGAATTGCATCAACTTTTGGAAAAAGGGCAGACTGTGTCGAGTGACAGGTTCTGAAGCGATGATAGACTCCAGACGGTTACAAGCTTTAGATTCCAGCTCATTCATCAAACCTGAGAGTAAAACTGGAAAATATCTGCTCTGTGTTTGGTTAATTCCACTCGGTCTCAAAGACTTGATCTGAAACACATTTAAATGAAAATGTTTCTGGTGTCCTCAGGTCATAGTTTTGACTTTGATGTAAAAAACAAGATGATTAACTGAAAGCTGTTTTAAAAGTATGCTTTACCTTTGCTCTAATGGTGAGAGCATTTTGGAGAAATGGTTGGGGAAAAAATAAAAACAGAAGAAAAATTAAATATAAAAGAAAAAAAATTAAAGCAGCTTGGCTGTGAAGAAGAAGTCACGTATAATAGACCAGTGACTTGGAGAATCACTGCACCGCAGGGTCTCGTGTTCAGAGCCACAGAAATCCACATTTCATTTTTCATCTTAATTAAAATTTGGACTTGTCCTGAAAATGTTCTGAAACGTGGCTCTCCATCTCCTCAGATCCTGGCGGCTCTGCCGTTCGACTGGTCTGGAGGCCGCCTGCTCTTCTTCTCCTGCCTGAGGGTGGTCTTCATCCCCCTGTTTGTCATGTGCGTGTATCCGGCCAACGCACCCACGCTGTCCCATCCCGCCTGGCCGTGTTTCTTCTCGCTCCTCATGGGAGTTACCAACGGATATTTTGGGTCTGTGCCGATGATCCAGGCTGCTGGCAAAGTGCCGCCTGAACAGAGGGAGCTGGCAGGTGAGACTTACTCGGTGGTTAAAATTCAGTCCTCAAGCTCACATTTATTATTTGCTAATTACTCTGAGGCCTTATTTAACAGACGCAGGACAAAGAAACAAACAAAAAAAAAAAGAAAATCAGTGTCTTCAACTGACCAACTCTGAGAAAATATACACAAATCTACAATTTTATGCTGGCAAAGCTGTCCAAAATAAGTTGGGAGAGAAGATTGTTTTCTGCTGTGTTGCAGCCCAGTTTTTAATGGTTTTGGAACTGAGGGTACTGGTTTTTGCATTTTTGGATGAGGAATCTGGGTTCATGATTGCTGAATGCAGCATTGCAGCTGCTCAGCAGTCTTCGCCTGTTGTTTGTGTCGCTCTGTAATTACACCACCAAATGCTAGGTGGCAGTGCAGAGTTGTAGCTTGCAGTGCAGCGCTTTCTTTATTTCTTTCTCTACGTAGCCCAAACATTACAATGGAGCAAATAAACCATATTTTGTCCATGTTGACGCTTATAAATATTGAGCAACACTAGTTTTTACTGACACGACAGTCGCTTGAAAATGAAGTATGAGTGGGAACTACGAAGAAGGAAATACCATGCTACCAATCACATCTGTCATGATCCATGTTGGCCTGACGCATAGTAGCATTTCAGGAAAGGTGCTGTTGATTCAACATATAAGCATGAACCAGGGGTTAGTCCTTACGTTAGCTGGCACAGTTAGTCAAGCTAATGCTATTGTTTGACAATGCATTCATTTGTTTGATATTAACTGGAAAAAATGGTGAATGGTGTGTCCTGTACTCTTTTTTAGTTTTTATTTTCTTCTCTGTTTCTCCATATGTTCAGACTATAAGAGTCTAGTTCAGTTTCAGTCAGACTAAGATGTTAGCATCCATTTTAAATTCAAATAAATTCAATTTTTAAAAAGTGTTAATCCCTGAAGGGAAATTAATTGCACAGTAGTTGTCATAACTTAAGCCTCTTCAATGATTCATTATAGATGGTTGTTGCTGTGTTCAGGAGGGATCTCCTGTAGCGTCTGTGTTGCAGCAGATCTGAAGGAGCCTCTGACTGAAGACATTGATGCTGAATCACTGTGTTGTGTAGAGGATGTTCAGAGTTGTTCTTCATTTGATGAAGTATCCTCCTTTGTCCAGTCAGCTCCAGAGGCTCCAGAGCAGAGCCATCCTTCTTAATCAGTTTGTTCATTCAAGTCACTGGCCCTGATGCTGCTCCCCCAACGAATGACTTCAGATGAGATTACACTCTCCACAACAGACTTATGGAGGATATGCAACATCCTGCTGCAAACCGAGAGAAGTAAAGTCTGCTCTGTCCGTTCTTATAAACAGCATCAGTGTTGCGTCTCCAGTCCAGTCTGTTGTCCAGGTGATCATAGTCAGTGATCCAGGTGATGGTGGAGACATCCACCTGTGTCTTCTGGAGTTTATAATAGTAATGCAGGCTGGATGGTGTTAAATGCACTACAGAAATCAAAGATCATGAACCTCACAGTGCTGCCTGCTCTGTCCAGATGACTGTGGGTTCGTTGAAGCAGGTGTATGGTGGTGTCTTCAACTCCAACCCCACGACAAAAAGCCAACTGCAGTGGGGCCTGGAAGATGCTTGTTTACTCGTTCAGGTGGGGCAATAAGTATCCCCCAGTATCTCCTGATGTGATTGGAGACAATGTTGGAGCAGCATCCATGACTGAGGTGGAAGATGAGACAGCTGAGATGTGACAGGGACGCTGGGAGGTCTGTTTGGCTGGGGGAGAGGAGGAACTTGTCTCTGGATTGAATCTGTTGAAGAATGAGCTCAGCAGTGTTTCTGTGTTGTTGTTACAGTGGCTTCTTTGTTACATAATACAGTTTAAGGTTATATTTTCTGGATGCAGTAGAAGACAATGTTGAGTGATGATGATTTTCTGTGGTACTCCAAAGCCCACATGGCTATGTTGACCCCAGTGGCATCATGGTTTTTCATGCAATACCATCTGAAGGACTGAAAATCAGGTACAGCAAAGGTTTGTGGCCTTTGCCTTCATACACTGAAACTGCTTTCAGACACATATCCTGTTGGTTGTAATGTGACTATTATTAATTACAGTCCCGCGAGGGGGTGTCATTGTTATGGAAATCTGTTCTGCTAGGCGAATGCAGGTGCTTGTTTTCTGCTACTTGCAGCAGCCTGACAGCCTCCCCCCCACACATTTTTCTGTGCCATGTCCTTTCTGCCAGAGAAGCCAGGGGACGATCCGTATGATGAACAAACTTTGCAACACAGCAGGAGAGCAAAAATGTGACCGTTCAAACAGACCTTTGAATTCCATTACAGTAAAGCCCGCTACTGTTTGGACTTGATTGTACTTCAGAGCGTGAAACAACATGAGACGTGTAACACATGCTAGACTGAAAATTGTGTGGTGGAAGAGACAAACGACACCATAGCTGATCATTTATTTACTGAGGGGAAATGCTACACAACTGTACACATCTGGGCTTTGAGCATCTGCTGATTCCAGTCAGACATCACAACAGAGGTCTGTCATAAAGCTGACTGCCTGGACTTCTTATTATATAAGACATACACAACATTGCCAAAAGTATTCTCTCACCTGCCTTGACTCACATATGAGCTTTAATTCATCCCATTCCTAATCAATATGACGTGGCTCCACCCTTTACAGCTAGAACAGCTTCAACTCTTCTGGGAAGGCTGTCCACAAGGTTCAGGAGTGTGTTTATGGGGATTTTTGACCATTCTTCTAGAAGAACATTAGTGAGGTCAAACACTGATGTTGGACCAGAAGGTCTGGCTCTCAGTCTCTCTCTAATTCATCCCAAAGGTCTTCTATCAGGTTGAGGTCAGGACTCTGTGCAGGTCAGTCAAGTTCATCCACACTAGACTCTGCCATCCATGTCTTTATGGACCTTGCTTTGTGCACTGGTGCACAGTCATGTTGGAAGAGGAAGGGGCCAGCTCCAAACTGTTCCCACAAAGTTGCGAGCATGGAATTGTCCAAAATGTCTTGGTCTGCTGAAGCATTCGGAGTTCCTTTAACTGGAACTAAGGGGCCAAGCCCAGCTCCTGAAAAACAACCCCACACCATAATCCCCCCTCCATCAAACTTTACACTTGGATCAATGCAGTCAGACAAGTACCGTTCTCCTGGAAACCACCAAACCCAGACTCTTCCATCAGATTACCAGATGGAGAAGTGTGATTCTTCCCTCCAGAGAACGTTCCTCCACTGCTCTAGAGTCCAGTGGTGGCTGCTTTACTCCACTGCATCTGACTCTTTGCACTTGGTGATGTCTGGCTTGGATGCAGCTGCGTCACCATGGAAACCCATTCATGAAGCTCTCTGCTCTGTTGTTGAGCTAATCTGAAGGACACATGAAGTTTGGAGGTCTGTAGTGATTGACTGCAGAAAGTTGGCGACCTCTTCACACTATGTGCATCTGCTGACCCGCTCCATCAGTTTACGTGGCCTGCCACCTTTAGGAGAGAGGAAATTTCACGACTGGATTTGTTGCACAGGTGTCATCCTATCACAGTTCCACGCTGGAACTCACTGAGCTCCTGAGAGCGACCCATTCTTTCACAAATGTTTCTAGAAACAGTCTGCATGTCTGGGTGTTTATTTTTATACACCTGTGGCCATGGAAGAGACTGGAACATCTGATTCTGATCATTTGGATGAGTGAGCAAATACTTTTGGCGATATAGTGAGTGTTCAGTGACAGTCTCATAGAGTTTTGGGAGAGCAGTTTCTGAGATGTACTTCAGCCAGTTGTTGAGACTCCAGGAGTTAATTTAAGCGGTGAAATCCAACCTTTTAGGTGACAGATGGGAGCTGGTCATCTAGAAGAATGAGTTTTACAATTTTACTCATTATTACTGTGTCTTTCTGACTTTCTTTGGGGTATTTCTCTTGTTTCTGAAAAGACAGCTCCAGAACTGGCTGCTGCTGTTGCTCCATCCTCCCCTTTGACTTTATAAACTCCTCCTGCCCTTCCATCTGATGGCTCCTTAAATATTTAATAAGGTTGCTCATGTTACATTTAGCAACATTCGCACCACCTCTGGAAGCCGCAGCCTTGCATAAAGAACATTCAGGCATAAAATAATGCGACACTGCTGACATGATACAAATAGCAGATGGATAGATCAGTCCAACGGTTCACGTCCAGCTGCTTCACCACCTGCTGACTCAAAACAGGAAGTCCCAAGAATTCCGATTCAATGATGTGGTATCGAATGATGCATAAAACTACTCACAGATCCCGATACCCTTGTTTTTGGCACAATCAGAGAGTATTTCTGATGCTGGTTTTGCACAACAGTTTGGAGGAAATTCAGCTTCAAAGGCCCAAACCATGATACTACCACCACTAAGTTCCTTTGCTTATATACAATAATTTAAAATATCAGTGTTGTAGAGAAGTCAGTTTGGTCTTTTTTGCCCAATAAACATTTTTCCAACATCCATCACATTATCGTTAGCACACTGCAGACAGACAACGTCATTTCTAGAGTTTTCTTCTTGCAGACCCATCATGCACTTTATTTTAGTTCGGTGCTTTCAGAGTAACATCAGACCCACATATTTTTCAGGACTAGAGGTGGGTGGACCCTTTTTTGGACCCATGTCCAACCTGGACCCAAATTGTTGAACTGTAACTCTTCTGAAGAACAAATAGAACTGAAGAGACTGAGGATAGTAAAATTCTTACTAAGATTAGTTGTCGAAGTCTATGAACTTGGTTAATCTTTAATCCAGCTTCACATTGAAGAAGTTAGTCAAGACTCAAGAAATTGCTTTAGAATAATGCTTACTTTAGTTCTTATATCTTCAAAATAAGGCTGAAAGTTGTACCAACATGCTCTACTAGATCTTAATTGAAAGTGAGTTTAATGTTTCCCTTGATGTTTGAAAATCTGATTAAGTAAAACAGCCTCCTAGATATCTTAAGTAAAGCAGTGGTGTGCAGATGCTGAACTCTTCTGATTTTTGTTTTAACTCATGGTTGGGGGGCGTCTGCCTCTGCAGTAGAAAAGTCAGGCCTCAAAATGAGTCTTCAGAAAACCGATGAGTGATGTCACTGGGGTTCATCCAGTTCTTCTTATAGAGCACATTGTTTAATGTAATACATTTTTAAATATTTATAACTTTAAACACTAAAGGACCTGGAGAACATAGATGCCTTTGTCATTCTTTGTCATTCACATAAATCTGGTGAACCATATTTAGAATCTTGTTTAGATGCAGATACATAAACTTTGGGACAGAAGTATTTGGACAATGTCAGAATTGTCATGAATTTGCCTTTAAACAGTGAAACACCGTTCTATCAGATTTGTAACAGTTGTCTCAATGTGAGCAGAGAGTACAGTCCTGTACAGCTATGAATTTATGTTGCTACTTCTGTCTGTGGTCACATCATCAATAAACACCAGTGAGCCCCGTCCACTGGCAGCCATACATGCCCATACCATAACACTGCCACCTCCATGCTTGACATGCTCTGGATCATGAGCTGTTCCTCTCCTTTATGAGATGGGCAAAAGGTTCAAAACCCTGTGGCTCTTTGTTCTGTGTCTCTCCCTTTCTCTCTACCTCCATTTCCTATCTTTGTTCTGTCAAGAAAGACCACTAGAGCCACTCAAAACAGTCATACTGAACACGTGAAGGCACTTTCTCAGCTAAGTGGAATACATTGTTATATCGTACCAGAAAACGTTCTCACCTGTGACAGCAGACTGCTGTCAGCTCTGGTCCTTCCTGCTGAATGGCAGAGCTTCAGATGCTAGAAAAGATGAGAAATGTGGTTTATCTTGGATTCATCTGTCCACATAATCTGCTTAGAGAACATGGGAGGCTTTCTCAGAAGTTTAATCTGGTTTTCTCATTCTTGAACGCTAAAACACTCTGTATTTACTATCATGACGACATCTCTTGATTGTAGATGATGATAATGATGGTATCTTCAGAGGATTCTTGACTTCTGTTGATGTCGTGAAGGATGTTTTTCTGTGGTCTTCCAGACATTTTGATGTTGTTGAGCTCACTAGTGCTCTTTCTTTTTAAGAAAGCACCAAATTGTTGAATGAAAACTGGAGTACACTGCTTAAAATGATGGTAATTCCTAAATGGTAAATGTCCTACTTTTGTGGAACCCTCTTAAGTTAAAGATGAAAGTCTACACTTTGATCACATCTTGATTGTTTTATTTCAAATGTATTATCCTGGTGTGCAAAAACAAACTCATAGAAAACTGTCATCGTCCAAATTCTTCTGGACCCGACAGTACAACGTCTTACATGGACCTTCTAGGTCTCACACCTCTCTGTCTAACATGATACTCACTTCTTATTCACACTCTTCCAGCAGTATCTATTCTAATCTTTTGAAAAAAAAAAGAGCCATGTCCCCAGGATGAACTAGTTTTCTCTCCTGTCTGTCAGCGCGAGAGTTATTCACTGCTCTCTCTCCGTCTCTCTCCAGGGAACACGATGACGGTCTCCTACATGACAGGCTTGATGATTGGCTCCTCCGTGGCGTATGCGGCTTACAGCTTCACCGCTCCAGCAGCCCAAGCAGAACTCTGCACGCTCAGCGTACAGGCACTTCACAATAATACAGGGTTTTGAATGTGTGTACAGTAAAAACAAGCACAGACAGATGAATGCAGCATGACCGGGCATTTACACTCGCAAGCAGTGTGGACTGACAGACTCGACTCCTGCTGCAAGAGGATGACAAGACGGAAACAAAACTGGCATTTAGTGTTGGAAAATAACATCTTAAAAATAAATTCTCAGCTCCCTCGCTCTCCAGCCAGGCGATCCAGGGACTTTCAGGCCTCTGCTGTGATGAACGTCTCCGGGGAGCAGAGCAGGAGTCGAGCATCTGGCAGCAGGCCGACATCGGCCCTCTGAGCATCACACAGTGAAGTTACAGTCCGCATGTGAGCGAACAGACTGTCCAACATTTGTAAGGTGTAAAGTCAAGTCGTAACTTGTGGTTTAAAAGGAGAAGCTTGTGTTATAAGTCACACATGTTGCATTTTATGACGTTCCAGGGCCATTACATGTAGACAGGTGTGGTTTAGAGCGGGTATTCAGATGGGAAAGATGATATTTTTAGACAACAAGATCCATTTATGGTTATTTTATTCAATTGGTAGAAGCATCTTTAGCTTCTGTACTGTGAGTATACCAGCACAGCTGGATCTGAATATGTAGAGAAATATCTAGATCAGTTGAAAATTAAAAAATGTTTTTTTTGCAAACAACACCCCATCTAGGACCCATGACCACAGGAAAATAGAAAAAACAAACATCTTTGTTGCATCCCAGTGCATGACAGTTGTATAAGATCACATTTACGTCAAAATACTGAAGCATGATGTTACGTTTCTGTGCACCACGGTGGCTCGGTGGTTAGCGCTGCAGCCTCGCAGCAGGAAAGTACCTGGTTTGAATAGTCGGGGCTTTCCTGTGAGGAGTTTGCATGTTCCTGCCACGCCTGCGTGGGTTTTCTCTGGGCTCTCCAGTTTCAGGCCGCAGTCCAGAAGCAGGCCTGTTATGCCATCCGGCGATGCTACATTGACCCTGGGAGCGAGTGTGAGCGTATGTGGTTGTCTGTCTGTATGTGGCCCCATGACGGACTGATGACCAGTCCAAGACAGCTGGGATCAGGTCCAACAGACCCACGTAACCCTGAAAGGAGGGAGGGAACCCTGTGAAGGAAAAAAAAAATCATCACCATGATTTCAGCGTCAGTGTCAAATCTAGTGGGCGGAGGAATTATGAAAGGTTCACATCGTAACAATCCAAGGGTGAGAAAGAAGGTTTCATGAGCACTTGAGTGTCCAAACAGGAGAGCTCAGACAGAACGCAGGACATCCAACTGCACCAAAGTCCGTCTGAGTGCACAGATTCAGCTCAACGTGTTTGCAAGCAGGCAGACTTTTGAGCGTGAAAGCAGAATCTCTGAGCAAACTTCCTCGTGAGCAAGTTTTATTCCCGAACTTGCTCATGAAGATGTTCAATTGTGCTTTCGGCATTTGACACAAATGTGATGCTATACAAACAATTAAATAATCTCACAAAAAATATCTATAATTTTTTAGTAAAAGTAGTTTGAAGGGAAGAAAAAAGCTAAGCAGATGTTCAGTTGTTCAGTGAGTTTTCACATGTGCTTGCACCTTCTGATGGGTGAAAAAAAAGAAAGTGTTTTGCATGTTGGTCCATGTGTGCAGTTTGTTAGTATCATGAGGAATCTGAAAGAGAATCTGATTTCCAAAAGGCATGAAGTTAAAGATGATGCATTTCTTTATAAAAGGGTTCCAGTTTTGTGAGCTTCTCAGCCTTTCTCGCTGTCACTCGCAGTCCACAGATTTTTGATCCCGTTCAGATCAAGGAAACCAAACCTTTAGCTTCTGCATCTTGAAGGAATTTGTTGGGGACTTCTGGATGATTTCACATCTGTTGATATTTGAAGCAAAACATCATCACAGTGCTGAGCCATTCGCTCCTCCCTGTCCCTCCAGTGTTCCCTGTGAAAGCCCACCTCATCATGAACTCCCCCAAACCCCTCCCCCCTTCCCTCAGTTCATGTGCGTAGCTGTTGGAGACAGGCTGCCCCCAATCCGTTTCCAGATTATGAATTCAGGGCTGTGCGTGAAAATCATTTTTTTTTAACAATGGACTGAGATGGGCAGCTTGCTGAATGTTGAGGAGATATTCACTGAATGAGACAAAAAGTGTTCTGGGTTAGAAATCGCATAGCCGACCTTTAAGAAATGTTTTGGGTCATTATCTTGCTGTAGAGAACCGTTCTGTATCGATAAGTTCTACATTTAATTCTCATTCGGTTTCAGTTGTTTCCAAGTTGCATCAGACTTGTTTAGACGTTTGCAAAAACATGTAGAGAAGTCATATCTGAACTGCAGTCACTCCCGGTTCTTAGATATATAAGACACAAATAGCTACCTGGAAACGCCTTCACACCTTCTAGCAACATTTTCCATCTCTGTAGACATCAAGTATTTAAACTTTTATGATACCAGACATCTTTGTAAAGGAGCCCTTGACTGCTGAGTGCTGGGGCAGGGGGGTGACATTTGCACCACTGGGTTGATCCCCAGTTGATGACAAACTGAATCTCCCAGTGCGTGAACTTGTCTGGGTGCGTGAATGTTCTGCGAATCAACCTAATTCACTATTCTTGCTTAAAATGTTGAAAATAATGTTTTCATGTTTTAACTCAAAGCCACTCTTTGTTGCAATAACAATTTGACCACATGGTGGTGGTGGTGGGGGGCAGCATATCAAAGTGCACGTCGAGTTGGACAAAGTAGTATTACAAGATGTGCTGGGCCGTTCTCACTCATGAACAGTAAATCAACGCGCCCCCATGTGGTCAAACGTGGTGTTGCTACATAGAGTGGCTTTAATGATTTGGAGATCATTTTATCTTCTTCGTGTTCGGAGTAACATGCCGTTGTGTTTATCAGAGGTGCAGTGGGAATGTCAGTGGCTGGAGTTTTTTTCTGAAATGGTGTTTTCCCCCTATTTGTCAGTCTGAACAGTATCTGTGCTTAACATCAGTGTTATAATGTAGCGCTAAAGTGGGGAAAAAATAATTAGTGCCAAACAAAAAAAAACCCGTTTCTGAGGGGTGAGTGAATGTAAAGTTGTAAATATATAGAATGAAATACACTCGATGCAGTAAAGAGCTTTTATTTTCACTAATGCTAAGCTTCTTGAAAGAAACATGTATATTTTACAGATTAACCTCCCGTTTACAACTTCTTGTTAGATCAGATACATTTTTCAGTGATGAGGTCAACAGAGTTTATGCATTAGGAAGAATAACATTTAAAAAAAAAAAAAAAAAGCAGTCCTCAGTGCAGAAAGCCATAAAATACTCTGCATTATGTAGGTGATGGAGCCTAATCTCTGCACTGAGCAGCTGAAGAATGGTACGGTGCCATTTGGGAGCTAACCTCATTACTGTATGTATGTTCCTGCTGTTGTGAGAGCACCATCTTTCCTGAGGCCTCTCAGAGAGCTGCTGGGTCTGAGGGTGCTTTAAGTTATTTCTGGTCAGATGTGCCATTAAAGGACACAGAAAGCCTGTCTCTCTCTGTCTGGCAGCAGCTTTTGGGTGAGATGGGAGAGATGGGATATCCCTTTTCCCAGTAAATGCATTCTTAACAAGGCGTTTGATTAAATTCACACCTCAAGGAAATTTAGTTTCTTGCAGGTAGTTGGCAGAGAACACCTCTTTCCTGTTTAGAAAAGCCAGCAGCCAGTTGTTTGACTTTTTCTAGACAGATAATTGGGCTCAGTCAGTGTTTCTGTAGAGCAGTGAATGCTCGTCTTTTGGGAATAGAGGGCTTTAAAGATGCTAGGAAGGTAAACCCATTTTACTCTGAGCAGGGACAGTCTGGTGTTGTTGCTCTGAACCAGGCTTAGTGTCACATGTCGGTACAGCTGTGACTCTCAGCATCGAAGCAAGTCAGTGTGTTTCCAGAAATGTCGGAAATATTGCATTCATCACAGAGGAAAAGGATTTTGCCGGCTCCACGACTGAATACATTAATGAGCAGAGGAGAAGGAGAGCCGTTTATGATGGCTGACTCTGTGATGAGTTTGAGAATAACCTTCAAGAAAATGAAATGATGCATAAAACAAGAGGATGAAGCAATACTAGGTAATGATGCGTGGAGCAGCAGGAAACAGAGCCTCTAAATGTTTCTCACAGACATGTCAACTCCTCCTACCATGTAACTTCCTGTTACCATTTTTAAATTCCTCTCTAATCTGTGATAACACTCCATCTCTCACCTCGAACAGCAGAAGCTCTCATCACAAACACGCCAACACTAAACATGTGTCTGCACACTGTGAAATATCACCATGGTATAAAACACATACAGACGCTATGTGTATGGTGTATAAATATCCTCTGTAACATATTTTGCAAATGATATTTAAATAATGATAATAACTTAGCAGCTCTAAGGATAATCTATTTGGACCAAAACAAAAAGAAGTCGTTGCCAGGAGATTAATTAGATTTTTTTTTCTGGTGTTATAAATACATGAAAACTCACACGATTCTTCTGACTAACCCTGCCTGGTTTCAAAACTCAGGGCATTTAGCTCTTCAGGCTATCAACACATTTAAAAAAAGATTTTCAGCGTAAACCTGTTTAAACATGACTAATATAATCCACCAAAGTATGTACATTAATGAATACTGGTGTTTAAAAAAGAAAAAATCTCTGACAGTATAAGCTACACGTGTGTTTTATTTGATCTATTTTTTCAGATTTGTGTCTGTATAGGCTCAACCTTGTACCATCAAGAGCATCTAATAAAAAAGCTTTTCGTCTTCAGTTTCCCTGTATGTGTGTTGCTGATACTTCTGCTGCTGCGTGTAAGAAATAAAAAAAAAAGACACGCTGAGATCACAGCTCCTTCGCAGTTTGACAAAACAGGAGCAGGAAGACAAATGAGCACCATAGTCACACCATCTACCTACTGATCCTTATATCAGCAAGGGTTTAATCAGGGAAACGTTTTAATTTGATAGATGAGCAGCTCTCTTCTTTGGGTTTTCAGATGTTTGTTGCATCTTTATAAAACGACAGAGACACAAGCAGCTAAATGTGGTCAGTTTTCAGCATCAGTCCCAGGGTTATTATAGTTAACGAAAACTAAGACTAAAACTAAAACTAGCAATGAAAAAATATTTCAGTTAACTGAAATAAAAATAAAAATACAATTAAAAAAAAAAACGAAAACTAAATAAAAACTACAATGAAGGATGTAAAACTAACTAAAACTAAACTGAATTGTAGATAAATTCAGCTTCGTTTTCGTTGTCGTTTCGTTTTCTCCCTCGATTACTGCCATAGAGATTACTGCCTGTCCTGCAGCAGCCGCTATGATACCCTCCCTCCAGAGAGGGGGCAGCATAGCGGATATAGACCTTTTCGGGCCAGCCCCCCGGAAGTACCCCGTCCGCCATTGCGGGGTTGTGCTACAGAGCGACACTTTCACCGGCTCGCAGATTAACCAGTGTTTTTCTCTTCTACAAATATATATTTTTATAATGTCGAGTCGGTCGAGTGGGAATAATGTTCCGTCATAAACTGTGCCAACAATGGCGTGAAAATTCAACAATGGAAGAAGAAAGTATGCACGAAGACTGCCTTGTTTGCAGAACAGAAGTTAGGAAGACGTGGGTGAAAAATATCAACAGAAGGACTTTGTTCCAAATGAATACAGCCGGTGAGTTTTCGTTAACATTCAATCTCGTACTACTCATAGTCTCGCTGAGAGTCCCGGACGATTCTGGCCAAAAAGAACACAGTATGAGGCTACTGTAGCCCTCGGTACTAGCACAAGCCTATAAATGAATGAATAAATTAAATGAATGACTTAGGAGAATGATAAAATAAATTAACCATAGCCTAATTTACCGCTCCCGTTAACATTACATAGCAGCTATCATTTGACGTTAGTTAAGCCAGCGTTCCACCGTTTTAGTGTTTGATTATGGGAATAGATCATGCTATTTCCATAACCAATCATTAAAAACAGCGATAACTACCTTCATCTGTAACTGGAGGCCACTGCCTAACATCATCAATCCAGGACATGTCTGCGTTATCAGTAACAGATCCTCACGCTGCTGTGTTTGGGTTAGTTGTGGAGCACCGCACCCTCCAGTTATGGCGGGGCCACTAGGGGGCGCATGTCCAATTTTCAAGTCGAAAATGTATAAATGCTGCATACTGCAAGAAGAAGAAAAAAACTAAAACTAAAAAAAATAAAAAAAACTAAACTGAAACTAGTTAATTCCTCAAAATAAAAACTAAACTAAACTACTAAATTACTTGTTGAACTAACTAAAACTAAACTGAAATAAAAAAGCAAACTGGAAAACTAAATAAAAATAAAAACTAAAGAAAATTTCAAAACTATAATAACCTTGATCAGTCCTGCTGATGGACAAGAGAACAAGACTCGGACCCCCCAGCAGCAGGGACCAATCAAGGTGATGAAAAGAAAGCTGTATTTGCTGCTTGTATCCAGCAGGGGGAGCTGCTACCCAGAAGATAAGTGTTGGGTCTGAGCTGCACCAGGAGTTTGTTCCAGAATGAATGAGTCTCTTGTGAAAGAAAATTCTTTGTTTTTGACCTTTAACTCTTCTGTTGTTGAAGAGCATCTCTATATAGGACATACAAGTGTAAAAAAAAAAAAAAAAAAGAAAAAAAAAAATCCTTATAGCAGTGAATCATGTAGACAAGTGACCTCTCCTGGAGTATCTTGCGCTTACAGAGTTTAAAGAGGTCAAAGTGTTGTGGTGGAGCTGCTTCTGTGTCTGTGTGCGAGTGCCTTTATACGCAGGCCTGTGTGAGCACATACGCTGGCGTCCCTGTGAGTGTTTGTGTGTGCGCGGGCTAATTTTGGAAGTGGCTGCAGGCAAAGAAAGTCCTGGCAAGTGACAGAGAAACTGATCATTAGTCATTCTGCTCCACATACTGTAGAGATGACGGGGGGTGTTGGGGGGGCATGATGGTCGACATAAAGGACTGAGGAAGAGAGGGGAAATCAGAAACATTGGTTTCGGTTGTTTTTGTTTGTTTAAGGTTTTCTAGTATATGTGCTTTTCCGTGAGCTCTCCAAGGCTCAGAAGAGATCAGGGGGTTAGTGAGGGGTTAAATTTGGCTCAAAAAGCCACAAGTTTCCACGACTGCTTCTAAAACACCCCGTCCTTGGCTTCTACTCATCCAGCCAGCTCCAACAAAGCTAAATTCCCTCTTGATTCACAGCAGTTACAGTTTCAAGCACATACGAACACGCCCACACTCCTGCACGCCTCTACTCAACAGGTCCCGTTGAGCCTGAATACTATGAAGCAGGTACAGGCCATCATAGGGATGTGGCGGCCATGCTGGTAGCTACAGACGTGGAAGGTAACATATTAAGAGAAAACGTGTCACAGAAAGCCAAAAGATGATGAAACATTGAAAGAAAACAGGCAAATAACGATCAGCTGTCAACCAAAATAAGATTAGCGTCATCTGGAGAGGATGGAGCTTTGAAAGCGTTTAGACTGCAGGAGATCCCACCTGTTTCCTGAGATCTCATTTGTGGCGCACATCTACAGGCGGAAAGTTCAGGAATGCCAAATTTCTTGATTCACATCTGCAATGTGCAAAAAAAAAGATGTGTGAATTTGTCTGTTGCTTCTAAATTCACAGCATGAATCTTTACGTGCTTCTGCTTTGTGCCACACAGAAACCTCTATGTAATCAGTTTGTTTTTAAATAAAGTAAAGACTCTTTCATTTCCTCGAAGTTTGACTCCAACAGCTAGCACTTTTCGCATCATTTCACAGCCTCTGTGGTGTGGATCAAACCCACACGAGAGGGAGGGAGGAGACGGCGCTGAGCGAAGAAAATCTGGCACAAACTGAAGCCGCCGCAGCCGCTGTCCCTCTTCCCCATCCTTCAGTTATCGCATTTTCATTTGGAGCACGGCTTTAATCACGAGAGAAGCTTGTCAGCTGATGAATTTATGCAAGTTGCACCAACTGGTTTTTGCAGGTCTGTTATGTTTTTTCTGTGAGAGATCAGAGGCCTTGCTTCAGGGAGGCTGTGAAATATGAATCATTCATGAATGAACGTGAACAGTCACAAAAACAAACAATGGACAAGGGTCAAATAGACATTAAAGCAGAACCCAGTGATCTCTGAAAATTATTTAAATGTTTTAAAATAGAAAAATGAATACAAAACATGTCTAGTTTTTAGCCTGAAGCCTAAAATCTTTATGTGTTTTTCTGAATTAATGCTGTCATCACAGAATGGTAAATAGCTTTACCAAGGAGATCGATACAAAGTCACATGCTGATAACAGTCATGATGATCCTTTTCATCTTTGGACCAGATCCACATGACCAGACCGTCTTTTAGTTTTCATTTAATAGTAGTTAAATGATATTAAAGTCACTCTATGTAATAATACCATTTTTAACCACAAGGGGGCATATGGATCAGCTGTGTGGACAAAAGAGCCACCTCTTGTAATATCACTTCGGGCACCACAAGAGATCAAAGATCACACACATCCAGTTTTGACCTTCAGCCTTGTCCCCTGCACACAGAGACTCTTCCTGATTCCCTGGATCTTTTTATGATATTATATACTGTAGATCAGGGGTCCTCAACCCCCGGTCCCCAGCCTGGTACCGGGCCGCAGAGAAAAAATAAATCATTTCCATTATTAACGTTTGATTTGCGATATTGGCCTGAATATAGGACGATATTTTATTCCAGAAATCACATACTCAAAAATGGGGGTTGTCTTATAATCGAGGTCCTGACTTTTCTATTGTCATAACACATCTGCACCACTAGCTGGAGCTGTACCCAAGTAAACAGTAAGTGAATCGAGCGTCACAGTGAACATTTGTTTAGGATCTGATCTGATGTAACATGGAGGATCACGTGACCGAACTCAAGCAAAGGGGTTTGAAAGTTTTGTTTCAGTCCAGAATTTGTTTTTTACAAACTAAATTATTAATGGTTGTTCTTGAAACTGAATATGACTTGACTTTGATGGTTATGTAGTTATTGACATTATTAATGCAGTTATTTAACTACATGGTTGTTGCTTATTCACTGAGTCATAGTTTCAGATTTTAAGAGAATAAAGTTTATTAAATAGTACTATACCTTGATCTTAAATAATATGGAAGCCTGACACGTATCCCGTACCTTAAGTATGGTACCATACTTCCTAAAAAAGATGAAATCATTAAAATGTTTAACAATACAGCTGAATGTTATTTCTGCGGATTCTTTTTATAGTAATTACACAATAAAAGTTGTTTTATGAATAACGTCACTGTCTTCATCATATTTTTATTTTTTGAAAAATAGGGGCCGTCTTATAACCAGAGTCGTCCTATATTTGGGCCAATACTGTATTATCTGAGTCTAAATGATGTTTTATTTTGAAAAATGACCAGATTCTCTCCATTACTATCCGTCTATGACTCTTGACACATGACTTCAAGACCCGCGACTCAATCACGTGGCAAAATTAGTAAAAAAAAACAAACAAATGTTTTTTCAGAAAGTGTCTTTGTGCAGAGAGGTTATGATGTTCTGTTGTTGGTGTCGAAGTTACGAGGACACTTCTAATAAAGTTGCACGTGAATACACAGTGGATTTATGTTTGTTATATTAGATAGAAAATACCTGTTTTTATGCTGGTCCTATCATTTTATTTTCTTGTGTTTATCTGCGGCATATTTTACAGACCGGTCTGTGAAATTATTGCCTGACATTGAACCGGTCCGTGGTGAAAAAAAGGTTAGGGAGGTAAGGTTAGATGGAGGGATCTTCAAAGTCTTCTCAATTATGTTCCTCAGTTTTTAGACAGAGTTTGTTGCAGATTGGTGAACCTCTGCCCATCTTTATTTCCGAGAGGCTCTTCCTCTCTGACGTGCTCCTTTTATATCCAGTCATGTTATCAGTTAACCTGGTTAGTTGTCAAATGCTCCTCCATTTGTTTTTGATTTGGGTCAGTTACTCTTCCTGCCTTTTCTTGCTCCTGTTCCAACTGTTTTAAGATGTGTTGCTGCCATCAAAGTCAAAATGAGCTAATATTTTCTATAAAATAGTCAAATGGGTCAGTTTCAACATCTGATATGTTCTTTATGTTCTAATGGGGAAAAAAATTAGATTCACAAATCATTGTATTCTGATTTTATTGACGTTTTACACGGCGTCCCAACTTTTTTTTTGGTATTGGGTTTGTAAATTCTTTGTGATAATATCCACTATAAAAAGACAAATATGTGAATACTTATTTAAGGAAAACTGCTTTTTAAATGTCAATTTCACAGATTTCCTGACAACAGATTCAAAATTTGATGCTGTTTTTCTACCAAATAATCACCACAATAACCAGTTAACTTCCACTCACACAACTTCTGTCTCTCACCTAGAAAAGACTCCTGCATCTTTATCTTTCGCTCCTTCTCAGTTGTTTCAGGCACATATTGAATGCAGTGGATGTAGAGGCGCCTTTGTCGCCATCCAGCCTCTAAATCCCATCAGGCTGCTCTCACCAACCTCCTCCAATCACAAGATTAGAGGCAGAATGACAAACTTCATCGCTTGATAGGCAAAACCCAGGGGGTGAATACCCAGAACGCACCTGTCGCTGCTCCTGGAGCTTATTGCTGCGAGGATGTAATAACAAATAACAGCAAACTAGTGCACCAGTATTTATAGGACTAATCTCTTATTGGAGTTTTACAGCCTGGACAATAGAGGACACTGTTAAGAGCGGCTTTAGAGACTGTCCTCATTCTCAATATAAATTATGCTGATTAGGAGGAGCTGGTGGTCTTCAGCTAGATTCAGCTGTCAGGTATTCAGGGGGCATCACCAAGTCTTCACTGCTACAATGGGATTTCATTCACACTGTTTCTCCTGTCGAAGTGTCCTCAATGGCAGCTGTGTGTGTGTGTGAGTGAGTGAGGGGGAGAGAGAGAGAGAGAGAGAGAGAGAGGCAAGTAAACAGGTTTGAAATACAAAGACTGTGATGTTTCATTCATTACGTTGTCAGCATGAATAATAGATAACTAATTGGTATGCAGCACATCATGCACTTGCATGCACACTGCACACACTTCCACCAGGATCACACTGAACTAATATTTGCATGGCTCAGTAGTCATTTCACATTCAAATTTATCATAAGAGGCAAAAGAAGAAGAGACACCAAGATGAGCGAGGGGGGACCGATCAAAAGCCAGAAAAACGAAACACACAAAATCCTCAGATCAAGCGTTTGAGGGTTGAAATAATTTGGCAAAAGTCTGAATTACACAGCGAAAAAAAAATAAATTTTCCATCTCAGCTCATCTGGGACCACGGTGATCCCCATTTCAGGTAACTGTAATTTGTTGAATCTTCTGAACCTATCAGTCCTGTGGCTCACTTTAGCAGCTCCTCGGTCCAGCCGGGTTACTGTGAAGAGGCTCGCTGATGTTGTCTGTTCCAACCTGGAGCTTATTCCCAGAGAAACGGTTACAAGGAAATCAGTTGTTTACTCTGTGTGTATGAATAAAGCAATATATATCTGATTTCTTTACTGATCAAGTAAATACATCTCATGTAACGTGTTTATGTCAGGATGTATTGGCAAGCAGTGGCATGTTTATCCATTCTTATTCCCTGAGAGGCTAAAAAATGAAATCAACACAGTTGATCAAGACAAAAACACAACACACCTGATTCAAATGAATGGATCACCATCAGCTTGTCATCCAGGTCTGCACGAGTCTGTTAACAACCCATTCATTTGAATTGGATGCGCTGAAGCAGGGAAACATCTAGGACATGCAGGACATGTGAGGACAGCAGCCCCTGAGGACTGGAGTTGTCCACCCCTGCTCTAGACAGATGTTGTTCAACCTCCTTAAAGTCCTCTCTGAGATAATGAGTCATCTCTTCTCTTCACTGCCACCGCTGCAGCGTAAGTAAACAGCAGAAACACAGAAACCATCTCAGCTCCTCAATGCTGATCTCATCCTTACAGTTTGTTTGCCTTTTTTTTTTTTTTTTTGATTTCTTTGTCTTTGAGATGTACTTCTTCAGAGGATTGGCAAACAACAAAAGTGGTGCACTGCCACCACCAGGTGTGGTCAGTGGCTTCTACCGGGTCCATCACTGTAACAGAGCTGTAACAGCTGAGAGAACTGGGGGGGGGGGGGGGGGGGGTCGGCCCTGTTACAGTTCCAGCCTCCAAGGTTTTACATCAGATCCCCAGCTATAGTTCTTTCTCTCTACCTTCGTCCGCCACAGTGGGTGTGTTCAGGATCAGAGGACTGATGTGAAGTGAGGTTTTAATGCGATTTCTTGCTTTACTTAGCTGGACAACTTTTTACAGTACAGTAGAAAGCATTACAATTAATTAGACTGTATTAAATCAGATTATAACAGGACTGATTTGGACTGTAATTAACAAAGAAACTCAGCGTGACTCTCAGTTCATCTTCAGAACTGAAGAAGACTTTTGGATGACATGAAACATCTCCAAGAACCAAGAAAATAGGTCCAGTTACTTCCCGTTCAAACCTTTTAGGATTTACTGAGGTAATAACAAGAGCAATAAGTAGGTTCATTTGCTCATAGATTTCTTTTTACAATCCTGCCAGCCATTAAAAAGATTTCAGGTTTAGTTCAGACCGGAAGCTGTGTCTATTAAGGCTGGGCAATTAATCAAGATCATCATTCTGGACCGACAACTGACGTAACCTTGCCCATGTCAGTAATTTCAGCTGTTTGAAATACTCAGTAGGTGATAATAAATAGTTCATCTGTGTTTCCCCTCACTTATTCATAAATCACAGATGTGTACTCTTTCATTTAAAAATGGATCCAAGATGTAATAGTTGATCATAGTTTAAGTAAAAACCTCATCATTGTTCTGTGAGTGTAAAAAAAAAACAAACTAACTTAAACAAAACTAACAGCATCTCTTATTATTGGTCATTGAAGTAAAATGTTGAATGAATAGGGACGTTGATCTGAGGTCAGAATATTAATTTCTCTAAAAGCATACCCCCCTACTGACCTCCAAGTGTAAAACAACAACCTTTACAGGAAACCAACCACAGAATTAGAGGTTTAGTTTTTATTTCTTTGGTTACTTATAGCTAATTTCCCTCCAGGGTAAACTCATATATGACACTAAGACTTAATTTTATAAATGCTTTATAAATGTGACAAGTGGATGCTGTAGCAGATATGCTCTCAGAAACTAAAGATACACTCTACTATTTACACATCAAACACACATGGAGTACATCATCATTCAGGCACGTTTCTGACCATCTGATGAATCCGGTACGTACTCTTCTTAAATGTTCATCTGCCTGCTGTTTTGAGGAAAAAATAGGCATTCTTTTTTTTTTTCTGGCATAACAGAGCTGAAGGACAAGCACAGCTCTGCAAGTCTGTGAAGAGGCTCCAGGCTGAATAACAAGCCTTTCAAACTTGTGCTCAGTATGCATTTGAACGCCCCCCCCAACTCAGATACCTGTCTCCCGGGAAACCGTGTGCAACACACACAGGTCTGCCTGAAAGAGACGAGGGAGCTGGGAGAGTAATGAGTTCAAACTTGCACACGCACACACATTTATATCTCAGCTCCTTTAGCCCTCTGTGTTTAGGGTACAATGAAGAATCAGCCAATAGAACGTCTCTTTTCATGTGATGTCATCCAATCAGAGCGTGGCACGTTGACACACCCACAGGAGGCTGTGTGGGGGCGATGCTGAGGCATGATGGAGGGAGAGAGTGTGTGCTAAGATGTGTGAATGCCTTCCCGTGTGTGTGGGTGTGTGTGTGTGTGTGTGTGTGTGTCAGAGGGAGCTCCCAGCAGGCTCTGATGTTGTGCTGATGCCGGCCGGCCCTTTGGAGTAAACACAGAGGGGTCCGAGCCACCAACTGCTGCTCTCACCATGAAACAGGAACACACACTCAGTTCAAGTCAGCAAATATTAAATTACACATGAACACATAGAAATTTAGAAACAACCACACACACACACACACAGCTAGCCAGCTCGATGAGGGCAGTGTCGTGAACTGTGGAAAAAGTGTCTCCCACTGTCAGATCAGCAGCTCAGCAGAGAAAGCTGAACTTTCCTCCATTTTATCACAACCAGCAGTTTCATTACTGGGCTGCCAAAATGGAGGCCTAATAGAGTGAACTATTGATTAAAGGAGCAGTCCACACAAACCGAGACGAGGCACAGGAGAAAAGGAAAAATTAAAAAGCAGAGCAGCCACTTTAGGTGCAGGGGCCGATTCTGGAGAGAGAGAAATCAAGTTTGTGGAGAGAAAGAGCCAAGTATGAGGAGTCAGCTGGGCATTTATCGTTTTGACATTGTTGTTAGCTCTGGTCAAGATTAGAAAATAAAAGAAGACTGCTCTAGTGTCTGATCAGTGAATGTGAAACTTTCACTTACAGCCTGTTAGTTTAGTTCAGCCTGGAAACAGGTGGAGAGAGCTAGTCTGCTCTGAACAACACAGACTAACAAAATCAACCAATACCACCGAGTTACAGCAGAGAAAAAAGATGAAAGACAAAGTCTGTATTTTAACTGTTTATGCTGTTAATTTCCAGGCTAATTATTTGATTCTAGAGGCCTCTAAGAACAGATCTAAATGCTTTAATCCTGAAAACGTGCTCATGAAGCACATCCAGGCTAAAAAGTTCATGGACTCCTCCTCTGGAAATCTCCAGAAATTACATGTGTCGAAGGACACCACCAATATCAATGCTGAAAGGATGTCGTAACGGGTCAGAGCGTCACAGACACGTCCGTCTGGGTTTTCTGTCCCACTCCAGACCCAGTGAGCACGCTCCTTCACTGTTGATACATACGGTCATGTGCAAAAAACGGTGCCTTCTCCTTTAAACCTCTGGTGTAAAAAACATCTGATCGATCCCTCAGAATCAGAAAAGTAGACCCTCAGATGAACAACAACATAACTTTTTTTTTTTTTTAAATATAAAATTAGCTTTTATTTACCTTAGAAAAACAAAGCCAGCAAGATAAAAGAAGTGAAAACTAAAACTAAACATTTCAGTTGGGTTGAGGTCTGGACTTGGACGATTCCAAAAACCTGGATTTATTCACTTTTCAGCCACTCTGGTGTAGATTTGTACTCCAGCGACAACAACTGCTTCTCTAAGACCATGATGATGCCTTTACCTCTCGGCTTTATGTCAACGTACATCTGAATGCTCAAGATCTGAGAAAAGACAAAACCTCTGCTTTTACAGAGGTTTATAGATAAAAGGCTGACGATTAGCAGCTGCAACTTAACTTTTTAGATCTTATGGAAACAATAAGGGGATACTTAGTATTGACCACATGATTGAAAAATATATATATATTTTTTGTTCTTTTTGCTTCAGTTTTGCTTCGGGAACAATTACCTCTAAAGACCATTGTTGATGTCGTTCCCTCTATGCGCTGTGTTAATAATGCATACCTGAATGCTCCGGACAAGCAAACGGCCAAAATGTCTGTTTTTATAGAGGTCTCCAGGGTCTTTGCAGCTGAAGATGATGCTGCTCATCAGAGACTGTATTTGGCCTACTAAGATCTACAACAATCATCATTATAATTATTATTTTTCCCCAAAATAAAGAAGAATTATGAAAGCGGCTACTAACTTTTGCATGTGATTGTAGCTCTGCTTTATTCTATTGTTAAAGGAGACACGTTATAACTTTTTTCCACAGCTGAAACAATTTCCTGAAGTCTAAATAAAATGTTTCCATCAAAATACATCAGAATGGTGCAATAAAACAACATACTTTCCAGTCATGTTTTACATTTACCACAGCAGCCGCAGTGAATGAGTCCAATTAAACCCCTCCTCCTTATTTGAGAGTAAACAAGTCAAGACAAGATGTGTCGTAAGAAAACAAAGAATTAAGAATTGTGGAAAGAAAGTGGACAAATGATAAAACCGTGTACTGTGACAAGCTGTCAACAGATTAAAAAAAAAGATTTAACACAAGCAGATGAACCTTTTGAATGTTTGGATCCATGTGGGATCCCAACCTGCTCCCTCTGATGGAGACACCCGATGTGTTTTTTTCTTGTCTTGTTTGAGTTGTGAGTGCATAGAGCTACAGCCGACCAACTCAGGAGTGACGGATCTCTTGAACACATTTACAAATGCACAAGTGCAGCACTTACAAATTTTCAAGTTACCGGTTACCTAGTCCTCTGACCATCTCACCTCAGTGCTGCTACCTACATCTGTTTATATTATATTGTCATTATATTCAGTCATTTGTGTGCTCTCCTCTCTGTCCTCCATCCTCTCTCTGTCATGTCTCTCCTCTTTTTCTTTCTTTACCCGGCTGGCCTTCGGTAGGAAGGTCCCCCCATATGATCCAGGTCCTGCTCAAGGTTTCTTCCTCAAAGTGGAGTTTTTTCTTGCCACTGTTTTGCTTAAAGGTTTTTTTCTCCCTCTGTGGGAGTTTTTTACTTGCCATTATCCTTGTTTAGGATTCAATATTATAATTTTAGTTAATGATATTGCTCGGCGGTCATGATCTGGGTCTCTGTAAAGCACCTAGAGACAATTGACATTGTAACAGACGCTATACAAATAAAACTGAATTGAATAGAAGTTATGATGCAGTCATTCAAAGATACGTGGAGTCAAACGTCTTCATCTGTGCATGTATTTAACATCTCTTTTCAAATCATGAAAAATCTGAAGTGCAAAGCCGTATTACAGTTATTTCAATCACATACTGTATAAGGGTTCTAGTAAACATCTTTGATGATGATCATGTGCGGTGGACTGTTTGATTCGGTACTATCGTTCAGTTTTGATGTTTGCTATGTTTACTTGAAGCTTCTGTGTAACAATTTCATGCACCTGAAATGAAAATACAGCTGTTTGTTCTACCAATTTGTTAATACAATTTCCATCTTCCCATCCACATCAGTTCATGTACTCAAGCAGTGCAAGTCTTTGAAAAAACAGAAGCTAAATCCATGCACAAATAAAGATTTTGTGAATTGCACATGTAAATCAAGAGGTTCCCTCCTTGAGTCGCCAACTTATCATGCTGGCGGGGTTTGTGTGCCCCTGGTAGGGTCCAGGTGGCCTGGGATAGACCCAGGACACTCTGGAGAGATGATATGTCTTGGCTGGCCCTGGAACGCCACAGTATTCCCCACAAAGAGTTCGGAGGAGGTTTGGTCCAGGAGAGGGTAGTCTCCTCTCTGCTTAGGCTGCTGCCCCGTCACCTGAATTCAGATAAGCTGAGGTTAACGTTGGACAGACTAGAGAGGTTTGTAACTCCTGAACTGCTCTGTTGTACATGCACTCAAACCACAAACAAGATAACAACAGGTGTGTTCAGCTGTTTCTTTTATCAACTAGCTACTACCTGACACCACAATAAAACATGTTCCAACATTCACAATCCTGACAGAAGAGAAAGAGAAATATGAGCCCAGCCAAAAAAAGATTTATTTGAAACATATGATGACATAAGCTTCAAAACAAACCACTGATTTCTGTTTACGTGTCATACCGCTAACAGACCTGCGTCTGTTCTGAAACCACACTGGATCACATGTTTGCGAGCGCACAGCACACAAGGACGGTCTTGTCCAGTAACGTTGTGTCACATGGAAGCTCCATGCAGAGAGGTACTTGTCCTGCTAGTACGCTGAAAGTATTACGAAGACAATCAATGACTCTTTCAACATGGATTCGGAGGTGAGCAATCTTTTGCGTTTCCTCCACATCTCTAACATCCAACTGGCATCGTCCTTCTGCAGATATCGTAACCTCTGCACACATCAGTCCAGCGCTGGTTTTGATATCAAAGCCGCGATCGGCCAACACCAAATCGCCAGGCAACAGTTTCTCCAGAATACCACAGTTTTCTGTGATGTGCTTTTCACTGAAGTGCCCTTCCCATGCCTCAGAAATAAATGAGACTGAGCCCTGTGGAGTAACACCTACAAGATACTTCACGGAGGTGTTGTGTTTGAAGTGTGAAAATGTCTCTGCTCGTTCTTTAAAGCTGGATGTCCTCTCTCTTAATATTTCAAAACAGTCCAGAATTACAGCTGCGCGTTCCCCAAAGGCCTCCGTGAATTTATGAGGCATACTGACAAGCAGAGCATCTCTCTCTGGCCAGTGAACCAAAGAGCTGATTTGCGCATTTAAAACACCAATCGTGTCTCTGAAAGTTCTGGAGACAGTTTTTACATCCACATGAAAGAGATGGGCGACGTGTTGGACGGGCAGGTTCAGCCTCAGGTACATGAGAGTGAGAAGAAGCATCTGAAAAGGCGACAGGACCGCGTCCGTCTGAGGTAGGAACGAAACAACGGAGGCCAGCATAGCCTTTAAAACCTCAAAGTTTGGAAGTCCAGTGTAGTAATTGACTTTCTCCGGATCGTCCTTCAAGAATGCCTCGTCCATTGTCCTCCTCTCGAGCTCACACCTCAGGGCTCTGTTCTCTTCCATGAGGCGGTTTACTTCAGCGCACAAAGACTCGCATGAGTTGCATTCAGCCCTCTTCTCAGTTTTGGTTTCACCCGCCGATTCTTCTCCGTCGTCCTCCACTGGTGCTGAGTGGGAAAACTGTTCGGTCTCCGAAGGCTTCTTCACATCACCGTGACCCAGATGTAGAGACGGAACCCAGTCTGGATGAGCCTCCATCATTTCATACGCGGGTTTACCTGGTAACACAACCAGTCACCAGGTTAATGACTGCAGCATCACACTGGCTACAGCAAAACATGGACATTTGTTTGGCAGGTAAAAGCAAGGCTGGAAGGGTGAATTTAATTTTCTGCTGATTTGAAATCAATATGGTGTTTTTTGTAAATAATCATTAAACACCACCTTGGTTGAAATAAATAAATACATCATAAAATAATGATCCTTTCAGGGGTCAAGCGGTTCCTTCCTGAACCACTTAACCTCTCAACCTCTCAGGGTACTCAGTCATTCATCAGAGGACGAGTATTAGACCCGACAACAGCGATTTCATTGGGTGGCACATGCTCATAACACTCATAACACAAACCACAGCACAGGAAGACGGAAACACCACGCAACAATAAAAAATTACTTAACGTCTATTTACAAGTAAGTGCAAGCTGATTCAAACCACTGGACGTCGTCTACTTGTGGGTCACTGCGGCTGTTTGTCTGCCTTCATATGACCAGAAGTTAGTTGTTCTTTCTTTTCCAGCCAATCATCAAAGTTCCCATGTAATCAAGTGGATGTAAAAACAAAAAACAAGAAAATTCCTGAAGACATTTTGAAGGGGTTCCAATGAAACTGCCCGTCGTTGAGCGTTTTAGCATCAGAGCTAACAAGAGGTAAAGAGAAGCAGACGCTGATGTGTACATGATTCAAACTTTTTAAAAGGTAACTTCAGTTGTCTGGCTTTTCTTTTTTAGTTAACATCACTGCTAACAGACGCTAACAGCTAAAAGAAATTAAGGGATAAACTATAAGTAGGCCAGAAACTAAAGATATGAAGAATAAAGTTATGCAGATCTTTGTCTGTCTCCAATGCAGCTAGCGGATGCTAACAGATGCTAACGTCTAACACATCCTAACATCCACACTGATCCTGATTGAGAGGGTTGTTTTGATGTATTTAGTTTGGTTTTTCTCAAAATTACAGGCTGTGAAAAGTACTGAAATTCTGGTGGAAACAGGAAAATGAGAAGAAAAAATATAGTGCAAAAATAAAGAAAGAAAAGAAAAAAGAAAAAACACAAATATAGAAAAGTAAACAGGGCAAAGGTAAACAATAGTAAAATAAAAAAGACAAACCTTTTTTTGTCTCTTCACTGTCTGACATTAACTCAGACTAAACGTTTCCTGTTTTAGGTCAGTTAGGATTACCAAAATTATTTCTATTTGCAAAATGCCAGATTAATGACTGAAAAAAATTTGTATTGCTTTCTCCAAAGTCAGAAATTTACATAGACTAAGATGCCTTTAAACAATTTGGGAAAGCCCAGATGATGATGTCATGGCTTTGGAAGCTTCTGATAGGTTAATAGGCAACACCTGAGTTAATTGGAGACACACCTGATTTCTTATGAGACATCACAGGAAAAAGTTTAAAGGCAATGATACCAAATACTAAGGAAATGTATGTGAACTACTGACTTTGATGGGAATAATTTAAAAACAAATATCAGTCATTTTTCATGCAGCAAAAAGAAATAATCATTGTAATCCTAAATGACCTACAACAGGAAAAAGTTTGTCTGATTTAATGTCAGACAGTGTATGGAAACTTCTGGTTTCAACGGTATACAAGGAGTTTTCACAGAGTTTACATTCATTTGTAAAATTTAACTTTAAGCCATTCTTCTCTGTAAAATTAAGTGATAGAAATTAACCACATAGCACTGCAAAGAAAATACTGAAAGGAGGTTTGGGCTTCATATACTTGTTGTTATGAAGGAAAGATTTCCCAAGCATTATCAACAAAGTAATGGAAAAGTTTTGTAAATTGTTTTCTTTTTTTATAATTAGCTTTTTAATTTTCTGTCATTTAGCATAAATCTTGAACAAAAAGATTCAAAGGGCATAATGTAGAGATTTGTTCTCTGTTTCCAGCATATAATAGGATTTGCTGATGACAGCTTGAAAGCACAAGAGAGTTTTTTAGAGTCATAATCACATCTGACCAGGAAGCAGATACTTCCGAAATTCAGGAAAATTTGGTCGGAGATATGAAACCTATTTAATTACTCGGGAAGGATCTTAACTGGTTTGATGTAGTTGTGCCATTTAGCTAGAGAGATATACGCTTTATTAATCCTGAGGGAAATTCAATAGTGCTCAACCGCTCCTACAAATAAAACCCAGTCACATCATCACAACAACACAAGATACAATGACAAGCTATGGGTAATAAATAAACAAGATAAAAAAATAAACCTAGTTAACCTAGTTATAAAAACCTAGTTATAAGCATAACCCTTGGGACAGATATAATTACTAAAATAAACTAAAAATCCCAGGAGGATACACTTAGATATTTTACTGTTGATTTAATAGGGATATTATGAGTTTAACCTTGATGGCTGTACTGGTAGTGGATTTTTTTTTTCATTATTTTGGTCCTGGAGTAAAAGTCTATGGTTTGGAAGAAATAATCCTCCATTAAAGTGTTTGTGTCATCTGTCAGTTGAGTGACTGCTAAATTCTATTTATTTATTGTTATTATTTTTTTTTTGTCATTTATATTTTCAAAATATGAGTTGTTGGGTTTTTTTTTTTTGTAATAAGAATGGACAGCTTTGAAAAGCAGGAGAAAATCAGACAACATGCTTAATTCATTTAACTGAAAATCTAGAGGACATGCCCACGTTTATGTCCTTCTAAAGCACTATAAAATAAAACCATGTACAATTAGACTTTATTAAAGAACAATCAATTCATAATAACATCCTTCCGACCTGATAAATTTTAATGATCTGACTGTGTGTCTGAGATGATTTTCAGTCTGTTGGCATGTATCGAAGTTAGGATTGAATATTATTATCCAGGGGTCTCAGCCTTCGGATCTTTAATTATATCCCATTTCATAGTAGTTGGAAGATTGTACGTTTCAGATAGCTCTTCATAAAAGACAGAGAAGGTTTTATAGGCATTACAAAGATGCCTATGAAACTTCATAGTGAGACTCTAGGGACTCTAGTGAGATTTGCCTAAAGATAAATATCTCATGGATTCCTCTACTTCATCCATGGTGATCTCCTTCACGGGCCGGTCTGAAGGTTTTATCCACTTTAGGAATTAAATCTTTTTTAGGGTTTAAAAAAAAAAACAACAACAAAAAACATTTGCATCAATAGAAGAATAAAATAATCTGATACAGCTGTTGCAGCTGTCAGATGCGGCAGATACATGACGTCATCAAATGACATCGCAGCAGACGTGTGATGTGACGGTCAGCTGTTGTGGTTTATTTGACTGGGATTTCTCCACCTTTCGACTGTATTGCTTCTTGTAACACAGTAACGTTAGCCAACTGAGGTGCCTAAAATTTTAGACAATATATTTCTCATTTGATTTGATCGGTTTGGTGTGCGGTCTGCACAGCTTTTGTGCTGAAAAACAGCTGGATCTGGCAACCCTGGGAGTATCATCATGCGGGACCCGAGAACAAAGACTGAGACTTACCTGTATGAAAATGTACGGAGCACACCCTCATTGAAGTCGGGATGTTGTCGAAGGTGATATTTTTCCTTCTCACCGCACACACCCAGGCCATGCGACGCCTTTTTGTTAACTCTGAAACCTGGTCTCCCTCAGTTTGACGCCAGGCAGGAAAACGGTGAAAAGTTAAACCATTTTCCCTTTTTGTTCCCCTGCGGTCATGTGAGGCGCTCCTGCACTTAGGGACACAACAGCGTCTAACCATGGTTACATATCCGAGACACACAACATCACAGAGAAGACAAGAGCAGCAGACAGAGCTAGATGGAGCTACCTCCACCTCTGATGTAGTAAAACAAGGAGCAACCAACATGGCCGCTGCTCCCACAGTGCAATGCGGCGTCACAAACCCAAACAGTGCATGTGCATATATATATATATATATATATATATATATATATATATGTACTATAGTGTGTGTATACATATATGAAAATGTGTGTATATGCACTTGTGTGTATTTATATAAAGCATTTGAATTTCAGGAATCTGCATTCAAAAAACGCATTTACAGTCTAGTAATTACAGTGAGAGTAAGATCATTTTTGGTCATCTATTTTTGCTCTATTAGTTATATGTAGAAAAAAGGTTCCTGAAGTCCCAAAATACCACACAGGTATCGCTGCTCCCTAAAGTTCTAGGAGCTATTAAAAAAGAAAAGTTTCTTAGCACCTCTTGTACTAGATTTGTTTTTTATTTTACTGTAAATGAAGGTTCATCAGCTAAAATTACATTGTTTATAATGTTTAGACATAGCCTCCTTCATTGCATTCTCCATTACCTGTAAATATGCATATAACCTGCTCAGAACCCAGACGCTATAACTATGTACACATCATTTTTGATTCGTGCAGTATTCATATCCATCTGCAAATAATGATATATATCTTGCGTGTTTACCTAATTGTACAATTCTTTGTATACATTCCTTGCACTAGTATTCATTTTGTTTGTTTTTTACATCCAGCCTGTACATTAACTTTCATTTCTAGTGAGATTCTAAATGCATTTTGTTGCCTTGTACTGTAATAAGTGCAACAACAAAGTTAAATCTAATCTAATCTAAAACAACCCTCCTACTCAGCTTTCATGATCGTTGACTTCATTGTAATGCTGCTGTATACGGTACCACAGGTTCCCTCAGGTGCCTTGTTCACTCATGAATGCAGCACAAACTTTCCAATGCTGATTGGAAGTGGATCTAATGCAGTGTACCTGAATCAACACTCTCCTTTTGTGGGGGGAAAAAGGGGGGGCTTTAATTTGAGATGTGCTGAACTGCCCACTCAGCAGGCATTATGCAAATATGCCACATGGAGAAGTAGATAAGTAACAAAAGAAAAGCTTGCATTGCCAAAAGGCATTTCAGGCAACCCAGGAGTGGCGTCTTTAGTGTGGACTTGGTAGATTATCAGCTCTCTTACATGAAAGAAAAGTTTTATAAACACAGAAGGAACAACCTCAAAGCATATTTTGTCCCAGTTAAAAGGTGTGTTCATGCTATTCAAAGTACCTGTTTAAAAAAAAAACCCAAAACAACACAGGTAAAAAACAAAGTTTAAAGAAATGAAAAGCCTGAGACACAGATGACAAGAAAGGTTACAGTTCCACCTGTTTATTGATTAACTATAAAATATCGACTTACTAAAACAATTTCAAAGAAACACTGATAAACCTGGTTGCTGTCTGTAAAAAAAAAAAAAAAAAAAAAGAAAAAAAAAAGGAAAAGGAAAACATTCCTGACACATATAGTATAGGGTTACAGTATATATCTAGTTTCAGATTCATCTCTAAAATGTATCCTTTTTGTATTTTTACAAGATTAGACATGTGTACAAAGTATATT
Source organism: Hirundichthys speculiger (assembly GCA_018398805.1). Lineage (NCBI taxonomy): Eukaryota > Metazoa > Chordata > Actinopteri > Beloniformes > Exocoetidae > Hirundichthys > Hirundichthys speculiger. Next base: position 55,367 of record JAGFBZ010000555.1, read on the forward strand.
CTGGTAGCTTTTTCCCTTGACAGTGAAGGATCATTTACAAAACTTATATGATTTTTCTATTTATTTTCAAAATAATATATATATATTTTACTTTGTAACAGGACGATAACGATACTGAAGGAACAGCAGACGAAGAACCAGCCTCCAGTCCACCTCTCTCTCTCTCTTTCTCTCTCTCAGTCTCTTTTGCTCTCTCTCCCATTCCTCTCTCTAGCAGCTAGCTCCCAAAGCCCATCAGCAGTATTGCTTTGCTTGAGAGGCGTTGACGATTGTTCAGAGAGGGGAAGTTCGGGGCGAAATGGCAGAAATATACATTTAAAAAGACAAGCTAAAGTAAAACACATGGTGATAAACAAAGTCAGGCTCTTAAAATATATGACACTGGAAGAAATTAAAAAGGCGAGGTGAGGAAAACGTGCGCATGTGTTTGTGTTGGACCCTGTTTGAAGGCCAGAGGCTGGGCTTTGGATGGAGATAGGGGGGCAAATCGAGATCGGAAAGCAATAACACATGCCTTAAAGGGATGCAAGAGTGTATAGATGTGTGTTTGTGGCGTCAGCAGATAAGAGTGTGATGGCTTATCAGTCTCCTCACCTCTGTCCCCACACACACACAGAAAAGTGCTTCAGCAGCTTCGGGGGTAAACAAACATTCATAACGGGCACTTTAACATGTTCACATATCAGACGGAGATCCATTTTGGCCGCCTGTCGCTCAAAAAAATCTGAACTCAGGGCTGATATTAGAGCAGCATATTTAGGAAAATGTGGGGCATTAGAGCAAGTAATATTTTAGTAATCTCCAAAAACAAACAAAGGGAAAAAAGAAAAAAAAAGCACATAGAGTCACTTTGTACCTGGTTAAACCACTTTAAATATGAAGAGATTAGCAGCACATTGTCAAACTTTCTGTTGCTGGGTGGCTGTTGTGTCTGAATTTTTCCATAAATGCACATTGAAATGCTTCTACGCTGCCAGACACTTTGTCGCTAAAAAAAATATATATAATAAATGTCACATTAACATCTTGGATCGTCAAATGTGACACAGCTGATAATAAAAATCAGACAAATGTAGACAAAACCAAAAGGTCTCAAGAGAGTAGAAAATATTAAACCTATTGAATATCAACAAGACAATCTTCAATCTCTGCAGCAAGGCAGAGCAAAGCAAAGAGAGGGCAACGTGGTTAACAGTCAGACATATACCATATATACAGTGTACCATATACTGTAGATGTACACAAAATATACTCTACAGCAAACTGTATATAGATAAAGATACATAGAAAGACAGTCTATACAAAACAATGTAACAGTGTGAGCAAAAACGGGAAAATGTCAGATTATTCCTCTGCACCTACTTTAACAGAAGATAAAAGGATGCGTTTTGGGGTGAGGAGGGGGTGTGGCTAAGAGATATTTGGCAAATCATCATCGTCGTCGTCGTCATAAGGCCTGGGAGAGTGAAGGCCGCCCAAAAATGCTCACAATCCTGAGCACAACATTCAACAGTCTCACCCAAAAAATGGTTCAACTAGGCACACAGAGAAAACTCACAAGCAGCTAAAAGAACCAAGAGGAAGAGCGTGTTACACCGGGACGTAGCTGCGTGCTTGGTTTTGTTTTTTTAACACCTGCATCTACAGGTGAAGAGGGTCACACCGAACAGGGAGAGGAGAGTCAGCCAGACGGGGGGAAGTTAGGAAATACTCAAGGAAGACGTATTACAGGACTCCCAGACACGGAGTCTTCTCTGAGGCGGAGCTCATTCAAAGTGCACTCAAGTAAACGGTGATTGCTTGGAGGGCAAAGCGCGACTAAAAGAGGGTAAAGACGAATCTGTACAAAATAGCAGATGCAAAATAAAAATTAAAACAAACGCAAGACACTTGAGAGGTGGCAACAACTGCAGACAAGATGAGCGCATGAAGCCAAACTGAGGAAAACGAGTGTTAAAGTTTTAAAATGTCAGCCTGACTGGCGCTGACGGCTGCAGGGTGAATCTCAGACTGACTGCAGTGTTTTTAACCCCGCGCCCCCCCCCAAAAAAAAGGATTAAAAAAAAAAAAAAAACAACAGCAACAACAAAAATCCACCCTCTGGGATTCCTACATAGTTCGTACATTATTTGTCGGGCTGTTCATGGACGTGCAACCATCGAGTTTATTTTTTCTAGCAAACAATCATCCTGCATTTCCCAGTATGCATTTCCTCGGCCTCAAGAGAGGCCTGAAGGCACCATATACTGTGCCTCTGGAGAAAAGTGTTGTTGACTCAGCGTGCAAAATGGGCAAACAATGAGATACATTAACTTTATAGTGTGTTTTCGGGGTGGAGTTTTTCTTTAAAATGAAGAACAAACATGAAAATGAGAGATGCTTTCAACAGCACAAGGTTCCTTCCTCTCTCTAAAGCCTGAGTCTACGAGGGAGTTATACAATTTTAGTAGCACACGGACACTTCGCCCGTGTTAGGATTGTCAAGGGGGTTGAAGGGGTTAAATAACAGGAAGATAGATTTGAGTGTTTTTTTAAGTGCTTTCTGTTGGATAGAAATGGTAGGAGTCTACCTCTCTTTCTGTGCATCTCTTTCTTTGCGTCTGTCACTCCTGCTGTTCTGTAGATACATTTATACGACTGTAAATCACAACGAATATAATTACAACATCACACCAGTGGCTTGTGTACCTGTCCTGCTGGGGTGGGTGGAGGAGGACGGACTGACACAGGCCTCCTGTATCATCATTCACAGTTCATTAAAGCTTCTCGACTGTTTATCTCTTCAGGAAAAAAAAAAAAAAAAAAGACAGACATAGATCTATAACAAGAAAATAAAACACTCATATTTTCCTCTAGATAACTGTGTGTTCCATGTGTGAGTATTTACATTGTGTATTTGTGGGCATAGATCCTGGAAGTGTGTTTATGCAGGGTATATTTACATTAAAATGGAGCCAAAGTGCTCGTGTGTTCGGAAGCGTTCCCATGAACACAAGCAGAACAGAATGTGTAAATAAAGTTCGTGTGTGAAAACGCTTCAGGAGACGAGTTCCTTTGAATACTGTGCGTCTCCCGCCTCTGTAGTTGTAGCTGTTCACGACCGGCGGACCGTTGAAGTGTGTCATGTCAGAGACGTTCAGTTCACCGAGTCGCGGCTGTGGAAAACCCGTGGTGTCTGAAAGTCAGTGATGAGACCGCAGGGAGGGTTCAGCTCCTTGGTTTGGTTTCAGCAGCGAGTGTCCGTGTTTGTTCAGCAGATGACCGGGACTCCGTCCGTGTTGAAGATCATGCCAGTCGTGGGTTCGTAGGTGCCGGCCAGGTAGTACAGGTCCTTCGCTGTCGGCGTAGCGGCGAGTGTGGGTCATCTGCTCGTACTCCTCTACACTCACCACCAGACACTTGTGACTGATGGTCTGCACGTCGTTCTCGTCGCTGTGGGACGACTGGTACAGGGCGCGCTGTGGCAGAGACAGGCTTTTACTGAGAAGCTGCTGGATGCAGTGCATGGTTAGCATCACCTGTTTAACTTTAGATGTTCATCTGTTTAATTGTGGGACCTCAAATCTGCTAAAAAATTAATTTTAAAAGTAATACACCAACATTTGCTGTGTAACCAATAAGCCTAAATAGAGCAGAATCACCCTGGAGGTGATTAATGCTTACTGGAAGCGTGGTGGTCGGCATGTTGGTGTTACCACACGTCAAAGCCTCAGAAACTTCCGTTTACTGAATACAGGATTTTTTTAAAATATAGCTATCTGATTTAATTTAAGTCAAGCCTTTTATTATTAATATATGTTTTATTAAGTAAGACTAATCGTAAGTAACTCGGATATCATTCCTCTTTATTGTACTTTTGTTTTATTATACTTGTTTTAAACTTTTTTTTCCTTGAAGGAATGTTTTAATCTTTAAGAAAAAAAATGTTGTACAGGTGTTAAAATTTAAGCATCTATCATCATTTCCTTATAAATGAAAAAGTGGAAAGCAAAGTAATATTTTCCCCTCCTTTCTTTTTTCAATTGTCTCCGTTCTGAAAAGAGAACTGATCTGTGGCTCAAAAACCAAGATATGATCCAAACTGTGAGGTACATGTTGCATCTAACATGACATAATTATTTCCACTTAAGGTGAAATGAAGTCACAACATGTAAATAAGCATTTAGGAGCCATCTGGAAGTTTATTTAATCACTCTGCTGCTTCCAAAATACAGTCGCTTATGAAAGTATTCGGCCCCCTTGAACTTTTCAACCTATTACCACGTTTCAGGCTTCAAACATAATATTTTAATTTTTTGTCAAGAATCAACAACAAGTGGGACACAATCGTGAACTAGAACAAAATTTATTGGACATTTTAAACTTTTTTAACAAATAAAAAACTGAAAAGTGGGGTTTCCAATATTACTGGGTCCCTTTACTTTCAGAGCAGCAAACTGAAACATTCTTCCCAGTGGAGCGCAACTACCCACGACTCCACAGTCACCCTCAGAGCATACGTCTCTCTTTTTTTTAAGCAGCCAGATTATTTATGTGGTCAGTTATCATTTCTGTGTGTAAAGGTTATGGATTAATTAATTAATTTACTTCTCACCTCCATGAAGTCTTTCCTCTGGATGGAGGAGTGCAGAGCTGCTGGTAAAGACTGACCGCATATCTGATCCCAGTTCTGCAGAGGAAACAAGCCTTACATTAAAAAATAGCAATATTTAAACTCAACAAGTATTAAGGAATCTGGCTTATAATACAAGTGTCATCATTTTTTAATCAAACAGCATCACCCTGGTTAATGAGGAATGAAAGGAGAACTGTAAACTCTGACCTTCTTATCAGTGAGTTTCTTTCCGGGGTTCGTCTCCTCTGGATGATAGAACCAGTTGACCCGGACCACCATGTTGCTGCCCCAGGACTCCCACATGCTCTGGATGCGGCCGATAAAGGGCAAGTTGGGTCGACCGGCGGACAGAAACACAGCACAGTCGCCGATGCGGATCATCTCTCGGCCACGCACGATGGCCTTATAGAAGAGCTTCTTGGCTTTGCCCTTCATGCCGCGTCTCTGGTGGACAGACCGGTCACAGAGTGAAACATGTGGTATTTGGATGAATAGAGCAGGGCGGATTTTTATTGTTCCTTCTTTATTCATTTTTAATGACAGAGTTCTCTTCTCACCTGAGTGGGCTTCCCGAACCACTTCCAGAGCTGTCTGGCTGGAAGAAAAGCAGAGATTTTGGGCCTGTTCTCCACACTGGGAAGCCTCTGGCGTTTCGCCAGCTCCTTCGTTGTGGGAAGATGGACCCCCTCTCTCCGCTTAGGTCTCCCCGCCTTTCCCTCTCCTCCACTGGGCTTCGGTTTGGGAGGACGACCCCTCTGCCCGGAGCCCTTCCCGGTGGCTGGTTTAGCAGGTTTAGTTGGAGGAGGAGAAGCTGGAGCTGGAGGAGTTAAGGGGGATGGAGACCGTGAGCCAGGAGACATTTCTTCCTCCTCCACTTTTACTTCCGCCTCCTTTTTCTCCTCTTCCTCCTCTTTCACTTCTTCTTTAGGTTTGTCCTGTGCCGGAGGTTTCTGGATGGGTCCTGGAGGAGGTGTAGGGGTCCTCTCTTCATCTGAACTGCAGGAAGAGTCGTCAGTTGATGAAGAGGATGACGAAGAGGATGATGATGATGAAGATGAGGAAGAACCGGAGCAGGATGAGGAAGATGAGGAGCAGCTTGAAGTGCATTTCTTCTTCTTTTTCATCTTCCCCTTCTCTCCCTCTTCTTCTGACTCTGAGCTGCTGCTGCTATGAGATTCTTCTTTGATCTTTCTTTCCTCTCGCTTCTCTACTTCCTTTCTTTCTTCTTTTTTTGTTTTCTCCTCCCTCGTGTCCATCTCCTGTCCTTTAGAGCTGCTTCCACGGCTGTCCGCTTTGTCCTTAGCCAGTATCTGACCTTTGTAGGTGGAGTCCTTCTCAGGCAGACCAGCCTCTCTATCTGGAGCTGTCAGTTTAGTCTTCAGCAGCTTCTCATTGGCTGTGGTGATGGGGGTGTGGTCTCGCCTGACGTCCCGACCCTCTAGGAGCATCAGAGCCTTGGTCTTCTTAGTCTTTGGAGAGGTGACACCTTCATGGTCGAGCTTCACAAGGGGTTCTGCAGAGAGGGACTTCCGCCTCACTGCAGAGCTCGCATCACTTTGTCCAGAGCTGGGCTTGGGCCTGGAGATGGCTCTGGAAGACAGCTGGTCTGATGTCATCTTCAGCTTGGGCTTAGGAGGAAGATGTTGGTGACAGCGAGGATGATGGTCTGGGCGTCAGAGACGAGCTGGATTTTCCTGGCGGCAGCCTAGAGATGGGGATGGGCAGCAGTCCAGAGCTGTGGCTGGGCCTGGACCCACTGCGATGGTCCGAGGATGGTTTGGTTTTGGGTGATGACGCAGAAGAGGGTCTGGGCGTGGATGTCGCACTGGGCTTGGGGGCAGTGGACGATGCTGTCATGCTAGGCCTGGACACGGGCCTATTGGTGGTGGGATTGATGTTACTGCCACCCTCTCTTTCTCTGCGCTGGGTGTTGTAGGAGCTGATGTTGGGCTCGCTGTACAGATCCACAGTCAGGACCTTTCCATAAGTGGACGGATAGAGGGAAGGGGGAAGAGTGCGGGCTGATTTAGAAACGGGAGGCTGTGTGGAGCTGCTCTTCCTGGCCACCGGACTTGGAAGTGTGGGGCTGCTAGTGGGTGATGTTGTGGAGCTCTTTCGGCTCGGTTTTGCCTGGGTCCCCACTGCTGGCCGTGACACCGCCCTTGGCTTCTCCTGAGCAGCTTTTTGGACAGAGGAGGTCCTGTCTTGGGAGGACTTTGCTGGAGCTTGGGGTCTCTCAGCAGGCTGGGCTGAAGAAGGCAGAGGATCAGCTTTCTCCCGAACATCTGGGTTCATGGAAGTCTCTGGTGGTTAAACAAAGAATAAAAACAAAACAAAGAAATTTAATAACTGGATTTTTTTTTTCCTTTTTGCCAAAGTACAGTGTAACTGGGTTTATGCTGGATGTGCTGACATTTTCATTGTGTGGCTTCATGATTTTTGTGGTCTGCAGTCTTACATGCTGAGCAGAGTAGACAAATCAGCAAGAAAACACTTCTGAAATGAAAACATCACATTCGAGAAGTGCTTACCCGCTCAAAAAACAGCCAGCATCAGCAAATCAGACAAGCAACGTTCCATATATTACAGTTTGTGTTACAGACTCTGAGCTGCATTGCAACATCGAAGCGGCTGTTTGAACGAAGTCTATAAATTCATGTTGCAGATGACAGACAGGAAAAAGTATTAGACGTATGATGAAAGTCGTTCAAAATATGGGATATCTTTTTCTTTCTCGTGGTGGAAAAGATGAGATTGGTCTTTAATATTTTGATATGCAATGGGCTGTTGGGTTAAAAGCAAAGTGACGCTGCCCACCCTCAAGTCTTCTCTTTCTACTGTACCCAGAATTAAACGCCGTGCCGTCCAGCCCTTACCTGGTTTGGGTTTTGGTTTGCGGCCAGGTTTTCCCTTGATCCTGGGTGTGTTCTCCTCTGGCTTTGATCCAGCCTCTTTGCCCTCTTTGCTGCATTTGCGGGCTCTCCTCCTGGAGCAGCTGGCCACGAGCAGCGCAGGGGACGGTTCAGCGCCTGTTGAGTAGAAAAGTTCACATTTTTTTTTGTGACTGAGAATCAAATAACACACATTTCTTTAACACTCAGCTATGCAGGCTGTTTAACGCAATGCTTTAACATTTCAACTAAGTGTATATGTTTGGTTGTTTACCACACAACTGTGCAAGTGTGTGCACTCTGCTGTGTTCATTCTCTCATGAAAGCATTTCAGAAATATCTGACTTGCTAAAGCAAAAAATAGCAGCAGCTATTCACAGCTATACACACCAGATGCAACAGCTTCTGATGTGCAGGAAAGTGCATGTGAAAGATGTAAACACACTGAGGCTCAGTTCTCAGAAAATATGTTCATTTTGTACAAAGCAAAGAGCTTAATGATAGTTTTCCATTTGAAACCCAGTTTTATTCACCATGTTGATGTGGACTGGCACAAAGCCGCACACACATATTAAAAAGTTTGATGCCGTTTCTGCACATCTCTGCTTTAGCAGCCCTCCACTGGGAAATAAAATCGAAACATAAGACTGAATGTAAAAATGCTGAAAACATACAGTAGCGTGAAAAACAGAGCACATGTCATGATTCAGTAGCTTGCAGAATAACCTTTAACATTGGCAATTTGAAGTGATTGTTTCCCTGATGACTGACGGTCTGACATTTTTGTGGAGTCAATTTTGCCTGCCCTTCATTACAACATTACCTCAGTTCATTGAACCTTGCTGGGGTTTAATTATGCACAGCTCTTTTAATATACCACCACAGTATTTCAATCAGTTTTCACTCATTTCTTTTCTTTCTTTTCCATTCATTGTGTTGTAAATTAGTGATCTTGGGATTATTATGTTTGTATGATCAAATTTTAGCTAAGCTGTAGTTACCGGACAGACCGTCTCACATTTGACTCTAAAATACTTCCATATATGTGGATACTTTAATGAGTACAAAGTGTCTGGCTCTTGTGACAGTAAAACCCTCCACCCGTGTGTGTGGTGGAGGGTAAAATCCATCCACTTCCGTTGTGGCTTCCACAATACAACAGGAAAAGCCACAACACAACGACAAAAGCCACAAAGGAAGTTGAAAAAACATAGAAGGTGGACGAAAACAGAAGTTGCCATCACTTTCAAATATAATTGGCTTCTTGCCTCCTTGACAGCTACGTGATATCTGCGCTAGATAACCTTTTCTGATTACTGTGTGAAATGGATTGTGTTGTTTATTGATCACTACGCCAAACGTGTGAAAGCCACAACAACTTCTCTTTTCATCCACCTTCTATTTTTTTCCCAACTTTCATTGTGGCTTTTGCAGCTGTCTGAGACGTGTCGGCCACCGTAGGAAACCCAAACTAGTCATACTTGTCAAGTCTTTATCTAACTGTACTGTAATGAACTTTTAGATTTGGCCTGTAGTCTGAGCTGTAACTCTGCGCCTCTGAGCACTGCATGGCCTGACCTTGGAGTGAACTTCCTGGAATGTTCACTCCTAGAAAGATTGGCTATTGTCTCTAATGTTTGCCATTTGTAAGTAATGGATTTTAAATAATTGCCATGTGACGATGGCAGCGTGGTAATTAACACTATGTTGTGAGGTGACGTCCAAAAACATGAATGTTGACTGAGGATTCTACATCATTCAGAAGCACGAGTGTCTACGTGCATTGTTGTTTGTCCCATTTGTGTCAGATGGACTGGTGACCTGTCCAGGGTAAACCCCGTCTCGCTGACAGCTGGGAAAGACCCCAGACCCCCATGACCCCAAATAGAGTGAAGTAGGTATCGAAAACGGATGGATGGATGACCTTTTAACCCTTTCCAGAATGACAGGCAGCAACAGATGCTTCCCTAAGATCATTGTTGATGCATTTCCTTCTTGGCATTTTGTTAACCCAACTGAATGCTCCAGACCAGCAAAACGTCTCCTTTTATAAATGTCCACACACCTGCTGATCATCAGTTAAGTACAGAAAAGTAGCGACACCTGGCCGCTACGAATACATATGATTCCTTCAGATGCAGTAAAGGTGCACTAAGTTTTCGACACACTGCTTCTGCAGTTTGGGTTGTGTGGGCTCCCTTTCCTGGTACAGAACCATTCACAACCAACTGAGCTGTGTGTGTAGACTCACAGTGGATCTTGTAGTCCGGTGGCAGCAGTCTGATGTGGGAGAGCGGGATGCGGCCTGTGTCGCCATCATCAAACTCCACCGTGATGAGATCATCATTTTCGTCAATATCTGAACTTCCTGTGTGGACACATGAACAGTCGCGTGTGATTTTGACAGATTCAACTGAAATAGGTGATGTGGCAGGTTTTGATTTGAACATAACAGTGGAGGCTGCTGCACCACGCAACAAAGAAGCATAAGTGTGGGTTTACGCCTGAACTCAAGTGTAAGTGGATTTTAAATCATCGGATGGAAGTTCTGGGTGAGTGTTTGTGTGCCACTGTCACACCGTTGACAACAGTTCCTGGATAAAGACAGCGGTACTGCTGGCTCCAGTAAGCAGCGATGCGAGTGCCCTCTGGGAGATAACGAACAGATGGAGGCTTCACATCAATGATCTGTAAATACACAAAATAAAGAGCTTTTATACTGTACATAAACTGCACATAGCATCACAATAACATACTTCACTTTACACATCTGGGAAACGACTGAATGTATAACCAGAAATATAAAGAGGGTCCAGATGTGAGAGAGTTTCCGTTTACTCACAGCCTCCTGAAGCAGCTGTTCCAGGCAGTAGATGTGCGGCCGGTTCCCTCTCTCTCCCTCCACCACCACGCTGTATCTGCAGGGAAGAAATGTGGGAAGAGGGGGCAGGGGTCAAAAGTTTGGGGTCACAGCGCAAGGGCTATGGCTTTTAATTACACCGTTGGACAGTTTCCAGAGCTACATCAGTTTACTCTGATTGTCTCTGTGCCAGAGGGTAAAGGATAAGGATGAGAGCTATGGTCTTATCTTCATTCAGGCTGCTTTGATGTTTAGCAGGCAGAGGAATGTGTTTTCTTTAACTAACTACCACGGCAATAGTTTGGCTCTGGCTAAAATAAATTTGACACAGAGATAAAAGCCCATAAGAGTCCAGCTTTGGCTTGTTTTCTTTTAATTAAAGCACTCTCACCATCAACAAAATGGCTATATCAACTAAATTACAAAGATATGTCATGCTTAATGTTTTTATCACTGTGTGAAAGTAAGCTTCTGCATGTTTAAATAAACAGTTTAACATTTTAAATATGCTGATTTAAACTTTTGTCATTTTTGATCAGAAAGTTGATATGATTCATGTGCCTTCAAGTGAATCTATTGCTTTTATGTCATATTAAGCCACCTGATTTAAATATTTATGTAGGCTATAAGCCAAAAATCTTCTCATCTAATTTCTCCATGTGATCCTCTTCCTGTAAAACAAAATGTACAAAAAAAAAACATGACGTTGTAAAGTCGTAACTCAGGTGTGGGAGTCCTCAGGTACGGACTGCAGCTGAAACGTGTGATCCTGTGTACTCACATGTCAGGGGAGTGTACAGTGTTCACATGTCCAGCATACAGGAGCTGGTCGTCCATCGGGATCAAAACTCTGAGTCCATCCACCAGAGAATCCTTATCCAACACACACTGAACTGGAGCTGAACACGAAAACACATCCGAGCCGTTAATAATCATGATTTAAGTCATGCTACCAGCAGATCCTAGAGAGTGTGTGTGTGTGTGTGTGTGTGTGTGTGTGTGTGTGTGTGTGTGTGTGTGTGTGATACTGACCGGGTGTGGAGGGGATTTCTGATACGCTGTTGCTTCGCGGTGGGAGGAGTTCATCTTCACTGAAGCTGCTGTCTTGGTTTGGCTCAAAGTCTTCATCTGCCGCCATGCTCTCCATCAGCCGGCTCACGGCGCCCCTGGATGGCTGCAAAAACACAAACCCGTTGGTTTATGTGGGAGAGGAAATGCATAAAACCATTTCTGCTTTTTGTGTTTCCAGAGCAATTGGAATTATGGTTAATTTGCCAATAATCACAGAGTTTCCTTTTCTATTTTTTTCTCTCTTCCTGTTACACAAAGTGTTTACACATTTATCTACAAACTAAAATGCTCCAGTTTGGTCGTCATGAGAAGAACAGTTTTAATTTATAATGGTTATAATTGCTTTGCTACTTGTTCATCGGCCCACTGACCTCTCTAGCTTTACGCTTGATCTTCGGTTGGGTCCTGCGTACTGGGCTCAGGCTCAACGGTGCCGGGCCGTCAGTGACTGGACTGCACATGGAGGACGGACTCACAGGCAGAGGAGAGTCCTTCGATTTCTTCTTCTAGTTTTAAAAAAACCACAACACACAGGGAGAAAACATGCAGATGAGTAAACGGCAGCACCGAGGCCCTTCTGGACAGTTTTAAATCTTGAACCGAAAACACTGAGGGTGCAGCGCTGCCTGCAGTTGTCTTTTCTTGTCAACAACATGACACAGACAGCAGGGGAGAGCTGCAGTGACTGAAGTCCTGGGAATCCCTGCTGCCACTGACACACAAACCTACACAAAGAGAGTACGATAGAACGAGGATCCAGAGCTGGAAGGAGAGAAACATTCACAGAAAAAAATACGCTAACTGTTTTCATTTTTCACAATTGGTGAACAACGGATGAATGACCCACATACTTTCACCGTATCTTTTCCTTCTCGGCTTGGCGTGGTGGATTTGGTCCTGGAGGCGGGCTTCGGCGTGAGAGGCGGAGCTGAGTTGGACGAGCAGCTCTGGCTAGCGGAGGAAGAGGCTGGCACAGACATCTGACTGGCTGAAGTGGTGGCATCATGGAGGAAAATCCTCTCGCTGCGTCGGCGGTTCCAGCCATCGTCGTCGGTGAACCCCCCGAGGCTGGAGTGTGAGGCGAGGTCGAAGCTAAACCTCCGCTGTGACTGGGTCAAGGGCCGCCGCTTTGCCAGAGGTTTTCGTTTGACCGACAGCGGTTCGTCTCGCTTAGTGGGGCTCGTCTGGTCAACGCGGCGGGTCGCTGGGGGCAACAGGGGCAGCTCCGGCGCAGAACGCTTCCCGTGCAGCAGGGAGGGGAACTTCCTCAGCCTCAAATCTGAACCAGAGTCGGACCACTCACACTCTGATGACCCTGAGACAGGAGAGGAGATGGTTCATGTGATGTACAAACGCTTCCCCGTCTCACTGTCTCACACGCCCACAAACATGAAGGCAGTAGAAAGTGAGCTACTGCATTAACTGAAAACACCATCCTTGTGGAAAGCACCATTATTAACTAAAAGAAATATATAATTCAAGACTGAACCATTACATGAAGCCTGATATGCCAAGTAAAATCATTTAACCAGAATAAAATGCAGTTACTGTCTGAACTGTTATGAGAGAGAGCTGTGAAAGAGAAATGAAAAGACCCGACTGCACCTGTCAGTTTGCTTCATGTCTCTCACTTTTCCAAACAAAAAGAAAACTAACCTGTATCTTATTTGTTTCTATCATTTTACAGAAACATGTGTTAAACACATCTCAGTTTGTGTCTGCATGTTTTACCCAGAGTGCTTTGCCTGCTGCAGTGTTTGCCATCATGGAGCAGGTTCGATGGCGCCGAGCTAACGGGGAGCGCGCTGGCTGCAAACCTGGCCAGCAGACCCAGCCCGCTCTCCTCACAGCTGTCGTCGTCGTCAGAGTCGGACTCATCCTCTTCTTCCTCATCCTCTGATGTGTCTGCGGCGGGGAGAAGATCGTCAAGCTTTGAGACAATTATGGTTGCAGCATGTATCTGGGACAAAGGTTAAAAAATCACTTCCTATTGTTCCTACCGACTGCTGACAAAGTGCACCATCAAGATAAATACAATACCACAACTGCAGCATCTGGGATCTTAGACTAACAGCTGATCTAAACTGTAACACACTTCTTAACATGTAGGCTGGTGGGAAACAACAGTGGAGCGATAGGAGATACGCTGTCCAAACCACTGCAGCCTGCCTTCACACTAAAACTCTGGATTTACTGTAAACATGCATGTGAGTCCTACTAACACACACACACACACACACCTGCTGAGACTGAGCCAGCTGAAACCTGAGCTCTTTGGAAAGAAAAGTGAGTTAGAGGTGGGAAGAAAAAAAACAAAAAACTGCTCCTCTTCCTCAGTAAAGCCAGCAGAGCATACAAAAAGGCAGACGCGCACGCACACACACACACAAAGTTGACATTCTGCTGGTTAGTTGTGTGTTGCTGGTAGTTAGCGGTTAGGTCCAAGGCAACAGACGAGCAGGAGGAGCATCTCCTCAGGGGTTAGTGTTAACAGTGAGGGTGGATACACAGTCTCTTGAAATGCACCTCACAGCAAAATCTCTTCACTTTGAGCGTAAAACATATCAACATGTCGATGAAAAGAGTTTTCACATTACGGTCTTTGGGTTTTTAACACCAATTGAAATGAGCTTCGTTTCTTAAAGCTCTAACAGAATTAAAATGGTTCGGGAACCAAATCTGGTACATACGCTGTACTGTGAATCCACTGTGTGTTAACGGCAGCAGACAGACATTACAACAAGCAGGCACTGAGAGGACAGCCCTGTGAGGCCCCTTGAAATAAGGCTCGTGTATAGTTTTGAGTAACCATGGTTACATCCTCTGTTCCCTTCAAGCACCAAACGTCCTCCTTTAAACTTTTAAAAGCCTTCAGGAGACATGGAGTGGGGTAAGTGGGGGTAACCATGGCTAGCACTGAAGACCTTCAATTTGTGAGAAAAGAAAAAGAAAGAAAGAACAAGACAAATGTTTATGCATATGTAGTTCAGCATAGTCCATGTTAGTGTTCAATAATAAAGTAAAAAAATAAAATAAAATAAAAAATAGAGGGAGGGGCGCTTCCTACTTACAGAGCAGGTGACAGGGGTGTGGCCTCAGGCAGGGCGGGGCAGCGCAGCGGCGAGAGCACAGCCTAGCCTAAGCATAGTCTGGCTTTAGCGCAGTCTATCTTAAGCAAGGCCTTAGCCACAGCGTAGAATCGCCGTAGCGAGGCAGTGGAGACTCACGGCTGCGCTAGTCCTTGCCAAGCTTCTGTAAAGTCGCAGTAGCAGCAGCACAAGCACATGGAACAGGCTGAGAGACACTCAAAGCATCATGGGTAGGAAAGGAGGAGGGGGTTGAGGGGCTGGGGACAGAGCAAGGTGTCTGAGAGAGCAGGGAGAAGGGTTATTTGAAGGTTTAGTAGACACAGGAGGAGCTCTATTGTCCAAATATCCCCCAAATCTCTTTACTGCCACCACAACATCAAACACCAAGACACATAATCAATAGCCATTTAGTCTGATATAAATGTAGCTAACTCTTCTAAGAACTGACATTACAGATCTACTTATTTTAAGTCATTTGAGCTGACGAAGAAAACACCTGTTCCTTCCAATCAGATTAAGCCCTGTGCTCCAAACTGACCTTCAGAGATCTTTCCAAGCTTTTCCAGGAGAACTAAAGGGATATTTGACGAACAGAGCGCTTTGAAGGATGTGTGAGGTGCAGTGGCAGCTGGACAGACTGACAGAAACGGACAAACAGATGAAGCAGACACAAAGACCACAGCACTTTGCAATCTGTACCAGTCAATTCGACACCTTTAATAAAGCTTATAGATACCAAACTGCAATACAACTTTATCAAAAAAAAAAAAGAAAAGAATCTCACAATTCACATTCTTTGTACAAATTCTACAAAGACATTTTGCAATCCAGGCAATAAAAAACTCCATAGATATATGTAAACTCTTAAAAAACAAAACAAAAACAAAAACAGAAAAACTGCAACTTTGCAGAGGAACCTGCAGCATAAGAGGTAGAGATCGTCAAGCTAAAGCACAGTCTGAAATCGGCTACTTTAGCAAAAACTAGACAAAGACACAAGCTGCAGGAGCCTCAAAAGACAGTATTGCCTGACTCAACAGTAAAAGGCTTGGAGCTGTAAGATTTGGTCAGTAACCTTGGTCGAAGGAGTCGTCGGAGGAGCTGAGGCCCGCCTCCTCCAGGAGCAAGGATAAGTGCTTGTGTTTCTTCTTCTGAGACTTCTGCCCCGACAGCAGGGGTGTTGGCGATGACAGAGACCGTCTCTTTCTGGTCAGACTGCTGTGAGACCGCGTTCCTGAGAGAGGAGGCCAGCCCCCTCGAGCAGAACTGTGCTCCTCTGAATCAGAGTCTGGTGTGGAGAAAGTACAGTTATTCACAACGACAAGAGGATAAAAACTAAAAAGTCAGACACACAGAGGATTTCTGCTTGACCTCAACATGACAGCTTTAGAAACACCTGTAAAGATTCAGCAAGCTCAGCATGAATTGCTTCTGAAGTACTGACTTAAACAAGGTCAACACATCGAGATGACCTGATGGGGCTGATCCTGTTAATTCGCTCATGCGGAAGCTGCACAATGTCAGTCAAGCAGTTCTCAAGATAAAGAAGCACATGCACAAGCTTGATGGGAGTTTTAGTCTGCAAGTCAACCAGCAGCTACTGCTTAAATGGAGATGGGTCAACAGGTAATTACAGAAATATTAGCTTTACTCCTCTATTAAAACTGTTCTGTTGAATATGAGTCAACCTTTCAACAGAATTACTGCAAAAATTATACAAAAATACATCTGTCGTCTTCAAGCACCTCTCTGAACACATCGATTGACACATGCATGAAAAATGTATGTGGCTATCAGCTAAAAGCAAGCAACTCCGCCGTCTGTAACTCAAACAGCATTAATATTAGCAGAACGTTAGTTTTCATTTGATCACATCAGATGTAAAGCCATTTTTACGCTTAAGTTACTCACTGTTGGAGCAGCTGCTGAGCTCCGATCTCATGAGAGAGAACATGGCTGTCTTCTTCTGATCCTTCACCTTCCTGACAGTCCCTGAAGCTGAGGCCTTGGCAGCCATCTTGAGCTTCCCTCCTTTGACTGAAGACTGGATGCCTCGCTCCTTCAATTCACTTCCAGCAGACTTGACCTTCGACTTCTCCAATTTTGCGCCGGGGGAAAGTTTGCGTGGAGCGCTGAGAGAGCCGAGCTGCGAGAGAGACAGCGCTCTGTCGAGATCTGAGGCCAGCTGCTCCTGTTCGTACGCGTGGCCGCGTTTTGCCCTCAGCACCTACAAACGCCACCAGAACCATGTCATTAATTGATATTATTAAATACATCATGCAGCTGCTAAAAGTCCAAATATGCATGTGGCCTACCTCCAGAGTGTGACTGGTGGAGGGCTCCTGGTCGTTCCAGCTCTTCTTCTTCTTCTTTTTCTTCTTTTTAACTTTTATGCCTCCACTTCCCGTCTCGGCTTCCTCTTCATCTCTGGACACACGGAACCGCTTCCTCTGTCCTTCCCCAGCCTCAGAGTCCTCGGAGTATTGCACTGTCCTACCAACCCTGAGACAAGAAAATCTTTTCACTCCTTGAATGTGTGTGTGTGCAGGAGAAGACAAAGAAAAAAAAATTAAAAACAAACAAACACAAAGGTGCACACTCACTTTCCAGGCCTGCTGTCCAGTTTGGGAGGCGTGACCAAGTGTTTCCTCTTCCTAGGTCTTCCCCTGCCCCTTCTTGTAAGACTCCTCCTCTCATCCTCCTGCTGCTGGCGCTCGCTGCCATAAAACATTAAAGAGTTTTAGGTGTGTGCCTGAGATCGTAATGCAAGCTTGTTGTTTTTTTTTTTTTTTGAAGGTGACGAGGAGCGGTGTGATTAATTCATCCTGTGTCTGCTCCTTAAAGTAAGCGCGTGAGTTGTGTAACACAGCACTTACCGCTTGTCTCTGCGTCTCTGCAGCTTGTTCAGCTCTCTCTGGTTCTCCTTATACGTCCTCTGAAGCTCTGCCAGGCGAACACGGTACTCCACTTCCACAGCGTCCAACATGTCCACAGACATTTTACCGTACAGCTGCACAGAGACGCAATGACAAGACCAAAAATAGGTGAGAATTCCATCACAAAATTTCACAAACTGACAATGTAGGCATAACGTTTATGGGAGAAAGTTTTCTGCATCTTACTGGCTCCTCCTTCCTCCGCCTCCAGCTGTATTTCTTGTTGGGGTCCAGGGTTCTTGGCAGATCAATGTGGGACTGCTTCTCTATGGCCTCCAGCAGAATTTGTCTGCTTGCTTCAAGAAGACAGTCGAGCCCATCTAATGTGAAACCTGAATGGAATGCACAGAACATTTAAACATTCATTAATATTTGAGTCAAACTAACAGAATTAACAGTTTTTTTACGCGACAGCTTGCCTTGCTCCTGGCTGATGTGATCAATTTCTTGTTGTGCCATCTGGCTGAGGAGAGCCATCCCCTCCAGCGCCACCATTTCCAGCAGCCCTGCGCTGCTGCCCTCTGAAGCTACCGGAGGATCTTCTACCTGTGGTACGAGTGTCGGGGCGGGTGGGGTGCTGGGCCGGGCCTGGGCCATCTCACTGGCCGTTACCAGAGCGAGCATCCCCCCCATGGGATCGTCGGGACCGAGGACAAGCGGGAGTGGAGAGTTGCAAGCGGACGGAGGGCAGACTGGAGATTCAGAGACTCTTTCTTTCTGATTGGGAGTAAGTGGAGTGAGTGGAGTGTCAAGCTGTTCCTGTTCACATACGATGCTGGTGCTTTGCTCTACTGAGACACACGTCTGAGACACTTCCTGGTTGTCCGAGTCTGCTGTGAGAAGCGGTGGATAGTCTGCTCGGTCTGGTTCCTCGATTTGTGTTTCAGACTCAGCTTCTGCAGGTGAGGGAGGTAGGTCATACGCTGCCTGACACGAGTAAGATGACACTTCAATTTTGATCGGACCTCCGTCCTCCTCTTCGTCTCGGACTTTTCCCAGCCCTTTGCCTTGTTGCAGAGGAGGGCTGGGAACACACAGAGGTAACGGTTGAGGCTGGGGCTTCGGGGCTGGTCTTTTCACCTCCATTTCTTGGCCAGCTGGGACAGGGCTGCAGCTTTGCCGAAGAGGACTGAGCAGCTCTGGTGTCGCATCGAGCTCAGGCCGCTCCTCTCCAGGCTCCTGCTTGAGGAAAGACCCTGTCTTTGATGGCTCTAGTTTCTGTGATTTAATGTCGGCATCCAGAAGTCTTGAAGTGTGATGAGCTGAAAGCAAAGGGGACAGCAGGTACAGGAGAGCAGGAGCGACGTTCTTTTGAGTTTTGTAATGTGGGTGGTGGGAGGTGATAAGGGGGGAAAGCTGCACCATATGGGGCAGTGATGGATTGGTATGGGTAACCTGGAGGAAGATCTGTCAAAAGTAAAAAAAATATGGAAGTTAGATCAATGCAATGAACAGGTCTGATTCATTCATTGCTTGAAATATTCTTTAATTGTGCACATCTATCCTCCTGCAGCCACAGAGGCTCCAAAGAGATCCAAACACAGCAGGTGAGACCCAAAAGCTGCTAGGCAGAATTCTTAACTTCTGCGGTATGATAGGAAGCAGCTGACTGACAAGCTTTAACTATCAAGCTCTTCAAAACTCTTCAAAACTCACCAGAGTATATGCCTTGAAAGGGTGCAGAGGCTGATTTCTGCCCCTCTCTCTGCTCCCGCTGTTCCACTTCCCCCTCTTCTGACATCTCCTGTTTTGGCCGCCGGGGTGAAGACGGGGGCGGAGAAGCTGAACGGGGAGAAGCCAGGTGAGGCTGAGGCTTTGGTACGTGAGATGGGACTCTCTGCCCTCCCTCCTCTGACTTGAGGGTGGTGGCGGGAGAGGGGACCTGAGGCAGCGGGGTGAGAGGAGGACGTAGACGGGGTTGGCGATCGGGAGGGAGGGGGAGGTTTGCGGGGATGCAGGACTAGTGAGGGTGACGGGGAAGATATCGAGGAGGGCCGTGTTTTTGGCTCAGCGTTCCGCTTGTCTGCTTTGTCTTCCATGTCTGGCCGATGCTCACTGGCCTTCAAGCGCTCCTGGAACACACCAGAGGAAATATTTCTGACACATGACATGCACCGTTTCTGGGTATAAACATCATTGTTGTGTGTGCTTTATTTAGACTTCCTTAACTGCATTCATGCTGAAGATACAGGATGTGGTCTTTTACCAAAGTTACCATTCAGTTTTATTTTGCACAGCTACAGATAGCAGGAGGTCCTTTCCATTACATGTCATCTCTGGGCTCAACTTCAACTTTTCCTATTTTTTTAATCTGCAGATCTTTTTTTTTTTTTTTTAAGAACTACTTTATCTCAGGTTTCTATACAAGAGGAGTCAAGTCAAGCTGTGCTTAACGGTCAGAATTATGTTATGCTGTGTTTCAACATGTACTGTATAACTGGATGTGCAGATGGATTTATAAAAATGTTTGCATTTGCATTTGAACATGGACTTACGGCTAGTTGTGCATTCCTCTGAAACTCCAGGACCTGCTGCTGGATCATGATTAGCTCCTGCTGCCGGAGCATCTGCTGTTGTGACAGGAGCTGCAGCTGGGCTGCATGCTGCAGAGAGCTGCCGGTACCGTAGACACTTGACCACACCGGAGCTCCACGCTCCAGCACGTCACCTCCTGGACACAACAGAGGGGCATGAGGAAGAGAGTAAACAAAAACAAAAAAAAAAACTTTTGTATTATATCCTACTTTCTCAGCTGGGAATTGCTTTGTTACTTTAAATTACTTTACTCTCTTCTGATAGAGAAAAATAATACACTTTTTTCCAAAAGCATGACAGCATCCTCCTGTTTGCACTGTGGAGCAGCCAGTGAGCAAACGTACTGGCACATAGTCCACAATACCATATGGATGCTGTCAATTTTGCTGGCTGTGATTTTTTTTTTCTTATGTAAATACTTGCATCTGTCTCAGAATGAAATTAAAAAGCATTCATATATTCCATATTGATGCTTCATGCATTGATACTCCAGATCTCATTTCTACAAATGCACACACAGACACAGATATTACAGCTTTAATACCATAATGTGGCAGGTGTTCAGCAGGGATGACAATTAGCTGTCCAGACTGTGGATCTCTGGCAAACTGGTAGGGAGGGGCTATGGAGCCTGGCAGAGAGGGTGGGTAGCCTGGGGGGAGGGTCTGGTGGAGAGAGGAGGGACCGAGGCCTGAATAGAAGAGTGAGAAGAAAGAGTGAAAACAGAGACAACAGAAACAACAACACGAGCAGACGGAAAATATTTTTCCAGCTAAATTAAATCTAACATTTACCCAGCACTCCTCTTCATCACACTTTGAGCATAACTGAGCCATATCTGGGAACACACACTAAATTTAGCTGCTTTTCAGAACGTTTAGTCTTTTTGTTATGATTTTTTGCCCTCAGTGTTTAGACAGAGCAGACCTCAGGGAGCTATGTATGAGCATGTGTCACTCTGTCTCGCGTTTTTCAGAAGTTATTTGTAAGCTTACATAAATATGTGATTGTGTGTGTGCCCTAGTGCTGTTATTTCTGGACAGCGAGCGTAGGAGAAGCAGGTCTGGAATGTTCTGCCGAGATCAGGAATGTCTCCAGCACTTGACCCCAGCAGACTCCTGCTGGACAGACTATGAGAGCACGCCACGGACGGACACCTCCCTTCTCTGCTGAACCAATCACAAACGGTGCCACATGTACATGTAGAAAATTGCAAGCATGTCTTACAGTCTGTCTTTAAAACCAAGTTGGATAACTCCTCATGACAGACAAAGAAGGAGATGCCTGTAATAGTTGAAAGCCCCTGGTCCATAAGGCACCGTCTAAAACTACTATGTTATTTGTGTTGTTCCAATGTAGTAATGCACTTTTGAATGATCATAATCTTGTAGTGATTGTTTTCTTTTTCTATCATTTATGCATCTAAATTTGTGCTAATAAGTTTAAGTAGCAGATCTTTTTCACCTTTGATAAATATACTAGTGATGGACATAATGATTATCTAAAGCTGTAATAGATTCTTCATTCCAAGTCTAAAGCACACCAAACAATCACTATCTTGACACAAAAATCTTAAAATTGAAGAACACACACCTCCTTTTGGTGTTGTGTAAAAGCTGCCACAAGGAATGTTAAGTATGGTTTAGGGTGCATATAAATATGGACTTCCAGTAGTTTTCAAATCACTTCAGTCACATGTTTGTGCACGCACCATAGGGAGAGCCGGAGAGCCAAACTGGAGGGGCTCCAGACCGGGGCATCCAGGGGTGAGAGGTCAGAGTTGAGGGGTCGGGAGGCCACCTTCCTGTTCCCGCTAACGTAGCCCCTCCCGTCACCATAAGATTGGGGGTCATGAGGCTGGGGGTCATCAAACTGGGTGTCAAGCCAGTAGACAGTGAAGCAGTGTGCATCTGAGAAAACTCAGGAAGATTCTTGGACTCTCTGGAAAGAGACAGGACATTTGTCTTCGATGCTGTTTTTAGATCTAGATTTTATGATTAAAATGACATAACCCTAACCCTACCCCAGCTGTCATCATTTTTGCTACAGCAAATACTCTGATACTCCAGTTATTTGCACACTGATTAATGTTTGAATTAATAATGATAATTTGGTACAGAAATACACGAGCCTCGCTCCTTCACCTGATCACTTTCTCTCGCTCACGTTCCAGCCGGCCAGCCAGCAATCTGTCATCATGGTGGCGAGCACGGTCCTCCCCTCGCTCCTCGTCTGTGATGGGTTCAGGCAGAGAGGCAGCAAGAACAAGATTAGATATGGTTGTTTAGTGGCTTTATCACCAAGACTCTTGGTGGGTTTCAACCTCCTTGAGATCATGAAGGAATCATAATTAATAAAAGAAGATAAAAGAAAAGCCAGTGGTGCAAGATATACGTCATGGGAACAGGAAGGGGAGGAGCTATACAGCAGTGACATGACACAGCCTGCAAAAGCAAAGGAGGCTGAAAAAAATGATGTAAACAGAAACAGTGTGTGAAGAGTGTAAAAAGAGACAAATGAAGTGACAGGTCCAACTCTTCTTCCTCAGCACTTGTTAACCAACAGCCGAGGGCCACGTGAGACATGTGAACGTACCACCACCGCCTACTACTGCATTCACACTTCGAGCCTTAAACCCATCCTGCTTATTATGAGGACCAAGGGCATCCAAGCCACCCAGAATAAACATGAAGCTCTCCACCCCACACTCTCCCTCCGTTATCCCTCCTCCATCTCATCAGCGCAGACTGAAGCTCCCTGAGCAGCAGAGGGGTTTAAAACATGTGTGCCAAGCCCTTCAGGTCTGTGCTCTGTGTGTCTGTGTGTGTGTGTGTGTGAGACGCCCCCCCAAAAAGGGACAGGATACTTTAACAATCCCTGCTATGCTCTGTGGGAAAGGTTTCTGTTACCAAGGTTACAGAGAGCCTGTCCCACATGCTTTCCTCTGCATTGGAAAAGACTGTGATCTGCATTGTGCCCGTCTTCGTCTTCATTCCTCATCACTGATCTTCCCTCTATCTTTGACTCTTCTCACTTCTCTACTTCCTCGTCACCCAGGCTATTGTTTCTATGCCCATCTCTTTTATTGTTGACTATCTTTCTTCCCATCATTTCCATTTATCTACATATCCATCTCTCACGTCATTCATTTATCATTGTGTTTCCAGTGCGTGTGAGGTTTTTATGTTATTAGACGATGCACTCTGCTTAAGCCAAAAACAAATAAATGCTCCTCAGTAGTGACGCATGGATGAGCACACGGACCTCTGCAGAAGCTAATACATACAGACAATTACTCATATACATACGCACACAGTCACTCAAGATTGATCCATTGCTTAGCAACACACCCATGGCCTTCTTGTAATTCAGGGCTTGTTTGTAGCTTTTAGCTGCGCTCTGTAATGACATGTTTAATGCAGAGGGGTGGATGTGGTGTGTGTGGAGCTGATGAAAAGAGCGAGGGGCCTGAGGTGGGACAGAGAATGAGTGCCTTTACAAAAGCCCCCTGAGAGGGGAAGGAAGGGCAGAGAAGCAGAGGGGCTTCAAACCAAATGAAGAGCAAAAGACAAGAGGATGACGTTGAACTGTGGGGAGAGAGGAGAAGCTCAATGACACATGGAGCTCAGAGAGAAACGAAAGAAAGAGATTGAAGGGGAGAATTATAGCCGAGTGACCTTGATGTCCAAGAATACTGTACACTATAGAAGAAATCGTTATGAGCTGGTGGTATCTCCAAAAGGAGTCCTTCATCAAAATAAAAGCATGTATGACACATTAATAATACAAGTATTTTTTTTAACACAACTCAGATCACATTACATGCTTGAATGCATCAAAGTTAAAGAGCAGCTCATGAAACACGTCTGTGAAAGAAAATAAATTCTCCATTCATCATAGAAACCAAAATGAGGAATCACTTATTCTTGGTTCATTTAACTACGGGAATCTATGTTCCCTCCAGTACTATTCTATGAAACCACAGTGGAGGACTGAACAAAGATCAAATTCATAGCAACTTGTTCGATTAGTTCATTTCTCAAGTTTAATCTATAAAAGAAATGCAAAAATAAGAAGTACTTTGTCACAGTTTGAGCTGTACTTCTACTCTCCTACCAGAGAATCAGCAGAGTAATCACAATGTTTAACAGCAGCACAGTTCTTAAAGGAGGGGGACTTTAAACAGGTAGCGCAAAACTACTGGTGCACTGGCTGAATAAAAAACATCATTACCTTTAATGGCCGTTTGCAGCAGGGGCCTTTGTGACTCTGAAGCTCCGCTGGTTTGTTTACTGGTGTTCCCAATGTCTCTCTGCCGGGCAACGGCTACAGCAATCCCAACAGGAGGGTGGCGCACCTCGCCTTCTCCCTCCCGGCCAAACGAGCGTGCACTGTCTGGCCGCTCCTGCTCTCTCTTCAGCTGAGGAGGGGCCCTTATTGCCCCAGAACTACCTAACCCCGCCACCCTTTCCCTGTCTCTCTCTCGTTCCCTCTCTTTTTCTCTCTCCCTCGCAGCATCCGTCCCAATGTTAGCCAGACCGCCAAAAGCCCCCCGCCCGTCTACAATGTGCCTGGAGGAAGCAGGACCTTCGGCAGCAAAGTTTCCACTGTATTTAATCAGGCTCTGCATGGCTGAAACCTTCCGTGGAATCTTTATCAGCTCCTCCGCCACGTTCTCCACCGATGGACGGCCCCCCCAGTGACCCCCCAGGTCTATAAAGTGATGATGTTGCGAGGTATCGCCTCTGACTCCCCTCTTCATCTGCACGCCCGTGCCCATGCTGGGAGGGGAGTGTTTGAGGTGAATGACTGTGGGAGGACTGTGAGCCGTTGGATCGATGGGTCGCGTGAGGCGAGCTGGACTTCTGTGTGTGCGTGGAGTGGCTGTGGGGGGAGGAGAGTGCGTGTCCGTGTTGGGCTGCCAGAGCGGCCATGTGATTGGTGGCATAGTTAGCCAACGGGCTGATGGAGTTCCACTTATGCTCCGTCCGGTCCATACTGATTCGGATCGAGTGTTTAGACATCTCCCTGGTTTCTGGGCTTAATTGTGATTGACTTGAGGGCAAAGACGAGTCCTGTCCTCTTTTACCAAATGAACAGATGATGGAACCTTCCTCTCTTTGATTGCTTAAGTCGCCAGACTGGGAGAGCCGAGGATGCTCCCTGAGGCTTTTCTCATGAAACCTGTAGCTCTCCCTCTCCCTGTCCCTGTCCCTGTCCCTGTCTCTGTCTCTGTCGCGTTCAAGTTCTCTGTCTCTGTCACGCTCTCGTTCTCTGTCTCTGTGTCTGTCGCTCTGCTTGTTGTCCCGGGCCTGTGATGCAATCTGGATGGGGCCCACCCGCTCGTCATAGACCTCCACAGAAGGCACATATGTAGGTGCGCTGACTCGCTGCTCCCTGACATGCTCTCTGGGCGTGGAGAGGTGAGGGAGGCCACCGGTGGACGGCTGGAGAGCAGGGGGAAGGACGTAGGAGATGTGGAGGGTCCCGGCTGACGTGGCCACTGACTCATTTCTCCTCTGTCGGTCTGAGTGAGAGTTTGAATTATTTAAAATGGCATTGGAGTTTGAGTTGTGGTGGGGTCGGGAGCCGCCCTCGTCATCCCGACCCCCTCTGTCCGTTTCTGGTCCATGAAATCTGCCTGCGCCTCCACCCCCATCGGGAGGGAAAGAGGGCGGTGGGGGGGACAGTCTGTGGTTGGGCACCATTGTGGAAGGCTGGGAGTGTGACTTGTGCTGGTGAGGATGGAAAGACCAGGGATCTCTGTCACGCTCTGCCTCCCGGTCCTTGTCTCGCTCTCGTTCCCGGTCTCTCCCCGTCCTGCGGTCCTCCTCGCTCCTCCCATCCTGCGTCAGGTCAACCACGCTGTGCGGGCGCTGCTCCTCTCGTGAGCGTTCTCGCTCCCTCTCTCGCTCCTTGTCCCTCTCCCTCTCCACCCGGTGGGACCTCTCCCTACCCCCGTCCCGTGGCGCCCTCTGGGGGGGTGTAGCACTGGACGGGGTGGCCGAAGAAACAGATGGGGGGTGAAGAGGTGAATGGCTTAAGGAGGATGACAGGAAGTATCCATCTGAAACAAAAACGCAAACAAAGCCACTACATGAGCACAGACAGCTCCACAACCAACTTCATGTCTTCTCACTACAATGAACAGACTTCGCTACTGATATGTCTGGGAAATACAGCCACATCTCCATGGTGATTGTAAGTGACAGCAACTGACCTTTATGAGATTCATAGAGAGGGTGCTGTGAGAGTGAGGGAGGCTCCAGGTGTCCCAGGGACAGGTAAGGGCTGGAGTACAGGCTGCTTGATAGAGGAGAGAAGCCTGAAGACACAGAAAAGACAACTTAAGACTACTTAAATTGTGTCAATTTTTTTTCAGTTCCACTAACATTTCAAGTCATTATAGATGCTTACTGTGGTGATTAACAGGGAACTGAGCTGAAATTATTTCAATTAACAATTTATGGTTGATTCTTCAAGCAACATTGTTGGGCAAGACATGATGTATAGATGTCACAATGGAGTTTGGCAATTTGCAATCAAAGTGAAGCTGCAGCCCCACATCCATCCACCTTAATGAGTCTGTATGACAGAAGAGCTGAGGACGGATCACATCATTCTCCTAAGACACTAATTAAACAAATACTATCTGATCTGACCCACTTGAAATTAAAATCTCTATTCTGAAAGTCACACTGTTCAAGGTTTTTGAGTTTTTTTTTGTGCAGTTTTTTAATATTCAGTTCACTCCTGTTATAACAGCAGAGGCCGGTTTATGACTCAAGACGAGCTCTGTAGTCCAGTCAGTTTGCAGGTTTAATCAAAAAGCAATTGACAGACGTGTGTGAAATTTTTAATCAGAGGTGCCTCTTAGTCCAGATAAAAAGTGTTTAACTTTTAATGTTGAAAAGTTTAAATAAATCAATAAAGCACATGTGGAAACAGCTGGATAAAGGATTGCTTCAGTTCAAAGTGGATCGATGATTTTATTTACATTCAGCCTTGAGCTATATTTGCACACAAATACAGGAGAATTTGGTCCAGACTTTCTCTCTGGCTGTCTACACATGGTTTTTACAAGGAAAGCTAGGAGAGCTTCCACAAGAAGTCACAAAATGATTTCACAGTTGTGTGTACTCGCGTGCAATCGAGAGCGCGTCTGGAAAATTTAAGTGCATGCATGAGAGTGGCTCTGTACTGCTATCGATTTCTTTACTTTGTTTCGTAAACGTGTCTGAAACATTTCTGTTTGTGAAACATTCCCAGTCTATGGTAAGGGCCTGAAATTAAAACCTCTGCCCAACAAACACTCAATGCCAAACTTATTTGTATATTATCACAGAAAACTAGAACATACATTTCAAGCAGTTTAAGTACAATTTAAACAAGACATCCCATATCAGTTCATGGTCAAAAAAGCAGCTGAATAATATTTCCAATAAAGAGAGAATTCCATTTCGAATTACGTACAATGTCTTTTTTCTTTTTTAATGAAACAGTTTCAGTTGACCCTATGTCACTTCTTCATGCCTCAGCTCGTGGGTGTTGAGCTCCAGTCTGCCCGACAGCCAGCTGTTATTCTCAGAGACCAGATCTTAATATAGACCTCTAGTCCTCTAACTTTTTCTGGCAACGTCCCCTTTGGAAGCCCAAAAAGTCCCCGCATCGCCACAGCTTTTTCCCTTACAGTCATTAACAATGATGAAGGAAGCAACTAATTAAAGATCCAGATGTAGTAATATATAAAATGGCATCAAGAAAGTGCCCCCCCCCCACTCCCCCACCTCCTGATGGGTTGAAACTTAGATGCTCGGTGGTGCTATCACATTCGAAGCCAAGATGAAAAATCCAATAATTAATTTTTAAAAAACAACACACACACACGATAAGCTTTCAAATGGTAAAATACTCTGGAAATTCCAAGAGGTGTTAAAGACGGTGCTGCTGGTTAACCACAAAGCACCAGACAGCAGTGCTGAGGATAAATCTGTCTCGTCAGAAATGGAAAAGCCAAATGAGGCAGGTGGTCCGCAGTGAGAGAGCTACAGTGAATCTCAGGCATGTCCAAAGTCTGCTTCTTAGCTGCTGCCAGGAAACATCTCCAGCTTTTAGAAACTTTAGCTGCCATTAAAGCCAGCCATCAGGTATGAAGAACCTCCCAGGCTGTGAAGGATTCATATCAGAGAAAGCCTGGTTAATGGCTTCTTAGTCAGCAGAGAGGTTTGGGATTCTTTTGCTTCAGATTCCAAAGCATTGATTAGAAGTAATTGTAAGTCAAGGGAATAAATCTATCCATCCTTATTATAAAGTCAATCAGACTGTGCCTTCGCCAGGATGACTCTCAATTATTCATCTGTTTATTTTCAAAGAAAACATATGTAATTGTAAGTTATATATTTCATAAAACATCTGTTTCTGAAGAAAATGTGACTGATATTTTTTTCCACCAGCCCAGTGTGTTTTCCAGGACTCCCATATAAAACTCAATAGTAGTTTGACATTAAGTGTGGCAGAAGATATAAAGACAGAAGACAAAAGCGTGATTGATGCCTGTCTTAATCAAAATGATTGCTGTTCTGGTTATCATCTTTGGCTCTTCAAGAAACTCCAGGTCAGACAAAAGCTTACTTACAGGCTCAGTTACTTTTCAGCGGAGTTCCCTTGAACAGCCCTTGAATTACGGAAAGTAAGCTTAAGACCAAAAGAAAAAAAAAAAAAAAAAAAACCTAATCACATAAAATGTGATTTGTTGTGTTTGGAAAGCTCTAAACAAGATTTGTGTCCCTGAGGCGATGCAATCAGTTTTAAACAAAATCTTAAATGCAATCCATTTGTCCTCCTCCCTTTAGCTTGCCAACATGCACGATTGCATGTGTCTCCTCCTATCTGACCTTCTACTCACGTGAGATTTGATAAGGAGTCAAAGGACACAAGGGAACGAGAAGTGGACCACAATTCAATCTCACACTGAACCGACCTAAAAAGAGCACAGAGGTCTAAAGAGAGGATATTTTGTGTCTCTAAAAATGTGTTCGGGAGCCTAAGTAAGGAGAGGGATGTGGGAAAAGTGGGACAGGTGTGCTGAAGAAAGAAAAAGAAAAAAACCACAAACTTAGTGCACACTGAACGGGAAGCTAGAAGAAAAAAACAGAACAAGACAGAGGAAGATTGATTATAGTAACGAAGGACAAGAGAAAGTGAAGATAGTTGTTAAGGACGGAGAAAGCAAGACACATTTAGGACAGAGCTGCAAGCACAGTTACTATCTCCTGCCACAAAAATGGAACAAATTCCCAGTGGTGGAAGCACTGAGAAACAGAGCAGGACCGAGCCTTCTCGCTGTTCAACAAGACCACGCTGAGAGAAATGTCTTAAAAATGTCATGCTGCGTTGTGTAATTTAATTATTTACTCACATAGAAAAAGAAGAGAAACAGAAATGCAAATGTTTCTTGAAGTTGTTTACCTTCGTGAGCATGCGATGCCCAGAGCTGAGCCATTTGCAGCCCGCTGGGATTGCTCGATCTGTATGCAGGGTCAGAGGCCAGGGGGGAGGGGCCTGGATAACCTGACAGGAAGGGACTGGAGCCTGCTGGGAAGGCATCGCCTGGGAGCAAGAACAAAGACTGTCAGTCACTCTCAAAACCGCCAGAACCAAACAACAAAACAACACAGATCAATTTTTATACTGTACAAGATCCTGCTTTTATGTGTGCGTGTTCGGGTGTGGGGAGCTCGATCAATATGTGCTGATTTTTCTGTGCTGAGCAGTCTGTTGTAATCACATTATTACTGAGCAACCATCCACTCAATTTCAACAAGACAGACCACAGATACACTGCACTCAGAACAGTTCATGGGACTGGACAAAGAAAAAAAACACATTCATCGCAAAAGGAGAGGAACCATGTGGGTCAACAAGGAAGGTAACTTTCTCTTCTGTGAGCGAGTGATTTAATGGGCTGGTGATGCTGGATCGAATTGGCATGCCGACTTTATATGGCAGACACAGGTCATCAGATGGGTCAGTGCGTCGAGAAAAGTCAACTGGGGAGCTCTTTTCAGGAGATTTATTCTCATCCATAAAACTGGAGTGTGTTTTGTTTTGTGTGACAAGCCTGTGTGACAAAACTGTAAAATACTAGTTTACAATCCTACATGATAAAAGGATGGAAACCCTCCAATCTGAGATGTTCGAAACCAGAGACTACTCAATATACTTTCCTTGACAGAACCAATAACCTGCAGAAATCAAGCAAAGAGGAGGAAACCGAGTGGAATAAGACCCTTTGTGAGTACCAGTCACGCTCAGACTACTGCAGAACAATATGAAGCTCTGACAGATAAGTCAGCACTTTTAATCAAAGCACATTGTCGTCACACACCTTACCATTAAAACCACCACTGAAACATTGATCCATTTGATCCTTGTAAAACAATTCCAAGCGATAGGGTTATCAACTGCGTTCATTAGACTCCGCCCTCTGCATGTATGGAATCCGACCATGAGCAAACTTTCAACCTTTGAACCCCGTCCCGCCATTTCTAATCACAATAGTTGGAAAAGGCTTCATGTTTAGCTGAGTGCCCCCCCCCCGACCCCACTGCCACCACCCTTCTGGCCCATTACTGAACGCACCCCAGAGCCATTACCCTGATAAAACCAACCATGTGTGTAGGGGAAAGGCTGCTGTCAGTGTATGGGCAGAGGGGGGGGAAGGGACCTAATGTATGTGTGTATGTGTTTCTGTATTAGTCCTGTGGGAATCCAGCAGACATGCTGTGCTTGCTGAGTTTCCCCTGCATCTAAATCAGTACATTAAAACTGCAGTCCGTCAGCGCCTACACACACAGCATTTTAAATCAATACCAAATGCAGCCTTCCAATTAATCACAGAGGTGTGTACGCACACATACAGCAGTAATGCACTCTGCCTTTATTCTCTGTTCTAAAAATATTGTGTAGGTGGAACTTTCCACACCCAGCTCTATTAGACAAGGATTTATTAGAGAGTCTCTGCATGTTTGTGTGTGTGTGTGACTGCGTGGGCATGCGCTGCTGCACGTGCGTGTGCTGACGGTAACTTTGTGTTTGTGGCTGCACCATGATCGCACATGTGCAAACAGTTCTGTGCGAGTTTGCAGTAAGTGCCCTTTGAGTCAAAGACACTGCAGAAGCCACAAACACAAACATACACGCAAGAAAAACACACGCACAAAAAAACGAAAAACCGAACTTCGACAACTTATACGCGTATTACTTACTCTGCCCCACCCATATGAGTGACAAACGACATAGTTTTACCTCCAGAAATACTCAACTTAACAGCCATTAATCCCTGTAAAATGACTCCCATGAATGCTCGCCTTTGTTAAAACGAGCCACAATCATGTTTGCTTTTGCAGTGCAGATACAGTATAAAGGACAGCAAACAGGGAGCGGTGACACTAAGTCCATTGTTTTCCTGTGAATTTTATTACATTTAGCAGGAATAGAAGACTTAACTTGAAATGTAGCCAAAGGGAGGGGGGTATCAAAAGGCTGTAAATATTTTAATGGCACCACAAATAGATTGCGAATTATATTTGGCAATCAAAGGTTTAGTTTAGAAGAATTAATCTTTTCCAAAAAGGTCTATATTACTGTGTAATATTTGACTGAAATAAGCATCATATAAATCACGACGAGAGGCAGTGTTTCATTGTTTTGTGCATGTGTGTGTGTCTACATGCGTCAGTCAACGTGCTGATGATGTTCCTACAGATCAGTCTCACCGGTAAAGCACTTCATAATTGTTACCCGGTGCGTGTGAGGAACATTACAAAGACATACCCTCTTGACAAACGCATAAACAGCATACTTTAACAACCACCACCTGTCAAGGATGTTAAAGCCCCGGTAGGATGTCAGCAGTTTCCATCTCTCCGGGCCAAACTCTGGAGCCTCGCAAATTTCCACACATTCATGCACACACACTCTTCACTGGGGCACGGGTCAATCCCAGCATCACAGGCACTTTTATTCAATAAACACCTACAGTAGACTACAGGAGAAAAATCCAAAAATCCACTTTTCCCTTCCTGAATAGTCTAAGGGAGGAGAAAGGGGGAGGCGCACAATGAGACAAAACATTTGCAGTCCTTGTTCCAGAAACAACATCCAAATGTTAGCTGAGAGGGAAATGTTTCTTTAAATGTTTTGAAATGACTCTTTCATTACCTCCCTCTCTCTTTCTCTCAGCCCTTTTCCTTCCTTCCCCTCTCTTTCCCTTCCCACCCCCTGCCACACACACACACACAAAATTTGGCTCAGAGTTCAGAATACTGTTAGTTTGCCATATTGGAATAAGTGAGTTGCCAAGAGAAACATGCTCTCTGACTCCCAACACATTTTAAGCCTCCATTTTCAAATCCTTGTAAGAATCGCATCACAACAGACAGAGGATGGCCTGGTACGTATCAGCTACAGATCAATTTTGATTGAGATGCCACTGCATATCTGACACATAAAAACACCCACACACACACACACACAAAAAAAGCTTTGAATCAAAATCAATATTAGATGTACTGAAACAGCAAAATCCCCAAACCAAAACACACACATTTACACACACACACAAAAAAAAAACATTTGAGAGAAGAATCTCGCATAAAAGTCTGCCACACTCACCACAAACACCTACACACACTCTGTGTACCCATCTGTTACCCATCAGTGGTACTCAGAGCAGGGTTAGCTGGGGGGAAATCTCTATTGATCTCTGGTTTTTATTCCCTGCAAAAAAACATTCAAACAGTAAAAGTCGGCTGTGCTATCCATCTCTGCCGCTGATAACCGGCTCAGTGACACTGGTAACCATTAGTCCTGACTGGACAGCCGGAAGAAAGGCAGTCACACACACATGAGTAAGGGTGTGCAGGTTTGCATACACGTCTACATTAACATCCACCGAAGCTGCGAGAATGTGGCTCTAAGTGTGTTCGTTTGTTCGAGGGATATTTCACTGAACTGGGTTGAAACTGAATTAAACAGGAGGAGAGAAGGGAGTGTTTCACTCAACAATCACTCACTGTGCTGTCCTATAACAAACACTGAGAAATGGGATTATCTGAGCTGCGTGATACTTCTGTGATGGTAGATTTGGGAAATGTACTTTCAACAGAAACTTAGAAGTTATTAAGAGGAACTGGGGGAGGCTTTGACTACAACAAAATGCCAGCCTTGAACTGATGAAATCCACTATTAAAACGTGAAAATGTGCTGCCTGATGGTGTAACTCTTTGGAAAACAGATTAGGCAGAACAAGTAGGACAATATACTGCACATTTCCATGACTACAACAGGCAGCAGATCTGAAATGTGATGTTAAAAGGGTCATATGAATCAAATGTGCTACAAAATTAACATAATAGCTGAAACTAATATACAATACAAATCCCTATTTTATATGAGCTGGCTTAAATGGTAGATTTTAACTTGGTGTTGTTGTTGGTGTTGTAATAAGTATTCTAGTATATTAACATGCAACTCAAAACCTAGCCTTAAAAATAATTATTGTCCCATATTAAAAACAAAGATACTTCTGCTCCAACACAGTTGTGCATTGTCATTTTATAATTCATTTTAAAGTCAGATATTCTGACTTTTTCTTGGAGTTTGCCCCCCCCAACCCCACTATTTTATTTCCTTGACTCTATGAGGAAAAGGGAAAAAAACAAAAACAAAACAGCAGTATTATAGATACATAAATATATTTAATGGTACTAATATAACACACAGTAATTTACTCATTTCTACTGACACAAATAAGACATAAAGGTTAGCAGCTTCAGTCATTTTAAAACTGATTAGACAACTTTTTCTTCTGTTGTATGTTAATTACAGAGTTCATACGCTGGACATATAAGTGTGTTAAAAGGTTGTCACTTTAAGGTTTTGGGATCCTGTCGTTGCACTCTTGTGCACTCCACCACGTTGGCAGCTGCACATCAGTAGACGGCAGCTACAAGCGGCTCTGCTCATCTTCTTTGTTCCGCTGGTATTTTGTTGTATAAATTGGAAACATAATTATGGTTCAGTACTGCTGTGCGGCTTAGTGCAGAAATGCTTCACATAGCTGCAATTTTACTAAAAGAGACAAGGGAATAACTTGTCACCACTTCCTGTAAACCTGTAAATATAAACATGTAGAGTAACATACGGTACTTCTGCCATATATGTTTACATTGTTTACTTGAGGTCTTCCTACATGTCAATGTCATTTGTATATTAGCACCGTATGTTACTGAACTACTGTATAGTTTTACTCTTTCTTTATAGTTTAATTTGTTTAACATGCTCATGTGAAGTCCTACATAACAATGTTAAGATTAAAAGAACTGAAATATAGTTGCTTGTATTTCACCTGTTTTCTGGCTGTGTTTATCTTATTTTTTTCTCTTATGTCTTCTCTTCTCTCTACTTGTTTACTCCCCACTTTCATAGCTGCCAACATGGCCAGCGTGCTTCACGGTGCTACAGTCTTCCCCGAGCTCTAAGAATAATGCCGCTATAGCGATGCAGCCACTTTACACCAGTTTCAATTACAAAAACAACTAATACCAGAAGGAACTTTTTTATATCACTTAACAGTAAAGAAGCTCGGACTGGTGATGCTATTACAAAATAAGTGTTTACAAATGTCTGCAGTAAAGAAGCTTTTGATATAATGTATAACGCTGTGTAAATAGGACGATATAACAAAAGTAGTGAACGTTAGAGAGAATATACTGGCTAAAAAGCCCATGTGATGATGTTTTTACAGCCTGTAAGACATATCTAACTGGTTTAATTCATAGAAATCTGATCTTTTTTAACAATAGAAAGAGAAAATACACTTCAAATTATGCAGCCTTAGAGACTTGGTTATAAAATCCCTCAAAACTAGTCATCTCTTTCTCACAGCAGACGTTTGGACTGGCTATGAATGAAAAACAGAAAAAGCACGGGTGTTACGAATAGTGCTGATGCTGGCACAGAAAAGCACTAGTGTGTGACAGTCACCCAGCACACACTGCACCTGAGGAACTCAAAAGGACGTGAGCCACCTAAATTCAGCAACACAAAGGCACCCAGCTGATGTTTCATTCCAACTTGCGCTCTTCAGACTTTGTACAAAAGCCGCTGCGAACAGCTGAATGGGAAAGACGCCTCATGAGTGTCTGAGCCGTTGCTGAAAGCTCCCGTGAAGAACCAAAGGTGTGATTTTGACAACACTCTTCAATACCAGCGAACTGAAGCACGCTCGCGTCAGGTGCATGGACGCAGAATCGTGAAGTGTGGCGAGCACTGTCGGGTGGTGACACAGATAAACAAACACGTTCAAGAATAAACAGAAACGTGTGAGAGCTGTACTCATGCCTGCATCACCGAATCGGTTAAATCTTGGTTTAAACATTTATGAGAAACTAAAAATGATCAAGACAGTACCAGAAAAATGTGATGGATCAACACTATAAGTGCGGTAACGTGACCAAGATTTCCTTCATGGTGTGAGTCTATTCCATCAATCCACGATGGATCTTAAACTAAACACATGTCAAATTTGCAGGTCATCTTTATAGCTCAGCAGTGCTCTGCTTTTACTTTTCTAACACCTCCACCCAGCTCTGTTGGTCTCTTTCATGTCACTGCACATGAAGAATTTAACCTAAATATCTGGGGGGTGGGGGGATATTATTTAACTTACGTAATGGAATACAGAGATTCAACACACAGCCAAAAAGGGGGTCAGACAGCGCGGTGTGTGACCTTTATGTGCCGGAGGATGTTGTTTGTGTTAAAGGGAGGGTTCTGGCACAGAGAATGACTTAGCTAATGCTTCGGGTATTTAAACATGCCACAGCACGCTTGATCTCACACATACACCCATGCACATCGTCCTATCGCTCTCATGTTTGACAGCTGTGCGTGAGACTTGTATACGTCTCTGTGTGTGAGAGTGTCGTTTATCTGCGTCTGACAGCTTTATTGTAGCAGGGAAGCAGCGCCTTATGAATTCTCTTAAGGGGGCCGTTTTCTCTCCTGAAGGATTCGATTAATCTGAGCGGCAAGGTGTCCGAACCACATCCTCTCTCTCGCGCACTAAAAATGCCAGTGTGGGTGTCGGATAAATATAAGCACGCACTGTCACATTAATTTAAACAGAAACACTCCTGAAGACAAGCTGGTACAGATATCCCCGGCCCGCCCCGTGATCTGTATGAGAAAAAAAAAAATGAGAACGAGAGAATAAACTGAAGAGGTACCTCATTTATCCAGCTGTGTATGAGTGTGTTGTGGTCAGAACAAATCTCTTCCTTTCCCTCTGCACAGTC
Source organism: Hirundichthys speculiger (assembly GCA_018398805.1). NCBI lineage: Eukaryota > Metazoa > Chordata > Actinopteri > Beloniformes > Exocoetidae > Hirundichthys > Hirundichthys speculiger. Next base: position 91,725 of record JAGFBZ010000555.1, read on the forward strand.
CCTGGGGGAAACCCCAGCCCTATCTGCGCTAAGCACAATCACATGCCCCTACATACACAAGACCTCAATCCTCTCATCTGCGCTCATACGCTCACGTACACACAAACAGCAAGCTCAGCTCCAAACCTTCCCAAAGACAAAACCCTGCTTTCCACCTAAGAGATCGTGCCCATTTACTTCTCCTTCTTCATTTGCTTCTACTGACCTTCCTTCTGCAGGCTCGCCACAACACCCACATGCATCTCATTCCCATCTCCCGCTGCTCCACGAATAGTTTCTCAAATAAGACATTTCTGTCTCATTGAACGTGTAATTGTTCCAAACTGTATCCACAACAACAGTGAACTGATATCACACAGCAGTGTCTCCAATCTACAGATTGTTTATGCAACAAAGAGAAGAAGAAAAAAACAGCCACTGTGCTTTACATTTCCCACAGCTGCTGAAAACTGTTCAGCTTAGAATAAAAATGATAGGTAGTTGATAAAAATCCAAGGAAATGGGAGAAGTAAACTAGTTTTAGACTGTCAAATGATTTCAGGGGGGGAAAAAAAGAACACTTAGCATTAAAGCTAACAATTAAATAGAAAAAGAGGCTTTAATATTTAATCTCCACACCCAAGTGCATAATTTTAAATTCTTGATGCATCAGGTTCTCCCTGAAATATTCTGCTGCCACTGCAACATTTTCACAGTTGGGAAATAAAACCGTCTCTGGCCTTGTCTCCTTGCTGCATTTTCATTTCAGGGGGTCCTGTGGCTGCTGCTCTCAGACGGGAGAAGGAACGAAGGGGAGGACGAGGACAGATGGCCTCAATCTGGTGATGGAAACACCGGCAGACCTCCAGTAAACAGAGGACCAGATACAGCCATTTCACATCAATAAAACACACACTGTGTCCAATTCTGTTTATGTATAACCTCTGTGAATAAAGATGAATGGGTGATCCTTCATGTCTTCAAAAGTGCCCGTTTCAGCACAAAAGTTAAACTATTTGAAGCTTGACAATTCATTAAAAGTAAATGCAAATCTTATCTAAACTTAACTTTAAAAAAAAAGAGAGAGAGAAAGAAAGAGCAATATTAGGGAGAATCGTGGGAAATAAGAGTTAACTGGTAGCTATAAACAGTCAGCTCTCTTATAAAGGTCTCAGCCAAAAACAACTCTGTAAAAAAAAAAAAAAAAGAAAATATCTTAAATTCCATGCCACACAAACAAAAACAGCAGCGGGGTCTTTTTGTTGTTACTTTTTTTGGCTTCTTTGATTGCACAGCAGGTCCTTGAGCATCCCTTTTATTGCAATTAAACTGGCACATTATCAACATTTGAAACTGCTTGGTAATTATTATGTAATAAGGTAGCAAAGCAGTATTACAAACATGGGAACCGGGTTCTCAATTGGTTTTGGTTAATGTAATGTGTGGGGATTTGATATTGAGGAGTGCCATAAAGCTAAATGAACTGTATCGTACAGTGGTCTGTTTCAGTGAGCGCAGGCTGGGAGCGTGAGCAGGGGAGATGGGAGTCAGGGAGTGAGAAGGTTAGTGTGTGGACAGAATAAAAAGTATCCTGTTTAAAATACCGATCTGGGCTGGAACAGTGGTCAACCTTCCCACACAGACCCACACATCCCGGGTTACACTTCACATTTCTTCCATACAGGCACATCTGCACACACACCACAAGCAGTTTTCAGCTCGTTTCAGAGCCACAGGAGGGGGGGGGGGGGGGGAGAAAATAACGTCATCCAAAACGAAATGTACTGTTGCAGCTAAGACATTTAACCAGGCATGGAATTTGCACTGAGGAGAATAAACCTGAACCTTTAAATAATGCCACCTGAGAATAATCCATGTTTTATCAGGAGCCACGAAATTCATGCAACAGACTGCACCCTGAAACATCTCTTTGCCACAATACACCCATCAATCATCCCGGCACCCCCCGCTGTGAGTTGATTTCATCTGTGACACCTTTTCATGTTTGTGTGCGAGTTGAGTGTGTGGGCTTTGTGTGCATGTCAAATTAACACTTTGTCAGTGCCTTGCCTCACCCAGAGATCCTTTAACCCACGCTCCAACGCACCGCACTAAACCCACACTCAAAGATGGGGACGGGGGAACATATCTAAAAGTTAAATCTGTGGGTTTAGTCCTGAAAAGAAACCAGGGAAAATGCAATTGCATCTCTATCTGCAGTTTCATGACTTCACAAGGATGTAAGTAACCTGATGAGAGCATTTGTCAGACTTTCCATTTCCTAAAAGACATACTTCTACTTGCACAACATATGGTTTGAACACATCAGTTTTAACTTACATTACAACACGTTTTTTTTTTCAAGGGTTATTACAGTTACAGCAAGAGCAAACCTCACTGTGCAGGCGATGAAATTCAGAGGAAAATCACCAGCTCAGCAGGGGCAAAAACACACACTTGAGATCATCTACACTCTCAGAAAAGAAAGTACAGAATTGTACCTTTAGAGGTACAATGGCTTGTCACTGGGGCAGTACCCTCAGAAGGTACAGTTTTGTACCCTTTTGTACCTTTTGTACCCACTTGAGTACATATGTGTACCTTTTGGACCATCAAAAAGGTACATATAGGTACCTTAAGGTCCAATAATTAACCCTAGGGGGTACATTTGTGTAGATTGTACCTCAGGGGACAAAAAAGGACTCGTACTGTACCCCTATTTCTGAGAGTGTACCAAATACAGATGATCTCATACAAGTTTGCACTTTGCACCTAAAACGTACACACACAAATACACACTCTGCCTCTATTCCCCTGGCTTAAAGCAGCAGTGATGGGTGTCCAACAGAACTGGGACAAATGCATGTAAAAGCCATTTAACAAATGTTCCAGCAGAGAAGCTTCAACTCCAAATACGGAACCCCCATCACACAAACACTCAGGCGGTTTCTCCCAGCAGGGTAAACAGAGCTCCGCCATCCCTCTAAGGTCACAACTTCACCATTCCCTCCGGCCAAACACAGGCTAAACACGGGCTGCGTTTGCTCTCACAGCAATGACGGCGTAATGATCCACATACAATCAAAGCCCACCGCCGCCTGACCTCCCCTCTGCCTCCACAAACACCCCCACCGACGCATGTGTGTTGGGAACTGCACGTTTTCCGCTATATGCTGCGCTGCCCGCCGCAACAGCGGAGAATCCTCGATATGTTCTGTTCCAACATCTGAAACTTGTCACGAGATCTGCATCTGGGTTCATTCCTCCACGCACGACCGCACACGGACAGCCACAAACCATGCGCAGTTTTGCGCAGCGTTACTTCGAATTAATATTTGATAAGTATGTCATTTTGGATTGGGGGGTGGCGGGGGGAGGGGGGGGATGTACCCGCACAGCGGAATTTACCAGTCAAACATCGCGTACTTACTGTGGTGTGGATGTAGGTTAATGGCCGATGGCAAGAATTTTCCGGAGTGGAGAGGGGGCGGATGACTCGCGCCCAAGTGACCGGGCGAGGGAGGGACCCTCCCGGCTGCCGCCGCTGCTCCGAGTCGGTGAGACTCCATGGCGAGCCCCGCCAGCAACGGAGGCGGTACGTGGACGGATCGGGGAGGACCAAAATCTCTGCCATCCATTATCCACAACGGGGAAAGTTGCAAAGAAAATCGTCCGATCGGAATGGACCCCTGTTCCGAATGAAAGCCAGCTCTGGCTATAATAATGTCTTTAGTTTCCCAGGCGATTCGGACTCCTTCTCAGCCATTCTGCTGACCTACAAAACACGAGAAAAACACAACAAACCATCACTTTGATGCGTGATCTAACGGCGAGGGAACAAACTGTTGGAAACTGGTAGTTTTAAGGTATCTGCTCTTTCCAGTGAAAAGGCGGCCCAAACGCGCAATGACGCAGTTTGGAAAAACACTTCAAAAATTAAAAGCGGAATATTAGCTGCTCTCGACTAAGCTCGCGCGCGTTCTTAACGTTATACCCTAAATGCTGACACTAATGCGACTTTAACTTATATTTATAATTTTATGATCTGATGCCGCTGCGAACCGAGCAGGCGGCCGACCTGGAGCTGCGCTTCCCGGAGGAACGGCCAGGAGAGGAGCGGCCGCCATGAAAAGCCCCGCCGACCCCGCGGTACAAACGCAAAACGGACAATATACAAGTACAATATTCTGTCTTTGCTTCTTCTTCTTCTCTTTTTTTGTGTTCAGATGATCCAGCTGTTTTTTTTTCCTAAACACTAAAGAAAGCTATCTGGGCGACGGGTCGAGTGGCCGTGTAAACCAATACACCATAAATACTAGAGGCGCATCAAATATATATTTCAAACGGGTTAAAAATAAATAAGCTTGCAAAAGCCTGCTTCATTAATCACCGGGGTTAGTGGTGTTTTGTTGCCCACATGCGAATTTAGGACGTGTTACTTCGCTGTGGACCATGGGTGCAAGAAATCAGAACCAAAGCTCCACATTTACAAACTACAAACCGACGGTTTACGCACTATTATTATATTATAGTGCGTTTTATGCCATATATCGATAGATAATTCGCTTTTATTCAACGTCATTCAGCAAAAAAATTCGCTTGAATATGTAAAAGCTATATTTCAATAAATTCTGATTAGATACAACCCCCATTCGTGCGCATAATACACTTAAAAAATGCAAAAAAAAGTTACTTTAAGGAGCAGAAACATCTGCGACTTCACCATAAACAAGGAGATCAGAAAGGTGCATCTTGTGGAATCTACGCTTTTATCAACACATCGGCTAAAAAGTAAAGTCCGCCCCGTTTAAGCAATCTAAGTTACAAATCCGCGTTAAAGAATCTGGAAAAAGAAAAAGAAAACGTTAATGTCAACCTGCAAACGGCTGCAAGAAAAATCTACACCGATGACTCGTGATATCCAGGCGGGCGGGATCTGAAGGGCTGGCTCTGAAAACACAATTAACCGAATTTTCCTTTAAATAAACAAATAAATAACACGCGCGCATCCAAACCGGGACACAAATGTTGCCTGTGAACGTCCAGAAAGTGTCTCTGAAGGCTCGGCTGGGTCGGACTCGGGTCGCCTGTGGTCCCCGCGGCGCGGCGGCGGGCGGAGGAGCTCCGCGTTTCAGCCACGTTTCAAACTTTTCACGGTTCCACCGAAAGACGAGCAAAACTTTCTCCGAGCAAACGTCTCAAAAGAGTGGCGTTTCACACCAAACGCAGCACCTCCCAAAAAATCCAATATGTCGAATACAATCACCTCCGCCCTTTTTAGTCGCTTTTACATCTCAAAGTAGGTTTTAAACACGCCGATAACGTTTATATTTTCTTTGATGGGAGGGGAAAGAAAAAGGAACAAGGCGAACAAGAAATAACTATACATGTCGAGTGCTTACTTTAACGGGGAAAAAATGTCGGGGAAGGGGGTCTAAGATGCCAAACGTTTCTCAAAATCCGTCCAGGTTGCTGGGAAAACAGGAGTAGTCCATTACAGGCTAGTCCGAAGGTAAACTGAGTGATAACTGGGGGGAGAGAAAGCCCCTGATGCGTCCTCCTCCTCCTCGGCAATGAAACGCAGCATTGTTGTACAAGCCCCGCCCATCTCCTTCACTACCACCCAACCCTGTACTGTTTCAAACAGCTGCTCTCTGATTGGCTGGGTTGACTGTCAATCAACGTCCGCAGTGTATTAAAAAAACGCACTCTGGCCCTCTGCCAGCACTATAAAACCAATTATGGTGCAAGGAGGTTGAGCAGTTTCAAGGTCCCCTCTCCCTTCAAGACTGCATGATCTGTATTTTTTTTAGTATATGTGTGCGTGCGTGCGTGCGTGCGTGTGTGTGGAGGGGGGTCATTTTAAAGGCAATACCTTCTCCCATTTCCACATCGATTATAGTGGATACTCAAAGACTGCTCACTGGGAATGTTTGAGGGCGTTGCAACCCTCGGAACGCTATTGTATATGTCTTTCGCGTGGACTCCAGTTTACATTTACTCACCAGGAAACAGTGAATAATTAACTTGACCAATAAATTACTTTCTCCTAGCTTACTCCCCCTCCCCACGCCAATGTAGAGCAGACATACAACTCAAACCTTCAAAAACAAAATTCAGTTTAACATTTTTTTTAAACTGAACATTTTTTTGATGACCCACAGATAAACTTTACTTTTTGGAAACCACAGGTTAGGTGTTACATTACTATATATATGTATATATATATATATATGAGCGCAAACAGTTCTGTTGTCTAACGACATCCTATTCTCTGTAACAATCTTTTTGTTTTGTTTTGGTTTGTTTTGTTTTTTGCAGTATTATTTTTTTAATAATGCAGGTTAAAATACGGGAGATTTACGGGAAAATACTAATACGGGAGGACGGCGGGAGAGAAGAGTAAAATACTGGACTTTCCCACCCAAAATGGGATACTTGACAGGTATGATTTGGACCTGGAACTGACCCGACCCGAGTCTTTAGTGTCCGACCACGAACTGAACCGAGATACCCCGAATAGAACCGAGATAATACAGCCCATAGTTGCTCATGTTAAAGTTGTCTAGCATTGAATAAAACTTGATTTTCTTACCTAAACGTTGTCTTCTTCTACCAGGTTCAGTTGCTACATAGGCTACGTGATGTAAACAACAATAAATACACGTCGTTATTTTCTTTGTGGATACAGATGCTATTGGTAGCAACTGCTAACGCTAATAGCCTACATCGGTCAGGACGTATCGTAAATATGTTCTCTCATATACATATATATATATATATATATAGATATATAATATAGATATATATATATATATATATATATATTTTTTATATTTTTTTTAATTTTTTTTATATAATTATATATAAATATAAATATATATATATATATATATATATATATATATATATATATATATATATATATATATATATATATATATATATAATAAAGTTGTTAATGTGCCCAGGCACTTATGGTTACAGGGAGAGTGAGCATGAGAAGTGTTGACAAGCAAACACAGAACCTAATATTCTGTGTCTAAATGTGTCATGTGTTTATTCGTTCCATCCATACATTATCCATACTCTTTAGTCCTATGCGGGGTCACGGGGATCTGCTAGAGTCTATCCCAGCTCTCCGAGGGTTAAAGGCAGGGGTACACCCCTGACAGGTCGCCAGTCCATCACAGGGCCACATGTAGACAAACAACCACTCACAATCACACCAAGGGGCTATGTAGAATCACCTATTAACCTAACATCCATATCTTTGGACTGTGGGAGGAAGCTGGAGTACCCAAAGAAAACCCACGCAAGCATGGGGACATTTGTTCATTCCATACAATTTATTATACACCATCAGAACCTTTATTGCTATATGTAAACTATACAAATGCGTAGCCCCTGTGATTCAGGTAAGGCTGAATGATAATTTGCTGTAATGTCTGTAAAAAAGACGGATGCTCAGCATATCTCAGTGCTAGTTCATATAAGATACACTTTATTACTCAGTTCTTATATCTGAGCTACATTTCAAAAGTACATTAAGGGAAACTCAGCACTGCAGAATCCACACTGCTGACTAGTGGTTGGGGGTGTAATTACAGAGTGACACAAACAATAATGCACAAGTATAAATGCTAAAGACAGTGGGTAGCTGCTCCACAGGTCCATAAATCAGACCGATCTATTTCTCTGCATAGAAGATATGTGATTGTATATTGATGATATCGTATAGTGAATTTATGGTGATAAATGTTGAGCATCAGTCATTTTTATAGACATTTCAGCAAATTATCATTATACCAACTTGAAAACAATGAAAAGTAGCAGCGAGAAATAAGAATAAGGACAACTCTACTCAGCTGACATGTAGTTACATTTGGTGGTAGGTGGACATAAGGGCCTGGCATAACCTATGGCAGAGTTCACACCTACTGTGTAAGTACAGGGCCACTTAGACACAAGTACTGTACACAGTATTTGTGGAGAAATTAAATGACCTGCATTCATTTGAAGTCACCTAAATAAGCATAACTAAGATCTTCACTGTGAAGTGCTTAAATTCTGCCTCAGATATCTGTGTTGTGATCTGAAAGGGGTATTTTCACAAATTTGCAAGTTCATAAAGTCAGTGTTTTTAATTTTCATCAAATAGCCTTAATGTCCTGCCATGGTAACTCACCTTGCCTCGGATTAAAAAAAAAAGTTAGATAATTAAGTTTTTATGTTTATTTGTTTTATTTATACATTTGAATTTGAACTTTGGCTTCACAAATCTGACCTGTTTGCTTCTCAAAGTGTTACAGATTCATGCATTACTGCAGATCATCATGCTGTTGTTTCATAAAGTAGGAGCCCCCAGAAGGGAGCACTGCTCAGGGCCCCTGAAAAGGCTAGAAACAGCCATGCATGCTATCAATCACACAACAGCACTTTGGGTCTGCACCCTGATTTGAGTGGACAAAAGCATCCTGCAAACATTTGGCCGGGAATCAACTGAGACTAGTCATGGTTGTCGCCCTCGTGGTGGGGGCATTTTCGATCTCCGAAATCTATCTCTCAGCGAGGAATAATGCAATGTTCTCGGTATGCAAACGACATACCGAGAACGTGGTGAAGGTGAAGCGTTGCTGGGTATCCCCATATGCATAATCTGGGCCTAGTCCAAGTCTGAGCGGGGACAAACACATGTACATTTGCATGAGAAAAGAAGAAAAAGTACCGTAGCCGACTCATTTACTACTGTTATGTTAAAATTCAGAGGATGGCGTTATGGGGGTGGGGGTCAACCTTTGGTGTTAACCGAGGCTCTTAAAACTCTCTCATATGACCTCATTGTTTCTGACTTGCCCATTCATTTTTCTTTCAATACGTTTCTTTTGAAGTATACAGCACTGATAACGCGTTGCATAGTCGCAAAAATGTTGATTAGGAAAAAAAAAATCAGAGACGGTTTCAAGCTGCCCACAGTGTCCCTCCTCCTACGCCGTGTCGGTTTCAAGGCGCCCCTCCGATAGAGAAAAGGAAGCGCTCCGACAGAGACCAAATCGTTGAAGCGCAGGAGGCGCATTCAGGCGCCCCGGACGCAAGCTTACGGCAAAAACCGGGGAAATGTGGGGGTTTTTTTGCCCCCACCTGGACCACAAAAAGTGTTAGCGAGCTGAGCAAAAAAGACTAGGTCGAACCCTCACCCCGCTGACCTGTCTGCTCGCAGCGCCCGCCACCCCCGACGGGACCCGGGGAGGGAATTACCAGGCGGAGATCAGAGCGATGTCCCGGACCGTCCGAGGGGACCAAGCCGGCCTTTGTTCTCCAAATCGCTCCGACTGGGAATTCAGACAATGCCTTCAAATTAGGGCCCTATTGTTGCCCTCTTTTCACCCCTGCGGGAGGGAGACAGGTTTCACCTTCTTGTTGTTTTTCTTGTCTATAGTTCCGAGGCTTTCATGAGGTTATTTTCACTTTGAGATGGGTAGCCTTTAGGTGTGAGGGTGACATTCATAACAATTCTATCAAACATCTTAGTCATGAGTTTCTTCATGCATTTCTTTTTCATTTGGTAGTCCCAACATATTGTGATATACACATAGATTTTTTAAATGGCCATAATACGTAACATAAAATCAATGTATTATGGTACAGTCATAATATTGTCATTATATATATATATATATATATATATATATATATATATATATATATATATATATATATATATACCGGCAATATTATGACTGTTACTATGACTCTACCATAATACATATATACACACATACACATATGGCTTTGGGTGCACATTCACTTGGTCATTTTTAAGCATTTTTACCTTTTATGTGGCATGTTAGTGCATTTAAATGACATTCAGAGAGGTTTGGAAGTGTGGCTCACAAGACAGGGTGTCATTCCCCAGCCATAACCTACAATATAATGAGTAGTTGAAAAATTATTTGCCGTGTTATCACAGCGTTTTGAGAGCAGGCTGTCATGGTTCTCCATCACAAACATAAAATCTCCTTTCTTTGAGGACAGGCTGTTCACATGGGTGTGTCACTGCAGGATCAAATGGGGATGTGTGTTAGATTGTATGTTGTTTTTGTAATACTTCAGCCTCAACCAGTTTATTTGAGGATGATGGTAACCTTTCTACCATTAGAGAGGCTGTTGCAGAAAAGCAACCCCACTGAAAACCACTACAAATATAAAATACTGGCAAATCGGTTGTACACTTAATACATTTTTTCCACTCTGAAATCAACTGTTTTTACTCCTTGTCATTCAATTCAATTCAATTTTATTTGTATAGTCTGTTACAATGTCAATTGTCTCTAAGTGCTTTACAGAGACCCAGAGCATGACCCCCGAGCAAATATCATTAACTGAAAATATAATGAAGGCATCTGCCGTGTTAGTTTTCTTGTCCATGTCTTATATTAACCCGAACACCATAACTCACACCAACCTCCGGCTGTGTGGCCGTCCAACTATCAGAGCTGGGATTTGGGTTAATTGTGTCCTGTCTGTTGAAGGATCAGATACACGACTGGGTTTGCCTATCGATTTTTTTTATCCCGTCTGATAGATACATTAACCCACAGGAGATTCTGAGGGATTCAGGCTTCTATGGAGAGGAGAAAGATGCATAACACAGAAACATGTCCTCTAGAACACATCCCCTCTTGGGGTAATCTTCAGCTGGAACACTCTAATTCTCCAAATGAGCCACTGAGAGTCAACAACAGTGATAATAATAAAGTCCAAGGACTACATGACCCCTTTGCGAAGTGCTCTCTTGCGTGCAGACACACAGCCGAGTGCGCCTGCTCACCATACCATGTCTGGTGCTCTTCACAAGTATTGTACTGTCACTGAAGCAACCGCTACTATTAAGCAACACGAAAACATATATTTGTCAAGAAACCTAACTGCTGTATCATGTTTTCAGATGAACCACAAAAAAAGCATGCAAAGACAAACACACACGTAATAAAAATACCACTCAGATTTTTGTGGCTGTCATCAACACACCCACACACCAACCCCCCACTCAAGGCACTCATAGACACACAGCTCTCAGGGGGGACCTGCCAGTCATCTGAAAGTGCCCTGCAGGGTTTTATGATGGCCGTTTGTGAGGAGGGAGGAGCTGTGGTGGGGGGGGTTCAGAAGTTTTCCACTGGAGGACAAGCAGCAGCTGGCTGAAGACACACCGGCCTGACAGGCATGCAACTGCAAGCAAAGTATTCAGCTTCACGCATGATTTTAGGCCTGCAGAAGAAAGTCATTTTTTTTAAAGGGTAATTTCTGGTTTTGGTTTTATAGTTTCAATAAAATGAACTGTTTGTCAACTGTGCATGGAGGGTATTTTTGGTGTCTGTGTCTGACTCATGGGGTTCTGAGAAGTCAGGCTTTTTCTTGAGAAAAACCATCTAGCCTCACCACAACCATAGAGGAAAACACACTGGTGCAGCGCACACATTCTGCTGAGTAACGGCTCATCTGGGAAATATCAGAGCCACTGAACTTTCAAAGTTTATGTCCCATGGACATACATGCCAGGATTGTGGAAGAAAAAAAAAAGGGAGCCACGCAGCCAGTTTTTAAAGCTGTTCCTGCACAATTTGACAGCTTTTATTACTTTAAGATATATAAGGGTTACACACTGAAATTAGAAATGAAACTAAAATCACTCTTAGGAATTTAGAAAGAATATCTGCTACATTTGAATTTGATTTGTTATTCTCTACTGGCCCCTTTCTGTCAGCAGTGGTAGCCCTCCATTTGATTTCATCCAGTTTATCTGACCACCAGATTCATGTGGTACAATAGCACCACCTGCTGGTGGAAGAGTAGAGCTGCACACCTGATGACCGACTAATGGAGCCGCTAGTAAATGGAGGAGCACAATAAGCCTCGTTCACTGACATATTGGTCCCCCACCGAGTCATTTCTCAGGGGAATACATTGTGCTGTAATATCCATTTATGAATAGCCATTCACCAATGCCTGCACAGGTCACACACATATTGGCGTGTGCACAATAACAGGGAAGTACAGAAGTACAGAAAAAAAATGGAATATAAATGAGCTCACATTATACACCACACACACGAGCACCGATTCCCTAGCAGTGAGTGTTTTGCTGGCGTGGCAGTAAAAGGATATCAGAAGGAAGCAGTCTCAGCAGAATCACAGGGGTGGAGTGAAGGTGGTGGTGGGGACTGCAGTGAGATGGAGTAAATTTCCAATATCAAACACACTTGATCTTCATTCTGTGAGTGCACCATCATTACAGGTTTACATTCAGCCTGAAGAACATCTAAATGAATTAACTTGCTAGTTGTTAATTCTGTTTGCATGTACACAGGTCTATATCTCCCCCAAGTCAGAATACTCCATGAAACCGGGACAGCCTGATTAATGGAGGCAGTGCTAACTGGTTAGCACTGGATTTATGGCATCACACAAACAGGATACATTCAGAGCACACAGATGGGACTGCTTCCTCTACCCTGGAACATCCAACATAATATTCCATCTCTAATTTATAGATATGAGGATCCACTTTGGACAAGTCCACAGGAAATGGGCTTGTATCAGGATCTTGTCTTACAATTCAGTTTCTTTGCCATACTGAACTATTCACCTACACAAGTCTGACACCCAAATGAAATTAGGATGTTAAGTCACATTTCACAAGGGAGTTTAAAAAGCACTGTATTAGCTCCGAGTAAGACTACAATACGTGAAAACCTAATTTCAGCCATCAGCGCCCTCTGCTGTCCACACTATGCAACTACCGAATAGCTGAAAGCATTTACAGAAAGTGGCAACTATGGAGGTCTACTGAACATTAACGGTGGAACTATAAGATGGAAGTCAAATATGCCTGCACAGGTTTGATTGGTTCTTGAGGACCAAGTTTTTCCAGCCTTCAAAGAGTATACATTACCAAACTTCAGTATAGCAGATGAAGACCACTTAAGTCTCTGGGGGGGGATTTAAAAAATAAAATGGGAGCCCCCTGCTGGGACACCTCATACCATATTGAGGCAACCTACAATTTCCATTAAGATACTAGCTTTTAAACTAGAAGTTACATTTTACAAGTAAACATTTAGGAAGCATTTTACAAATCAGATTTTAAAACAAAGTTAATTTGTTGAGCTGCTAGTGAGACATGCTGCAAATACACTAGAATTCAACATATAAACACCAATCCATCTCATTCTGAACTGATGAAGCTTTATGAAAAATGTTCAAAATACACAAGACACTCAGACATCAAGTCGGAACACATGTGCACTTTATTGGGATTGTTTAGTCAGTGTACAGGTTGGCCCCACTGGTCTGGCACCCCATCATTTCAAGACCCCTAGCCCCACCACCCCAGGGATGAAACCTCAACAAGGGGGAAGGAGGTCATGACTGGGCTTTGCATCAAAAGAAAATAAAAATTAACATGACCGATATTTAAGGCTGAAAGTACAAAAAACCCAGACAAATTTACATACAAGCAATACTACACCCATGTTTAAGTATGCGCAACCACTGGGCAGCCTTCACAGAGGCAAATACGTCTGAACAATGCAGTTAACATTTGGAATCCTGTGTTTGAAGAATGCAGTTAAACATTTGGAATGACTCAAAGAAAACACAAGTACATTTAAGTCCCCAGATGCAACTGCAGAACCCTGGGGTGTTTAAACCTAGCCAAAAAAAAAAGAAACCATTACCATCTCCTTCATTGTTCCAGTTTTTTAAATCCTGAGTCAAGCGCCAAAAATAACTGAAGCCATGCCAATGAGTTGGTCATCTAGGCTCTGTGCCTGAATGTGTATGAGAAATGTGTGGTGTGGTTGTTTTGCACAGAGCTGAAGTTGTTGGGCGTTTGGCTGGGGAGGAGGAACAGTCTGTTTAGAAGCATTTGCGGTGGACGATGGAGGGGCCAGACTCATCGTACTCCTGCTTGCTGATCCACATCTGCTGGAAGGTGGACAGAGAGGCCAGGATGGAGCCTCCAATCCAGACGGAGTATTTACGCTCAGGTGGGGCAATGATCTGCAGGAAGACCAGAGTATTAGGATACCGGAGTCCATATTGATTCAAGTAGAGACATCATGCCACACCACAGCAAGTAAACCCACCTTGATCTTCATGGTGGATGGGGCCAGGGCTGTGATCTCCTTCTGCATCCTGTCGGCAATGCCGGGGTACATGGTGGTACCTCCAGACAGCACAGTGTTGGCGTACAGGTCCTTACGGATGTCGACATCACACTTCATGATGCTGTTGTAGGTGGTCTCGTGGATTCCGCAGGACTCCATACCTGGAAGCAGTGACAGTTAGCAAAGATGATTTTTAGGTTTCACGACACCTTCTGTATAAAGTTCAGTGAAGTAGTGGGTACATACCAAGGAATGAAGGCTGGAAGAGGGCCTCTGGGCAACGGAACCTCTCATTGCCGATGGTGATGACCTGTCCGTCGGGCAGCTCATAGCTCTTCTCCAGAGAGGAGGAAGAGGCAGCAGTGCCCATCTCCTGCTCGAAGTCCAGGGCAACATAGCACAGCTTCTCCTTGATGTCACGCACGATTTCCCTCTCGGCTGTGGTGGTGAAGGAGTAGCCACGCTCTGTCAGGATCTTCATGAGGTAGTCTGTAAGGTCGCGGCCGGCCAAGTCCAGACGCAGGATGGCGTGGGGCAGGGCATAGCCCTCGTAGATGGGCACTGTGTGGGTCACACCATCACCGGAGTCCATGACGATACCAGTGGTACGACCAGAGGCATACAGAGACAGCACAGCCTGGATGGCAACGTACATGGCGGGGGTGTTGAAGGTCTCAAACATGATCTGCAAGGAGAGAGAGATTTAGAGTTTAATAAAGTTCCCCGACTTTGTGGCCACTGCACTCACTACATGCACTTGAGTGAGGCTCAGACTAACGTTAGTAGAGGTGCAGAAAGTAAACATTCCTTCACACTTGTGCATCTCAGATATCCATTAAGTGCTGGTCAACTTTTAATTAAACACAAGTGCAGATAAAAGCACACTGTCAAGAGACCTGTTGATGAAAGTCATCTTAAAGGAGAGAGGTCCTGGAGAAGAGGGGAGGAAGGGGGAAGTGAGAATGGAGAAGGAAACCAGAGATAATGAGGCAACTTTGAGAGTTTGACTAAACAGCTGCAGCTCAGGGAGGGCATTTACCTGGGTCATCTTCTCCCTGTTGGCTTTGGGGTTCAGAGGGGCCTCTGTGAGCAGGACGGGGTGCTCCTCAGGGGCGACTCTCAGCTCGTTGTAGAAGGTGTGATGCCAGATCTTCTCCATGTCATCCCAGTTGGTCACAATACCGTGCTCGATGGGATACTTCAGAGTCAGGATACCCCTCTTGCTCTGGGCTTCATCACCTACGTAGCTGTCTTTCTGGCCCATTCCAACCATCACTCCCTGAAGAGGAAAGGACATTTTTAAATTAAATATAATATTGAAAATAATGGCACACATTCTAGGTCATAATATTGCAGATAAGTTCAAAATTATAAGGTCAGTGTCTAAATTATAAGTTTACAAATTAGGGTTAGTCACCAACCTGATGTCTGGGGCGACCAACGATGGAGGGGAAGACAGCACGAGGGGCATCGTCTCCAGCGAATCCGGCTTTGCACATACCGGATCCGTTGTCAACAACCAGTGCGGCGATTTCATCTTCCATGGCTGAACTGTAAATGTGAAAAGCGCCGTTAGTCAAGCCTCTAATATCCACCGAGCCACCACTGCTGTTCTAGAGACATAAGTCTCACTTCCTGTTCACTAGCGGTAGTACACGGAATCTCCCGCTGGGTGGAGCTAGAGTTCTTCATTCCGACTGAACCAGACAAAAGGAAGTGGTGCTGCATTCTGTTACCATATAAGGACATTGTTCGTTTTTGAGCAGCTTTGCGGCTACCGGCGCTGTGGCGCGCAGCCAGAGTACAGCAACAGAAGAACATTCGACATTGTCAGACCCGGCGACAAGAGACCACTCCCTCTGGCTCACCAAAGCTAGACTTCACCCCCAGACCAGCCTCCTATTGTTGCCCAATACCCATCAGAAATCTTTGAGTCATTATCACTGCGTCATTTACTGTACGCAGGCCGTCAGGAATGATTAAGTTCCTCTAAGAAAAAAAAAAATTATATATACACACACATACACTTAACTATATGTGCAGTTATTTCAGAGGAGCTTACGTAAACTTCTTGACTAATGAATGATCTCCAGTCCATGACTGATGAGCCATTTCCTGAAAGCCACGCCTTTTCTAGCGTTGAAGATGTCTTATGCAATTTCCTCTTTTCTTCGTGTCCGACCGGTATTACATGGTTTGAAAGCAAGACGTCGATTTATTAAAAACCCAATTACCGAATTATAGGTTTAATTTTGAAAGCCTCAAAACTACTGACCACTTTCTAGTCTTCCAAACCCAATAAAGCCGTGAGGTGGAATTTGACTGATTTAAATAATTTATGCAAAGATTAACGGCCGGGAGTGAAAGCGGTCCTTCTTGAGTCTGAAGGGCGTGTTAGCATGACGGGGCTAGGCTAGTATGCTAAAGTAGGTCACACCCCGCCGCATCGGGCGCACAAAGGGAGCCAGACAGCTTCAACTCTGAAGTCCCGGAGCTCCATAGGGATAAATATTCAAGCCACGATAAAACACTGCAAGAGCCTTACATCCACGAGGCATACGTCAACTAGAGCCGTTAAACTGGTCAAGCACGCGCCGGTTACATCCGAAAGCACCTGTGAATCGCTATAGCCCTGGGGTTACCAATTTCTAGCCACAATACTACCACAGTTGTCAAAAAAAAACAACTCATACCACAAATATTTCTATTGAAAACATTTGTTAATGGCATTTTAATTTAAAATACAATTAGCATTTGACGACAAAGAACCTCGTGGCCTTTGTCAGACTTTCTATTAAAATTAAAACACAAACCCCATTTTGGGGAAAAAACAAAACAAAACTGCACAATTTATTTATATCTTGTAGCAGTTTAGGAAATTAAAAACATGTAAATGACAACTTTTGGCTACTTACCTTTGGGTGGGGGGGCTTTTCGCTTTAAGGGAACCGGTTTCAGGCAAATGATATCCCGCACAAGCTGTGTGTGACGGCGCTCAGAGTGAATCTGTTAGCGGTGGGCGCTTAGTTTTATACCCCGCCAGTTGCCCGGCTGTAGCCATAAAAGGTAAACTTTCGGAATCGCGCTCTCTCATTGGCTCAGCGTCACGGACTGGGGCACGTCGCGTGCACACTGTGGCGCACTGAGCGGCTCGCGATTTGAGAGCGAGGCAGAAAGAGGGAGGCGATAATAGCGAAGGATAGGGGAAAATAAAAGGGAAGGGATTGATGTGGCGAGGCCTCGCGAGTCTAATATCATCATATAACGTCTCATATGCGCTTTATAATATCCTATTTGGAGTTTGATAAGTGTGAAATACGTCGTGCCCGCACCTGTTTCAAACAGTTGGACAAGTTGCCCATGTATGTGACAGTTGAAAGAGTTGGGCTCACGCGACTCCTCCCTGTTAAAGGCTGCAAAGGCCAAAGACTCTTATCCTTAACCTATTCTCCCCTCTCAGCTGTTTTCTCTGAATTAGCTTGCATTTTGATATTTCAGACAGCTTTCTTAGTTGGATGAGGTTCTGTTGTTGGTCTCCACTCTGAAAATAATGGTATATACATTTAGTGTCAGTAGGCTTTAAAGATCCTCCATCTCCCGGTCAAATACATGACTAACAACACAGTCAGGACAGAGGAGCTGTCCTGTCACAGGATGGGGAATGACCACTTTCTGTGTGTAGGCCACATCTTCCCCATAAGGCAAACCCTTTCTTTTTACAGTAAATTTATTGATCAAGATTTGATGCTACTTCTTAAGTACCCTATTGGTGTCTGGCTGCTCTCACTTTCACCCTGAGATGCATTACTTTGACAAAGGTTTGCTGTTAGAGGTTTCTTTTTGTTTTTATCCCATTTATGTTTACCTTTATGTATATTGTCCCTCTGTTGTAAATCCTTTTGATCACTATGGAGCAGGGGGGCCACAGCCTGCCACTGTCAGATAAATGTACAGCTACAGGCGTCCTGCTTATTTAGTTAACTCCATTTTTGTAACTGGTGTTAATTAGCTCTAACATATAAACACATCCATGCAAACACAGATACACAACACTCCTATGTCTGCTTACTGGCCTTATGTTACCACAAGGCCTGACTCTTAAAGTGTTTGGATTTCCTAGGATAAGCCCTATTCACAATATTGATTAGAAAGACCACCATGACGCATCTCAGTCTCATTTTCTAAAGCTAACCTTGAGTCTGCAGGCAAGTGAATTTTATTAAGATTTTATTTTCTCTTAGATCACAGTGTGACAATGCTTGAACCACTATAGTCCAATACTTTTCCCCCTGTCGCCTTTTCTTAATGTTGTAATGTTATTGAGCACTCTTATTCATTTTGCACTCCTAAAAAAATGTGCATATGATTAAATGGCTTCATGGCCTTTTAAAGCTGTCATTGTGTCTGAGACCTGTAGTAAGTCCTCTTCCTCCTATACCACTTCCCCTTCCTCACTCTCAGTTACATCAACTCTTTTGTTGTTTGTTTGTTCTTATCTTTCACTTATTTCAGTGTTAAGTTGACTTTAAATAGACATTGCTGACATTTACACATAGTCGTCTGAAATTATATGCCGTTCAGTGTTCATCCTGCATGGGACAAAACTGTCTTAACTTCCTCACATTCAAGTCATAAAGGTCAGTATAAGTCAACGTAAGTTCTTATACACCAAAAATGATCACTTGGTAGTGAAAAACATTTCTTCAAATGGAACAAACACAGCCGGACCTGGCAAATCATTCATATTGAGTCAGAGCTTCGGCTCTCCTGCACAAATCCTTTTACACATGGAAGAAAGGGTGTTAGTGGTGGTCAAAGGTCCGCTGCCATTACTTACTGATTTACAGGTTTTATATCAAATTTAAAGCCTGTCCGAGTTAGCTCCGCCCAAGACACGTGTTCATTTATAATTTTTTAATGTTACATTTCTGTGATAGGGGAATGAAATAAGAAAAGGGTCCAGGTGACACAGTGAACAGATTTGAACAGAAACCAGCTGAGAGGATTGTCTCTGCCCGCTCACGCTGTAATGACATGAACAGGGATTGGCTGGGAAATAATTAATCCTGCCTCAAGGGTGTGTCCCTGGAATGTCAAATTCATACTGTGCATCCTACATGTTTGCACGTAGATAAATGAATGAATGAATTAATTAATGCGTCATGGTTATGGCTCAGCCTCCTGTGATTCAGGTGATCAACAGTTGAAGCTTGTTTCTCTTGTGCTCTGTTGAGTCAGTTGTCGTTTAGCTTAGGTAAGCAGGACCTTTGATATGCATGTCTCTATATCTATATGTGTGTACTGCTTTCCGGTAGCAAGTGAGAGGTTAAGTAGTGTTGTCAACAAACTTCAGTGGGAGTCGATGTTTGCCAAGTGCTTGAAATACTGTCCTGGAAAGTCTCCTCCTCATGTATCACAACACTGTGTTTGTCCTTACAACTGAGAGTGCCAGCTAAATGCAGGCTCTCTGAACTTGGGCCTTGCTGCCAAGGTCCCAGCTGCTTTAAGGCCATCAAAGGAATTTTTCTCTGAATTCTTCATCTGGACAAGAACTGATACGCAGTCACTTGACGTCTTGTGTATAATGACCATTACTCTGATTCGTGGTTGTCTAAATAGACCACTTGTCAAACTTTATGACGCTTTAAAGAGACTTTCAAGTGCAGACTGAACTTGTCTTTTAGACTCAGTGACTGGATCTATTAAAACTTAGACACAATTTAGTTGTATAAATTGTTGTAAAAACACCTATTCTATTAATTCGGAGAAAATTGATGTTCAGCAGCTTAGTCACGCATCTTAAAGTTTTCAGAGGACTTTGCATAAAGCGCATCGGCCGGGCTAGTTTTTTAACACTTACTGTTACCACTCCTCTTTGTATTATGTATTACTTTGTATTATGCAAGAGGCAACATGAAATACTAAAACTGTCATGTGTTATGCAGTTTATGTAGCTCCTGAAGGGAAAACTCCATGAATAGAGCTTGAAGTGTGATATCCTTGTGAGTGGGACCTTCCCAGTTTGAAGGCAGCGCTACACAAACAGCTAATGTTGGTAAAACACTGTTTGTGGGTCACTTGTTCAACGACATGACGAATTTTTCCATGATTCCCTCATTTGAATATTTCCTGGTATGTTTTTATTGTGAAAGATAACAAAATCCACCCACTAGCAGCTCTAAATGCCATCTATTACCTTCAGAGATTCTGTTTATTGTATAATGTGCTTATTTTTTATTTACATGGTAGTGCTTGTAGCTGGGACCGTTTGCCAGGTGGTCAGTGGAGAAAACTGAGAGGGGTGTCTGAATTTTAGTGGCCTAGCAAGTATTAATCAATGCTTCTTGGCAATAACTGTTATACTGTTGGAAAGCTTGTTTATTCCTCTTCTAAATGTTTCCACATTTGTAAGGAGCATGCATTTGTGGGATGAGCAGCAGAGCTAAGTTTGTGGGTTGCGCCCATGAAAGATTTGCCAGATCTTCTCTTTCAACGCCAAACATGATTGAAGTCTGAAAAACAAGACACACTGGTATTTTAACAATTTAAATGTATTCATTTAACAACAGGAGCCTCAGTAGCGTGTAGAAGGACCATACGCAGCCACAACAGCCTGGCACCTCCTCCTCATGCTGGTCACCAGCCTGGCCACACCCTGCTGTGGGATGGTATCCCATCCTTCAATCTCAATACTGAGAGATATCAAGATGATATCTGGCATCACACTGCCTCCACCACATGATGCTACGTCGTCTCCACACTTTGACCCAACGATCCAAGTGCTGCAGGCAGAATCTGGACTCATCGCTGAACATGATGTTCCTCCACATGTTCAAGACAATCAGGTGCCCGACTGGTACCAGAAGCTCAAAACAAGAGTCAGCAGCAACAGCGAAGAAAAAACAAGAAAAAAGAAAAACTGTTTGCCATTAAGGGAGAAGGTTTAATTCAGTTCAATTCAGTTTTATTTGTATAGCGTCTATTACAATGAAAGTTGTCCCTAGGTGCTTTACAGGTGCTTTACTCATCTCTGCTTCTCATCCCACAAATGCAAGTTCTTTACAAATGTGGAACTATTTGAAAGGGAAATAAACAGGCCTTCCGGCAGTCTAGGATTTATTGCCAAGAAGCACTGCTACAAGACAGAAATAATCTACTAAACACAAATTTCCTTACTTTTTGTGCTTAGTTTAGCTTTTTAAGCCCAGCTGACACTTGCCACAGAAGTGCAGTACAATTATCCGTTATATGTTGGCTTATATCCGTTATGTGTCCAGCGAGTGCAGAAGCCTTGATTTATGCCCTGTAAGTACAACAACAGGTGATTCCTGTTTTGCCTTTGGCCTGCTCGAGTCAGGCTGGACCAAGGCCATGTGATAAGTCAATCAGTAACCCTGTGACCGCCACAGCTCATATTTGAATACACGTGTATAATTCAGCGGTCATAGAACTCAAAATGAAAACAACTCATCGCTAACAAAAGCTAGCAAACACAGGCTTACGTAGCATCCGAATGTATTTGTGTGTGTGTGTCTCTGAGCACATTTGTGTGTCTGTATAGTCTTCATTTTACCAACGAGTCCGAAGCTGCTGAGACAGTCATGACGTCACCCACTCAGTTTTTTGTTGTTTTTTTTTTTATCTCTTGAATTAAGTTAACCAACCAGTTACCCTGGAGCCACAACACAGAAGAAACTGCCTGTTCTGGAGCGCTGCCACTCCCTGAGTTGCTAAAGCCATACGGACACGTCTTCCTGTTCCTCAAATGACCAAAAGATCCCAAAAGTGTCCATTTGCTTTCAACCCAAGGAGGTGACCGTCCACTAATTCACTCCCACCACCTCTTTCTTCTGGTCTCCGTGCACATTTGCGGTGTCTGTGCTCCTTCCTTTCTGTCCCGCTTATCATTGGGAATTGGATAATTTGGCATTGAGGGATTTTGATTTGTATGCGGGAGTAGGATTTGCAGGGGAGGGGCAGTGGAACCATGAAAGGCCTGTTCCTGACCATGGGAGGTGGACACGATTAGCAGCTCTATTATCATGCACCCTCACGCTCACAAGAACCCATTTACGCATCTGCTGCTTACTGGTCTTACTGGTAGTGGTACTCGAGTGCGGGTCAATATAAAGTGCATTAGCTGAAATTAGCCCCGATAGACGCTGATAGCTGCAGCGCACACCAGCCGAGAGATGGGAAGCAGATGAGAGCAAATGATAAATGGGATCTGGGTGAAGGAAAGATAGAGAAGAGAGAAGTGAAAATGAGGAGAAAATGCTTAATGTTATCCTCTTTGTCATTCAGATAAGTTTCATTATCACCGTCTTGAGATAAGTGGTGGAACAGGGCAAATAAAAGGTCAGGAAAAACAAACATTATAAAGATGTTTGGGTGAAAAATAGTAGTTCTACAATGTGTAGCATAAATTATTAACTGGGGCTTGTAGCTGGTTTTGGCAGAGACCAGTATCATTGTTCCTCTCCTCCCTTTTCCCCATCTTGCAGTCTAAGCGTTTCCTCCCTGTCCTCTTTCAACCTCCCTTTCTCTCGTCTCTGACCGACTGACCAGTTGTTAGCCATCTGTGACTGGTCATAGTTGCAGTGAGGGGAAGCCCTATTCACTGTTCACCCACCCTTTCATGCCCCCCCCTCCACCCCACTCTCCTGTCCACGGATGCAGCCAATGGGCTGGTCGTCTGCGGCGTCATTGATCCGTGGGTCACCGTGGTGACGGACTGACTCCAAGGCACGGGCCAGTTACCAGTTGTGTGTGTGTGTGTGTGTGTCAGGCCTGCCAGCTGGCCAGTTCGTGCTTGGATTGGATTAACTTCCCATTTACAGCCCAAATGGATTCCTCACCTAAACCCCACCCTCCCCTTAAACAGACACACACAGCTTCTTGGCCACGCCTGGAAAGACTTGTGTCTTCTGTTGTCTGTCATCATACATATAATCAGAATCCGTATAATTCCCTGTTGCATTTCCATATGTTTTGTCTGGACAGGTTTCTCTGAAGCGTTGTGACAGGTAGTTCATATTACAACGTACATCCGCATGGGAGGAACTGGGCACATTTTGCTCGACTTCCTGGCATGAAGCTTCCTCTTATAACATTTTTGACACAACACGGGTTGGTGTACCTTCAGCTACTGCGTTTGGATGTGGAAAACAAGCGAGATTTTATTCACGGCTACAGATCGGTGCAAAACATCAAAAGAGTATCACCCTGTCCCTTGAAAATCATATGATTATTAGGGCTAAATCAGATTAAAAGCTTGAAGTGTATAACCCAGTTTTCAGTTGTTTGTAATAACCACATGCAGTGCTTGAGGCTGTGCCGCATCTTTGAATGTTGCCTTCTTTTCTGTTATCACACACAAGGCCCTCTGTCCTCCCTGCTTCTTCACTTACTCTTCCTCTACACACTCCTCACTTCCTCATGTCGTTCCTGCATCTTATTGGCCCAAAGCAGAGGCCAAGGTGCCTTTTAAGGGTGTGAAGTTTTACTCGGGTGTTGAACAAACCAGGGACTGATGACAAAGCAGCCTTAACCATTAAAGGGAGAAACTCTCAGTTTGCCACACAGCAGCATGTATAGATATCCTGATGAGCTGACTGTTTGATGAAATGATCTGTTTTGAAGCCAGAAATGAATGCGTGATGCACTTTCTAGAAAAGGCTCGACATGTTTTTTTTTTTGTGCGCTGTGCAAAGCGGGATAAACAGATAAAAGAAATCTAAAGCTAAGAAGACTGACAGACTTAAACATATCTGTATCTAATTCACTGTCTTGCTCATGCGCACACAAACTTCCCCTGCACGACGGTGGACACAGGCAGGCTTATCTGTCCTCCACCATCTGCCTCCGTCTGGTAGGAGCACTTCTCCTCTCCCATTGGATCGTTTTACAAGCTACGAGCCCTCTGATTGGCTCGTTCGGAAATTCTGAGCCTCTGACTGGCCGTGGTCACTCTCTAACTTCCTGATCTTCCTTGTTGCATTGCTGCCCCCTCAAATAGAGCGCAGTGAGAGGTCAGCCACCTACACACGCCTATGCTCTTTACTCTGTAGTCCTTGGCTGCCCTCCCTCCCTGCACATTCCTTACATAACCTTACAGCCTTTCATGCCCCTCTGTTTTATTTTATTTCCCCATTTCTTCATTCTTGTCATACCTTTTCATGTCTTTTTGTCATCTACTTCCTCTGTGTGTCATGTTATTTCAGCAAATGCTAGTCAGGTGTTATCTACTGATAAATGAATAAAATTAGGCCTGTTCAGAGGAACCTTAGCCGTTTGTCGAGTCATCCTCCTCTCAGCTGTAAAAACCTCTTTCCTATGCATGATAAACAACTCCTGCCTCCCTGTGTGCCACACACAAACAACAACTTCAGTGCAGGGCTGCGGTGCACACCCAGTACCCCCCGAACTGCTGAGTAAAGTTTACAAGCGCTGCCGTGCTTTGTTGCATTGTAACACCTCTGATTTTTGTTTGTTTGAAGCCTGCAGGCAGGTTGGAGTTCATTAAAGCCGGTGGGGTGTATTGTCCTGTGTGGAGCTATGCAGTCCGTTTCTGTTTGCAGTTCCCACCCTTCACTCACTCGGCCTGTTTGAATGAGCAGCTCTCCCTTCGCTGATTGGGTGCAGGCGGCTGCCATATAAGGGAACAGGCCTGCTGCAGCAGCAGGAAGTGGGGTAAGGAGGAAGTGGAAAGCCGGCTCTCAGCAATACCGGCAGTGAAATCTGCAGCCCGTGGAGGAATCATAAGAGGCTGCCACACCTTTTCTTCAATCCTCCATGTTTTCTTTTCAGTTTATAACAGCTCATCATTTGTGACGCTGTTATCTCCTCCTCGCCTCTTTCAATCTTTACGATGCTCATTAAATAGACTCTCTTTTTTGCTCCCTTGCATTTATCTCCACTTCTATCCCTCCTGAGTTGGCGTCCCGTGAAACCTGCGCCGCAAGAACAGTCGTTCGTTGGCAGTCCCTGCTTTAAATAAGCTTGAAATGTGTGATGGAAAGCTCTTAATCGCTCAGGGCAGCGATCTTTCGGCTTAGTGCAGCACACAGGCTTTGCTTTCCCGCTGAGGGCCGAGCAAAGTCCAGTTGGAGCTGAGCAGCAGCAGTACACGGTACGGTTGTGAAACAGATTGTTATGAGGGTGGTACAAAGTCAGTTGTCAGACACAGAGAGAGGTCCAGATCCAAATATCCAACAAAAGTGGAAATGCAGGAAGGTGAAAGTCAACCAGCAGAGAAGGCCACAGTTTTCAGTTTTCTTATATCTTTGTGTACTGGCCACATCCCTTACCGTGATTATGATCCCCCACTAACAGCTCTCTGTATCAGCAGAAACTGATGACCACTGAACAGAACTTGTCTCCCTAACAATATTTATGTCGCATACACGGGAGCTGCTCACAGCCATTAATCTGCCTGCTTCACCATACACCATAAACATGTGTCAGCACTACCTTCCCCTCAATTCTGCTCCCATTTGCATCATCTGAGTGTTGGAGCTGCTGCTCAGTTGTGAGCAGTCAGAGTTCAGTGAGTCATGTCTCTGCTTGTATTAAGGCTGTGACTTAAAGAGGCCAAAAGCGCCGTGGGGTCTGATTTCAAAACCCACTTCGGCCTCTTTTGTCCCCGAGGGGTTGCTTCTGTGTGTGAGTTTCCAGAAGTTTGCAACATCACTGTGGTGTGCTGTTAGGCAGTTTTGATTTGTGTCAGGGTTGATTGTGTTTGTTGACCTGGGTGTGTATTAGTGAGGCCACGCCCTCCTGTAAACGCTGACGTCCATAAAAGGAGATCTTTAAGTTTGTCACATGGTAACAATCTGAGGAATGTAAGACTGGTCGCATGGGATGCCATCTCAAGGAAATCAGTTTCACCCCCCCCCCCCCCCCCCCAACAACACTATGAAATGATGGGTGTGAGATTGTGTCTGCAGTAATTGATTACTTCTTGTATGAGTGCCGGCGTCGTCTTTGCGTATGGTTTGTGTGATCAGAGGGGAATTTCACAGCTCGAGAGATTTCACTTCTCGTTCAGTTGCGTTTCAGTAACTGGAAACTGCAGAGGAGGACGGTCCAACTTCCTTCCCTGTCAGAAGAAGAACAGGCTTTTGTGTGTGTGTGTGCTTGGTGTGAGTGTGATTGTGTATTTCATGAGCCTGCCTGACCTGTAGGGCCGTGAGTGTTTTTCAATCACTGAAGCACAAAGGTTCCAATTGAAGGGCACTTCTCCGAAAGCCTCTGCCGCTTCCTTTTTCTCTGATGTTAAATCAGCGGGCCCACGCTCGACATTTGTGCACATTTTTGTTAATGTAGAAATGAAAATCACCACACACACACCACTTCCTGAGGCTGCAGCCGCTGTGGGGGCCTCAGCTGATGCTGCTCTGCAGTGCCTCCTGCAGCTCGCTGACAGCAAAAAGCTCTTTCTCGCTAAATTACTTCCTTTTTTTTCCACTACAGTGCACCATATAAGGTTAACGTTTGATAGGTAGACAGACAACACCGTGACACCAGCCCCTGGCACTGACATAACTATCTCTCCTTATATGTTTGCACGGCGAGTGAGTATATTAGTCACCGTGATGGCAGGAAGTTTTGGGCAACAGACTGCTGAGGCTGGTTAGCTGTCATCAGCATAGGATTCGTGTTTCTGTGTTTGAGTCATTTAAAGCTTCTTGAGTTGAGGACTTTCAACCAGCATGTAGTTTATCTGATGTCATCACATACTCCTGCCTTTTCAGCTGAAGCAATAACCATTTTAGTTTTGACACCCTGACTTTTGTGCTTCATTAAGTCTGCGCTCATATGGCCTGTTATTTTCACTGGATGAATTCAATTCAGCGTTCGCCGAATTGAATTAATGCTGCAAAATGTAGAAATAACTGCTGAAAAGTTTGAGCAGACTGGACATCTTTGAATGACGCCAGCGTCTCTTATTATCTGAGGAATGTGCTGTGCAGCATCAAACAGCAGGAAATTCATGAACAGATTGTAATTTTGGTTTACGTCACATGTGACATGGAGGCCTTCTACGCTGCATCGCCTCTGAGTCAGCGCCACGGTCCATTCCCACAACCTCACCGTCACCCCACCAGGCTTTTACAGTCAGGCCGAGGACCTACAGGAGACGGAGATATGAGAGAAAATAGATGCATGCGTGATCTCACATTTCCCATCACCACCTCCCCTCCTCTTTCTCGCCAGTCCAGAGCCTTTAACACCCCTCTTGTACAGCTGAAATAGCACCCCCTCCCCCCCGTCTGTCCCTTCAGGTAGAGCTGCGAGCAACTCATCTTCTATCACATCCACTCCCTCAGTCCATCCATTTGCTTTCTCCTCATCTCCTCGACTTTGGCGTGCTTCGCTGGCAGTGCAACTGCAACATCTGTGTGTGTGTTAGCAAGGCAGTCGAACAAAACAGCCCCTCCCTCTTTCCTCTGGTCTCTCCAGCCTTCTCTTCTCCCTCTTCATTGTTGCATTTGGATAAAGCTGTGGCCTAGTTGGCCGCCTGTTTCTCCTCACATACTCGCTTTCTGTCATGGGGTCAAAGCACAAAACACTCAGAAATTCGCCTTAAGGTGTATGTTGTCAGAAGAGGTGAAAAAACAGAGGTGTGGGGAGAATATCTTTTTACAGTTGTGTGTGTGCCAGAGCTAAGCAGTTGGGGTTCTCTCAGAAATGTGGGTCTGCTGCTGCTGCAAACCCTGATATGTAGATCAAGAAGCGGTGTTTTCCTTGTGCTGTTGCATAACCCGACATGCATATAACTGTACGGCAGGATCCCGCACAACCAGGATTCTGCTGTACAGGATCCTGGTTCAGGATTGGCTGTGGCTGCAGGGAAGAAAATCCAGTATAACTGCTCTAACAGCTCCTCTGGTCTCCTGCAAACACCACTGATATGAGAGTGTGAGCTCCCCGTCTCCACATATGGCCTCAGAGGACAGCAGAAGAAAGAGATTAGGCTTTTACAGGTAGATGACTTGGTGCACCGTTATTGGCTGAGGGCTGCAGGTAATCACCTGCTGGATTTCCTTTTAAGGACACAGCAGTAAATCCTCGTCTTGATGAGCTCTCCTCTCTGTTTTTTTCTTTCTCTCGTGCCCTTAAGCATCTTTCCCTCCTGGTGCTTTCACTCTCCGTGTGTCCTGCTGTTGCAGACGCGCCTCTGGTGCAAAAGACTTTGAGGACGACAGAAAAATGGAGGAGAAATGGAAGGGGAGAAAGAAAGGCAGAGGAAAGGGAGATGGGGGGATTGAGAGAAGGAGGAGTTGTGCCTTTCTTGGCTCATCTGATTGTAAGCTGATAACCTGGAGCGCCCTACCGAGCTGTTATATAAGAGACAGGAGACACCCTGAGAGACAGTGTGTGTGTGTGTGTGAACAGTAAGTGTATAAGAAACCCCCCCCCATCTGTCTTCTTTCCCCCGTGTTTCTTCGGTAACCGGGTTAGTCACACTGGTGCTTTTTCATTCAAAAGAATTTGGTTGGAACTGTAGCTCATTTGCATGAATGTGTGAGTGAGCATTTGTGTATGAGACGAGACCACATTGTCCCTGAGAGGATAAGGAACACGGTCCTGGCTATAATTCCACTTCCTCATCCAGAAGTGTTTTGACAACATAACGCCTTGTGTAAAGTCAATCGTCCTGGTGGCATCCGTTAAAGACCACTGAACGTGTCACCCAGCTCTTCACCGATTCAGTGGGATCTTCTTTTAACATTTCAGTGGTAAAAAAAAAAAAAAGGGCATGGAGGATTGGCCCTAACTTTTATGCTTTCAGTTGCATTGATTATTAAAAGCAAAACTTGAGAAAGGGAAATTACCTGCGGACTGTCATCCCCTGCTATGCATCAAAGGTTACCGTTTTCATTTTTGCTGTAGTAGCTTCGATCCTGAACTTCCTGAACGAGTATTTGTTGTAAAGGTTTGTTACCATGATAACAGAGGAATGAACAGAACAGTAAAACCTCACAATATAAAATGTTTAGATATGACTGATAAGACTGTAAATGTTGCAGTGCGAGTTAGGAGGAACCTTCATGTGATGACTCATGAAAAAAACAGGGAAATTTATGTGAATTTAGTGACTAGACAGGAAAGTTTCGGATTTTCCTGACAAAACTTGAAAACTTTCCAAATAAAATAAAACACCTAGAAAATGTCCCCTGTGTAAAGAAAATGTTCCCTGTGTGGGTCTCTGTAAATACACCAGCCCTGTTTTGAATAGTTATCCTGACACAATCAAGTCATTTAAAAGCTATTGTATACCTCCTAACAGTCTCATCTCTGTGGGGTAAAAATGAAACTGAAGTGAACACGAAATGTCGAAGGATGGAAATGTCTAGCAACGATTTTGCTCACCCTTACCTTCATCAACGCGCTTTTCAGTCAGGCAGGTTAAGCAACTCTATGAGATTTTTTACACGTGAACATTTTTTAGTCACATTAAGTGAATATCTCCTCACCATCAACTGGTTGTTCATCTTGTGAGCACATTTTAGAAGAAAAAAGATCTACATACACAGTCCTGGATGGAAACAAACAGAGAGAGGAGACCCCCCCCCCCCCCCCCCCCCCCCCCACACACACACACACACACACCACACCCCACTCTGGATTTTTTTTTCCCCGGAGGGTTCATGATGGAGTGTTTTCATATTATTCAGTTCTGTTTCTTTGTTTGAATTTGAACATTAGATGATTTCTCTCCTTCCCCATGGTCTTATATACCACCATGTGTCATAAAACCCCCTGAATAAACTTAGTTTAACAGTTACTGGTATGACTAAGTCTTTAGGAGGTCATAATGTTTTTCTAAATGGACATGATGCCCTGGGATGGGCTGGTGACCTGCCCTGGGTCTACCACTGACAGGCTCCAGCAGGTCCGCGTGAGCCTGCGCAGGAATAAGAGGGTATAGATAAATGTAGATTACACTTTGATCGGAGCAGTGACTTGACTGAACCCAGCTTATTTACCTGTCTTGTGTCTCTGTTATTGAATATTTATTTTGGATTACTCTCTGGATTTAAATGAATCACATCTCTGGTTGGAACCCAAAAAGTTATGTTAATTATGTCATCTTACCCAAATACTCCTGAGCCCCAGAAAATGGAGCTACTTTGGTTCCTAAATGGTAAATACCATATTTTTGTGAAACCTTTTGAAGTAAAGCTAAATGTCTACACTCTGATAACATCTAGATCAGGGGTGTCAGACTCATTTTCACTGAGGGCCACATCAGCATCATGGTTGCCCTCGAAGGGCCAGATTGACAGCATGAATGTAACAAATGCAATGTAACTCAAAATAAATTCAACTACACCTTATTATATTGTTAAATAACAGTTTCTGTATTTATTATGTATTCAAGTTTCAAATATTTAACTCATTATTATATTAAACTCAGGGTTTGTGGTTGTAAACCTGCTCTCACACAGGACACAGCACACTCAGAGTATCCATTACCTTGGTTTCAGAAGCGGAAGCGATTCTTTGTTTTTCTTGGAGGTGAAATTTAGCATACTTAGCTCCGTGTTTGTTGTCAAAATGCAGACGGAGATTAAACTCTTTCACGACTGACACCGCCTCATAACACAAAAGAAACACTGTTTTTTCACCTCGAGGTACAAACTTGTATTCGTTTTCCCATCGTTCATGAAACTGCCTTCCTTGTTCATCATTTTTACTTTTCTTGGACATGTCGGGTAGTTTGTAGACATTTTTCTTAAGTCCATTAGTTCTGAAAATTGTCTTGATGTCTTGCTCATAGTGAGATACCGTTATCGTATGGTATACCATATCATTGTGGGTATTGACGAAATGCATTGTGGGAGATGTAGTTTATTGTCAATATGCACTTTAATGTGGTGTAAGCTTATTTTAAGTCTTAAAATATTGGTTTAAAATTTAAGCCAATAATGCAGAAGCTCGCGAGGGCCACATAAACATGACGTGGCGGGCCACATTTGGTCCCACAGGCCTTGAGTTTGACACATGTGATCTAGATTGTTTTATTTCAAATGAATGATGGTGGTGTGTAAAGATCAAATCATTAAAGATTCTGTCATTGCCCAAATACGTCTGGACTCGACCGTTTGTCCTGTCAACAAAAATGATTTTCAAAATTCAAGTTCACATCAGTCACATTTATCCAAAACTGAGCAATACACTGCAGTTAAAGACAAAATATGTTGTTACAAAATTCAGATACAAGGAAACAAGAGAAGAGAAAAATACCCTTCAGTGTTAACAATGCCAAATACATGTCATTACAAGATGTGCTTTTAGGAAAAACAGATGTCTGGAGGAAGTCTGGGTGAAAGTATGATTTAGCTTTGGCTTGGTACAAACTGTAAGAGACCTTGATTACGTTCTGTCTTGGGCATGTTTTCAGTCCCTTAAGAGATTACAGGACATTTTTGGATGGTGTTTGTATTTTAATATCAGTCCTCTTGTGTTCTGGATGGCTTTATAGGCCAATCTTGTGAAACCTAATTCAACACAGGGTGCTCGCGTGCATATTTATGTGGCCCAGTTTAATGGGACAATGACAAACTGAAGGCTGGCCCTCTTTAATGCTGTAGACTGGGCTGAAACCAGTGCTCTCGGTGGTTTTGACCCACAAGGGTGGCTGCTGTTTAAGATGGTCATTAGTGCCAGATGTTAATGATCCCCCGCGATGCGTGTTGGCATGGTGTGTGTGTGTGTGTGTGTGAGTCGACAGATGGTTTGCGTTGGTCACACACACTGACTTCCACCATCAGTTCAATTATTCACACTAGGAGACTGAAACAAATGACTAAAATCTTTTTTTTTTTTTTTACAGTAAAATCTACTGGTTTAGTTACATTTGATCCAAATCTGCATTAGATTACTAAAATATTTTGAGCCCATTCTAACAGATCATGATTATTGGATGATTGTTAAGATTATTAGGCAAAAAGTGTGCATGTTTTATATATGAGTGTTTGCAGTATGTGCATCTGTGTTCAGGCCAAGAGCACTTCAATGTTTTAGGGAGCCTGTGTAACAAGAGGCCAGCAGACAACAGCTGGTGTTGTGTAGGTGTGTGTGTGTGTGTTTTCGTCCAAAGAGACTGACTAAAGGGGCCTCCTACCCTTTTGTTGCAGGAGAGGCATATCATTAGCATCTGAACCTCCTCACTGGCCATCAGGAGAAAGAGATGAAAAGCTGTGGCGAGACAGAGACAGAGATGGAGAGAGGCTGAGTGATGGACGGGGGGGTTGGGTGGAGGGGGGTGCCCAGGGGATACCGCAGGCAAATGGTGGCAATAACTGGCGACACCTGCCAGTTCAGCAAAATGTGCTCTCTGTTTGTGTGAGCCGGTTGGTCCATTTAGGAGGCACCGCTCTCAGCGCAGATCTGAGGGCGTGTTACCATGAAATCGATCCAGAGGCTGGGTGACCTGGGAGGTGTAGTGCACAGCTGCTGCCAGTGGGTGGAGCAACAGAGCTCCTTTACGCCACAGGAGAGATGAGACAGAGGAGGAAGCACATGCAGGCTGCAGAGAGAACTGTCCTATCAGACAAGATTCTTTTTGGAAACCATGGAGTTGCACCATCCAGCTTGCTTTTAGCTCACCAGCTCAAAAGCCTACACCTCTGATGGTATGAGGTGCATTAGTGCCTATGGAAGAGGCCACCTGCACATCTGGAAAGGAAATATCAATGCTTAAAGGTACATGCAGGTTTTAGAGGAACATATGTTCTCATCCATACAATGGACCTCATTCATGAAATGTGAGCAGAATAGATTTGTGCTTAAACTCCGAGCAGAGCAAAATTTATGTGTTTCGGCATTTGTGAAAATGTTGCTCATTCCAAACTTTTCGTTGCTACGAACAAAATCTACTCCTTCCCCCTCTGTGTGGAGCTTTTGTTAATGGGAGGCGCACATAAATCGGCTATTGCTTGTTCTCAGATTTTACAACGTTAATGACTCATATGGACTGCTATTTTCACGATATGTTGATACTTTTAAACCACGTGTTTTAAACATGAGAAGAAATTTGAAATATAAGGTTTATCTTAATCAACGGACATTTCGCATAGTTACGCTTCAGATTGTGTTTCTTAAAGTCCCAGTGGTTTGTTAAAATGGATTTGATCTGCTGACAGAGACCTCTGCAGTGACTTGGACCATTATGAAGAGCACCAACAGTGTCATGAAGCCATGCTGGATTCCTGACAAAGGTTTCTCAGATGAAGGAGACAATGCATTTGTCTGCAGCAGAGTTTTGCTGAAATAGAGACAATCTTTTGCAAAATCAAATAAAAACCATTTTCAGTTCACATCACAGAAGACACCACATTAAATATCTGCATTAAGTCCTGGTTGCACAAGGAAGAGGAAAGAGCTGGGATCAGGGTTTTTTTTATTCTTTTTGCACCCACCTCAGGTCTCAATAGAAGTTTCAAAACCAGAGCACTTGCTAGCCCTGCCTCCTTGACTGGATTCATTAGATTATGAGGTTTCCTGAAGTTTTCAAGATCACATGAATCATGCGACAGAGATGAGAATCAGCACCTCCAAATCTGAGACCATGGTTCTTAGTCAGAAAAGGGTAGAATGCCTCCTCCTGGTTGGGAGTGAGGTTCTGCCTCAAGTGGAGGAGTTCAAGTATCTCAGGGTCTTGTTCATAAGTGATGGGAGAAAGGAGATCGACAGATGAGTTGGTGCATCGTCTGCTGTGGTGCAGAGACTCTGTACCGGTCCGTTGTGGTGAAGAGAGAGCTGAGCCAAAGGGCAAGACTCTCTGTTTACCGGTCGATCTTTGTTCCAACCCTCACCTATGGTCATGAACTGTGGGTAGTGAAAGAACGAGACCGCAGATACAAGCGGCTGAAATGGGCTTTATCTGTAGGGTGGCTGGACTCTCCCTTAGAGATGGACTGAGAAGTTCAGTCATCCGGGAGAGACTCAGAGTCGACCCACTGCTTCTCCACATCGAGAGGAGCCAGTTGAGGTGGTTCGGGCACCTGGCTAGGATGCCCCCCGGACGCCTCCCTGGAGAGGTGTTTCAGGCTTGTCCAACTGGGAGAAGACCACGAGGCAGATCCAGGACACGCTGGAGAGATGGCATCTCTTGGCTGGCCTGGGAACGCCTCTGTGTTCTCTTAAAGGAGCTGGAAGAGGTGCTGCCCCGTGACCCGATTATGGATAAGCAGAAGTTGATGAATGGATGGATGGATGAATCATGCAGCACTCTGCATCTTTACCTGAACCTCTTTATATGGTGGTCCTTGGGCGGAGCCTATTCTAATTAATGAGTTTTGTTAGTGTTCTTACCCACATGTGATCAACTGGAATTCACTAACATACACACGTGCTTAAGAAAAAAAATCCAACTTTTAAGCAGCATTCTTGAATCCAGATCAGATCTTTAGTAAGAATGTGATTTATGTGCAAATCCACTCACAGATTTACAAA
The DNA here is from genome assembly GCA_018398805.1 of Hirundichthys speculiger. NCBI lineage: Eukaryota > Metazoa > Chordata > Actinopteri > Beloniformes > Exocoetidae > Hirundichthys > Hirundichthys speculiger. Next base: position 126,344 of record JAGFBZ010000555.1, read on the forward strand.
GATTTCATAAATGAGCCTCAATGTCTTTTTCAGGGAAGCTCTTGCATCTTTCAACAGGACCATACCTGCATGCTGTATCCATTACAACATCACAGCTTCATTATAGAAGAGTCTCGCTGCTGAACGAGCCTGTCTGCATTCATGACCTTCAAATGAAAACATTTGGTGGATAATAAAATGAAAAAATACAATAGTGAAGACTCGGGAATCTTGAGCAGAGCAAATCCTATCTCAGAAGAGTGGGACGACATTCCTCTTCCAAAACTCCACCAGCTGGTCTCCTCAGCTCCCAGACGTATATGGACCGCTGTTAGAAGAAGACGGGTCGTACGCTGTGACCAGCATCACCCTGACCTGACTTTTATGACACGTGCTGCTTCTATCAAATTCAAAATTTAACTTCTTTTTTTTAATCTTAGGATAGTCAATTTGCTCAGTTTAAACATTTTATATGTTTAAGATGTTTATTGTAATATGCACAAAGAAACACACCAAGCAATGAAACTCTTACTTTGCTAGTTTCCCTGCAGACAGCATCCAGAATTGATTTCAGACTTATCCCTTAATGTTCATTTATAATTACAGGATGGGTTTTTTGAATTGGGGCTGTGCAGTCACACCCCAACAAGCACGTCTGGGGACATGCGGGTTCGTCCAAGGGCACTCTGGGATGTGGCTGGGCAGGGGTTTACATCACAGACCTTCCAGCTGAAAGATGACCACCTCTATCCGCTGACTACCCATCTACCATCGCTCTGTTATCTTAAACGGGCTCATTATGAGCTGAATTGGGAATTAAAGCTCCTCTGATATCATATAACACAGTACTTCAAAATTCTTGTCTCATTAACTGAGAATCAGTGAGTCACACAGGCCGTAGCGATCACTCTGTGGCCACTTAAGGAAACTCAGTTAGCCTGGAGCTGTGAGTCATCAAGCCATGGCGTTTTTGATGTAACGATTCATTACGAGGAAATCAGTGACCGGCTGAAATCTGCATAGGAGAGATTTTAGGGATAAATCTTCTTTTTTGTTCTGCTTTTATGTCTGAATGAAACAAGAGCTCTAACAATGTATCATATAAGATCAGACTTTATCGTCTATGGTGATCTACACATACTGTTGTGTATATGGTAATAGATAAAAGCATGCATTTAATACGATACACTCAATCGAATATACAATAAATCCTTCAGGCAGTCATTTGAACCACTTTTACATGTTACACATTTTACATGTTCTAGACATTTAGAGACCCAGAATAGTAAAAACAAGTCAGGACAAAGTTTATCTCTACAGCACATCTGAAACAAGCTCGGCTGACCAAAGTGCTGTACAAGCTCACAAATATATTCTCAACAATCACTAAGTCAGCCTTAAATAGAACAACAATAAGTAATAAAACATGAAACAGAGCAATAATAAAACTGGATTAATAAACTGGATTAAAAGACTAAAGAACTCGTTCAATAAACAAGCATCTCTGCAGCTTGTACGTATGATAAAATGGTGACGCTGTAATGGACTGGGACCCTCTACAGCTGTGATGTGGCCACACTGTTTCTTATCTGCATTTTGTAAAGCCAGCAGTTGACAAAGAGACAGAGAGTGACAGTAAGCCAAATAATAAATAGACAAGAGATTAACAGTTCTCTCAAAGTCATCAGCAGCTGATTCTGAGAATCCACAGAAATGGAAGGAAAATGAGCTAAATCGATCTAACTCCTTAGCAACAACTGAAGTTCTGCCACTCAGCAGAAAAGGGACAGAACTGAAAGCGTTCTGCTGTCAAAAAGTCAACTTTTCTGTCAGGTTTTACCAGCACAACTGGTTTGTTTTTAGCTGCATCGGGAACTGAAAGCTGCCATGGCATCATGTAACGTAGTATTTAAAAACTGCTTTTCCAGATGAATGAGACTCAGCGATCAGCGACTCGAGCAGGTGGGGGGTTGTTGCATTGTGAAACCTCTGATCGCATCGGACAAGGCTCAAGGCTCGAGGCTCGAGGCTCGAGGCTCAGCGCTGCATTGAAGCAGAAACTGTTCTGTAATGGAGATCAATGCGTGGACTCCAGAGCGCTCCTGAAACCACCTGTCAGAGACCACAGGTCATTATTACTCACCAATGTAAGTTCAAACTCCATCATGCAAAGAAAACAACTTAAAATGGTAAGATCCAGAAACCCTGGTGCTCAGTCATCACCTGGGAACATATGGTGGTGCATTTGTGCACAGAAGAAGAATGACTTGCACATCTGTTCACACTATCTAAGCTGAGTTCTGTAAACAAGTCTAAGCAACATGAAACCTGGATGTACTGCAAACACATGCTGCCATCTTTTCTCTAGTAATTCAGCCTGGGGCTTGTCTGTGACCCGCTGAAATGAGAACATTTGGGGCAAAAAAAGATGAAAAACCTTGTGGATGTTGTGCAGCAGAAATTTTATACAGAAGAAAAATGTGGCAAAAAAAATGAACTTCATCAATTAATCTCTTAAATTCCAAAAAAACAGTTAAAATAAGTTTCATGCTGCTTTCAGGTAATACAAGAAATGTTTTTCAGTTTTAAGACATCCTTAAATGGAACAGGGATAATTAAAGGTCACATTTCAATAAAAAAAAATTTGCCCAAAGATCACGGGCATCCAAAATTAATTGTTGGCCTTGACATGTGCATACAGAGATTTCTACAGATTCTGTGAATCTTTTGATAACATTATGTAGTGCACATAATAAGATATCCAGTCTTTGTAATTTTGCAGCTTTTTGCTCACCTGTAAGGGCTCTTTTTGTATCCGGTCATGTGACTGGCCTGTTGCTACCTCTTACTTTTCCAGCCTTCTGTCGACCATGTTCCCCATTTGTTGGGACATGATGATGCCATCAAATTGAAACTGAGCTAATATTTTTCCAGAAACAGTAAAATGTCTCACTTTTAACTTTTGATATGTTAAATTTGATCGGTTTAATTTCTTTTTTGATGACACTCAGCTATTCTGCTGCGCCAGAGATCAAAGATCGCATTCAAATCAAATCAAATCAAATCAAATCAAATCAAATCAAATCAAATCAAATCAAATCAAATCAAATCAAATCAAATCAAATCAAACTTAATTCATGTAGCATATTTCATACAGATAAAATGCAACACAAAGTGCTTCACAAAATAAAAGCTAAAACAGGAACACAACAAATAATAAAAACCCGTCCCTCTCACCCCCACATAACCCCCCCCCCCCCCCCCCCCACACACACACACACACACACACAGCACAAAGTAACAAAGTAACATGGCAGCTAGGTGTTTAGAAAAAAAGAAACGAGCGGCGCTGCTGGCCGCAGGAACACTATTTCATTTGTGAGGACAGGATGTGATGTCACTTGCTCTCGCTGAGGGGCAGGAAGAGGTATTTTTAGTTGCATCCTGATCAAATTCCCCTGTAGGCAGTGCTGGAGGCGCCAATCAATGCCCCCAATCAGTTGAAGCAGACACACGAGCACACAAAGAAGCAGCGCGCTGGCCAGTTGTGGCCTAGAGAGGAAGATGAGCCTCTGGTTTCATCGTCTACATCACCCAGCGTCGGTGCGTAGTGGGTTTAAAAATGAGTTGATGTGAACATGACGCCCTAACCTGCATGTCTCTGCTCTGTTTTTCTTTACTGACCTGTATCTTTGCTGTCTGCTGAAGGAATCACAGTCTCATACTTGCTTCTTACTCTGAATCTGACACATTTTTTAACATGGCGGATGAAGAGAAAAGCCACGAAGCTGCTGTCGGGGTGACAATAAAAGGATGTAGAAGTTGACGGCAGCCCCAAAGAATACACACCCATGGGTGCACACACACACAAACGCACACAGGCTGACCCTTGACCTGACTGCTGTGTGGAGAAAGGAGGTGAAGGCGAGGAGGAGGGGGGTGCGTGGTGCTCCCCAGCGGCTCCAGCTTCCAGCTCTTTGTTGGTGGAGAGGAGGCCCTTGGCACAGCTGCAGCTGTGTGCACACTCACACAAGCAAACATACACACATTCCTCAGCGCCACAACACACACACACACACAACTCACTAGCTCAAACAGCCACTTCCAGCAGTGGTCTACTGACTTTTTGACAAGGTTTTTCCACAAATGTTTTTTTAAAAACCTTATTAAGTGGATGTCAGTGGAACAGTTCTATCTTATGGGGATCACGACCGTCTGTCCAATGATGCACCGACTGAAGGTGACTCAAAATAATCAGGAATAATGTTTGGGAATCCTGTTTGGGAGAAGGGCTTTAGAAGGCTTTTTGTGAAGACTGACGGCATATTTAACAAACTCTGGAGAAATGTTTGCTTCTTCTGTCAGGTCGAGGTTAAGAATTTGAAATTTGCTTTTGCTTCTTCAGTCGTCAAAGGAAACGATAATAATAGGAAAAAACAGTATTTAAAAAATTAGAAACATAAACCCAGAGATGCTTTTTGTTGCTGACATGGAAAAACCTGTGACCTAGTAATATATTTTATATAAGAAGTTTGTTTTGACTTCTCTCAGAATAAATTTAGTCAAGTTAACAGGGCTCATAAATAATCATTTTGAAATTCAGCTTGTGATTTTAGTTTGTCTCTGAGCGGCTCTAAGGTGTGTTAAACACCAACAGATTTGATTTGATTTTAGTTGTTACTTTCTATTTTTTCTTTTTTTTGCCCCGTGCGTCATCAGGTTCTGGTTTTCTGCCAAACTCCTGCAAGCCAGGACGTGAATCTTGCAAAATGAAGAGAAGGTGAGTAAGAAATAGGGTTGCAAGTTTCCGGGAATCTTCCAAACTGGAAAGTTTCCATGAGAATCAACGGGAACGTGTCAGTCAGCTGCAACATTACGACTGCTGACAGGTAACATGAGTAAACACCACTCACCTTGTTACAATCCACAGTTCTGCTGGGAAAGTCTGCGTCCTGACAGTCACATTAATATTATTTGGGAACTTGTGACCGACCCAAAAATGTCTGCAGGCCCAGCAGGTCTGCAGGGGGACCCCAAAGAGTTTTTGAGAAGGCCAAATACCATTTCTGAGGGCCCCTGTGGGAGGTAGTCCCCTTCAACAGAGACCCCACCTCACAACCAGCAAGGCCCAAAGGATCTACTGGTAGCATCCGAGTACCAGACACCCCAGGACACCCTCAGGTGGTCTTTCTCCAGATCCAGACCAGTTAGAGATCTTTTAGGAGCGCAAAGCAGACCTACTCAGTATTAAGTGGGCGATCGTGATTTTATTGGTGTTTATGGAAATTTAGATAAACAAATACAGAAATTTACATAACTGCATTTGTTCAGTTTCAGTTGTAAATCATTAAAATCATTCCACAATGTTAAAAGTGTTTTGCAAGCTTTATTGTATTTGATTAATGTTTTTTTTTCTTATTTTATCCTACTGATCAACTTAACCTCTAATAGATGGTTTCTGAAAAAAATCAGCAGATTTACAGGAAATTTTCAGTCCCTGTTACTGCAACCCCAGTAAAAAAGAAAAAGAAAAGAAAAGGTCTGTAGTTATGTGTCATCTGTACATGTCACATCATGAAAATTGTGCAACAAACAAAATCATCAGGAGTAATCATGGAAAAATACAAACACTATCGTCCTCAGCAGATACGAGACACTGGGACTGAATATTATAAGAACGTCAGAAATTATTAGAGTTTTAACAACTGAGATGCTCAGATATGTTGCATCCCAGTCTCACAGTGTCACATGACTCACTGCATGACTGCAGCAGCAAAGTAGGACAGATCGTGACCTGATGGCTCATGTCTTCATCATGTTAAAAAACCCTTTCCATGTAAAAATGTCCTGACGTGTCCTGCAGCAGATCATGCTGCATCCTGTCAGTTCTCCAAGCGTCACAGTGAAACGTAGGTTAATGCAGTAGATCTTTACACACCATGTTTTTAATAATTCCTCTGTGCTGTGGAACAACAAAGCTCCCCATAGGCTCACTTCTACCTCTGTGCTTCAGTCTAATATAATACCAGCTGACCTAATACATATTCTGATATATTCTGATGCACATGGCAACATGAGCATTATCATCCTGCAGCGGCTTCTCTAAGTTGGGGTCATGAGAGACAGAGAGAATATGGGTCAGAGCAGAGACACAGATTCCCCCTCAGCTCTCCCCCAGTCACTCTGCAGCTCACATTCACACCATCCACTCATTCTCTCTCATTCTCTTCATTTCCTTCCATTCTCTTTTTCCAGGTAATAGAAGTGAAGCTGCTGACTAAAAAGCTGCACCAGCTTCACCCCAAAGACTGGTCCAGCTGAAAACAAATGCTGAGGAGGCTGGAGTCCACCGTTTCAGTAAAGGTTTCTCCTCATCCGCCCGTCGTGATAACGACAGATGCTCGGTCAGCTTTGAGTCCTCTGATGCACTGATGCGGTGCTGCATTGCCGCGCTGTCTGCAGGTACCGGCGGCTGCAAGTGTGTCAGTGTGTCAGTGTGTGCATGCGCTTGCCTCGCAGACTGCCTCCTCTTTATCAGCAAACAGATCGAGGCTGGTCTCCATAGCAACCATCCTCAAAGCTCAGCTTGTGAACAAAGATAGCTCCCCTCCTCCAGTGGACCAGCTGTGTGCGTCTCCTGCGGTGTGGTCTCTGCAGAGGCTTCGGTTTGTCTGTGTGTGTGCACAAATCACTACAAATCTCAACGATGACATCACATTTATGATCCATAATATCTGAAAGAGAAGCCTAATTAGACAGTGTGCATGCTGCATGTACTTATCCAAGTGTGTGTGTGTGTGTGACAGAATGTCTCACCCTTTTTCACACAAAATGAACTTTTAGTTGCAACAATGGAGGCGCCCGTCTGGAGGAAGAGATAGACGGAGAATGGTGTGTTATGGACAGACACACACTCTTCATCACACCGCGGCTCCCTCCCGCCTACAGTCATTTTGCCTGTGCCAGTTTTTTTTTTTCTGGATCATTCTTCAAATTCAAATCCTGTCTTGAGACCAAAATACAGGGTGGCTGTAGCTCAGTTGGTAGAGCGGGTCGTCCAATCACTGGAAGGTTGGTGGTTCGATCCCAGCTCCAACTGTCCACGTGCTAACGTGTCGTTGGTCAAGGCACTGAACCCTAACTTGCCCCCAGGTTGGCAGCACCTTGAATGGCAGCAGCCACCCACTGGTGTGTATGTGGGTGAATGAGAGGCTGTTGTAAACCGCTTTGAGGGCACCTTGATGGTGTGGGTAAAGCAGTATATAAGTGCTGTCCGTTTAAAACAGGTTGTGTTGTTTTTTCTTTGCACCTATATCTGCAAGTGAAGGCCATCATGTTTTTTTTTTTTTACCTGTCAGTAAACTCAATAAAGTACTTGGAAATAGGATGTCAGCTCCACGGAGCTATTAGAGAATATTACAGGACTCAGTAATCAGTTATGACCTCCCTCATATTGGTACCTCTGTCTGGGCGGCGTTGTGTGTGAGCTAACTGGCTGCCAATCACACAACAAACCTGAATTACTCATTTGAATCCTCTTAGTTAATTCATGTTGAAGGATGATGAGAGGGATTTGGCATATTTGAGTAAAAGCTCATTAATACAGTTGTTTTTTAATGTGTTAATTCACTCGGCTGAACAGCATGCAGTTGTACTAAAGAGGTCTTTCTGACCATCTTTAGGACAGAAGCTTGAAACTAAACGGTCCTAAAAGCTCTGTGAAGACTGAGGAGCATCCTGAAGGACATGCATGCCTTCATGGGCTTTTCCTCTGGTTACATTTGCACCACAGGCAGGAATGCTGAAGTGACACGGGAAGCAGACTGCTGAAAATCACTTATCACATGTCGGCCCAGCTAACCCTGGGATTCAATGTAGCTCCACTCCTCCTTGTTTCCTCTGGGTTTTTAGAGGCTGACATTGAGGGGAGTTATTTACGAGGCCAGCCGTTTGATGAAAACTTTTTATGAGCTGGTTTTCTGTGTCGCAATCGAAAGTCTTACAGAAGTGCAAAGCGACCAAGTGGACCAATAACATCGGTTGCAGTCAGCGTGAACCCGACACATAGTCACATTTCTGGGGACGTGCACATCAGAGATTACAGAGCAGCATCCTCAGCTCTGGCAGACAGTGGTTGTTGATTTGATGTAGACGCATAAATCACCGATCACCCTCATGCTATAAACTCCTACTCCAAATTGATAGTTCCTGCAGTGCACAGACAGATCCAAAAACACTTGTGATCCTTAAAGGAATAGTTCTCTTTTAGCATAGATACTGGAAACAGTGGGAAAAAGGGGAGCTGATTCTCCTCAAAGATAACAGGAGCCAAATCCAAGTTATCCTCTGTTGATTAATCCAGATATCAAAGCGTGAGCACAAATTTGTGGTTTTCTATTGTGTTGTGGGTAAAATTCATTCTTAAAACTGTCGATGAGTTTTGACAATCTTCATAATGCATCACATTTGATATTAATGCTTTACTTATGATGCTCTCAGATGCTGTAAATAAATGATAACGCTCATGAAACTCACCTGAAATCTCTGGCCACAGGAAATGATAAACTACACTTAAGCATTTTATTTCAGTGTCTATGCAAATTTAAAACTCATTGATAGGAGGCATTAAGATCACCTGCAGGCCTGCAGCACTTTATTCTGCAGTCTCTTGTGTCTTTGTATCTTCGACTGGCAACACGCTCTGCCAACAGTCCAGGAAACAGCTCCTCAAAAAGGTCAGTACGCAAATAACCAAGAATGAATGAATGAATGGATGAATGGATGAATGGATAATTTGCAAGTCGTGAGATGTGAAGTGAAAGTTTGAGTTGAAATTATGTGACCTGTGAACAATCAGCTGGTGTTTCACCTCAAGCACGCGGCCAGCTCGGAGATCTTTACAAACTCCCTTTAGATTTCATGTTTAGCAACAAGGCCCGTTGGGAAGGAATGTAATACACGACCCGGTCCAACACAAATACATCAGGGCAAGTCTGGTGATTTCATTAGGGCGGGATTGTGGAGGTAACATTGCACGGGGATCTAATTTGTTTGAAGATGTTCTGTCTGAGGGCTGGATTTATCCAGACACAGACAGCACCAGAGATTAGATTAGATTAGATTAGATTTTCGGGTCAGATTACTCTACGTTTGTGCATCCAGCAGCTTACACAGAGGTGGATATGTGACATGAACATCAGTTTCATTCGATATAAAGCGTGTGCTGCGGCGCTGATGCGTGCTTCGGCCTCCACACGTCGCTCTTCTGTTTGTGTGTGTTTGTGTCCTTGTGAGCAATGTTTGTGCACATGAAATGAGAAGATGCTGGTGTGATCTGTTTGGGTTCTTTGTTTATGGAGTTGAGCCCTTCCTGCCCTCTGATGTGTGCGCTCGGGCCATGAATAGAGCTTTGTGAGGGGACACACACGCAGTCAGTCCACATGATTTGAATGCTGGTCCATCTGATCAGAGCGGCAGAGAGGGTGATATTATTTTGTCATTTGGTGGAAAACAGATTTCTTCTAAACGAATACGGGTCAACAAAATGTTTGGTTTAAGTGCTAATGTTTTTAGCAGACATAATGGCTGCTCCGTCAAAATACATTTATTCAGGACTGAAAATATTTATGACGCAGGTTGGTAGAGTGACGATGTATAAAACCATGTGGATAAATGTTAGCCTGAACTGGTCGGGCAACTCGCCCACCCCCCCAGACTGGCAGCTATGGGCCAAGATGAGTCAAATGCTGAGGAGTGAATTGAGCCAGGATAACTGGAAGTACAAATTAAATGATTTATATGCTGTGTCACTGTTGAATGTTGCTTTGATGGAAAAATATCTTCAATCAGTCATAACAGTTTTCGGGTATAATCCAACTAATACCCGTTGAGTCTAAGGTCAAAGGTCATATAAGTCCAGTTTATCCAAGACAGCCAAGCTAAGAAGCCATACGGACTGCGTTGAATCTTTACTTGTATGTGGTTGCCCATCCTGAGCAGGCACGAGGCGACAGTGGAGAGGAAAACTCCCCGATTAACAGGAAGTAACCTCCAGCAGAACCAGAGGCGCCCATCTGTCTTGACCAGTCGGTACACCTGAGATGACAGACCACACGACCATCTTTAAAAACCCCGCAAGCCTACCGCCGTCAGGTCACAGGATAATAGGCCGTGGCGTTACCAGAAACGACCGCTACCTGTAACAGGTGTTCAGGGGTGGGGTTATTTGGATTTAGGGGGCGGAGTCAGACATTTGCCTCCACTCTCACACTGTACGATTTGCATTTGCTTAATCTAAGGTGCGACATCAATGTCACGTCGATAAATCCACTTGAATCGTTGGCTACGACTGACAGAGATGCGGGTGGAAAATAAACCTCCCTGTTGTAGCGTTTATGTGTGCTGAAATGCTTTAAAATCAAAGCAGCAAAAGAGGAGAATGTGGTCTTGCTCATGGTGAGGGAGAAGGGGACAACTTGGGACTGTGTTTTATTTTGTAACGGCACTGGGTCATATTAATTACATCATCATTTCAAGCTGCATTTTAATTGGCTCATGAGTAGATGGAGTCATAAGATTTCTGACACTGTCAGTGCAGTGTGACAGCCATCATCAAACCGCTCATACTGTAGGACGTAGGACAGCGGATTCTGATGAAAGACTGGTAGCATCAATACTGCGTTGTTGGGTGAAGATAGAGATGGGGAGGCTCGACAGTTCTGCTCTGATCTCGGAGTGTGATGTCATAGTGCCCTGGATGTCTGAATAGTTCACTGAATCACATGTTTTTAGGTCAAACAGCCTTAAAGAAAGGGTCACGGTTATGTTATCTGAAAGGTTTTGAGCTGGTAGTGACTTCAAACATCCAAATATATGGTCTCAGGCGCAGAAAATATATATTTTTTCATAAAATGTTCCCTGTGACCTTGAATTCGTAGACAAATTAAAAGCACCAGAACATCAACAGAACTGAGCAAATCTTCCCTCAGATTTTTTGGCAACGACAGGGGGCGTGGTCTACCGCGCAACGTCACTGATTGTTATATAGGCTGCAGCTGTGGCAACGGGCTCGCGCTGCTGAGACAAGCAGAGCACTAACGGCCGGTGGCGCGCTCTCAGACTCGCACTCAGCCACACACACACACACTCCCCAAACAAAGAGAAGCACGCGAGGCACCAGAGCATCCCACCCGTTCAGCCGCGAGCTCGCTAGTGAAACCTTCCCCCCTCTGTCCTTCTCAGCCAGAACCGGTCCGAACCGACGATGACAGCCAACGGAGCGACTAACGGAACCAGCGACATGCTGCAGATCCAGTTCGGTCTCATCAACTGCGGGAACAAATACCTCACGGCGGAGACGTTCGGCTTCAAAATCAACGCGTCCGCCACGAGCATGAAGAAGAAGCAGATCTGGACCCTGGAGCAGAGCGGGGACGAGTCCAGCGGAAACGTCTTCTGCCTCAAGTCACATCTGGGCCGGTACATCGCAGCCGACAAGGACGGGAACGTCACCGGGGACAGCGAGACCCCGGGTCCGGAGTGCCGGTTCGTCATCACCGCCCACGATGACGGCCGCTGGTCCCTGCAGTCGGAACCGCACGGACGCTACCTGGGCGGAACCGAGGACCGCATCATCTGCTTCGCGCAGACCGTCTCCGTGGCGGAGAAATGGAGCGTGCACATCGCCATGCACCCGCAGGTGAACATCTTCAGCCTGACGCGCAAGCGGTACGCGCACCTGAGCGACAAGGTGGACGAGATCGCCATCGACCGGGACGTGCCGTGGGGGGTGGACTCCATGATCACGCTGGTGTTCCGCGAGCAGCGGTACCACCTGCAGACGTCCGACAACCGCTTCCTGAGGAACGACGGCGCGCTGGTCGCCGCCACGGACAAGGACACGGGCTACACGCTGGAGTTCCGCTCCGGGAAGGTGGCCTTCAGGGACTGCAGCGGCCGGTACCTGGCCCCCTCCGGGCCCTCCGGCACCATGAAGTCCGGCAAGAGCGCGCGGGTGGGAAAGGACGAGCTGTTCGTGCTGGAGCAGAGCCACCCGCAGGTCGTGCTCACCGCTGGGAACGAGAGGAACGTCTCCACCCGACAAGGTGGGTGTGGGTGTGGGTGTGGTGGTGGTCCGGTCCAGGTCCGCTGAGTGACGTGAGAGCGTGAGCGTGTTGGTTCCTCCTGTGGCAGAGGAGGGGTTAACTGATGGAATGTGGTCCTGCAGCCCCCCTGGCACCACATCCTAGATGATGGAGAGGATGTGGCCCAGTCACACATGTGGCCTGTGTATATTTACACAGGTCAAACAATGGCTCCTTAGACCTCAATACACCTTTAAAAAAAAAAAAGTAAATACTTAAAACCTCAAAAGCCATGTTCTACAATGTTTTCACATGATGCCTCGCAAATGTGAAGTCCAACATTCCAACCAACAACGTGACGTCATCAACCTGGCACACGTTGTTGGCATCACTGAACTATTAAAGCTTCCCAAACATGAGCGCTGAGCTGGCACAAAGCAAAATGGCTCCGGGAGACGTCAGAGCTGCAGCTGTGTCAGGAACATGGAAATAAAAGCTCAAATGAGACCTATGATGATTAATTTCAGGCCCGTGCAGATTCTTCAGGAGACATTAGGGGAACCTGGTTGGACCCATATTTTCAGATGACTGCTCTACCATGTGTCCACATTCCTGTCTTGAATATTTTCTTACTTTTTTAAAATAGGATTAGTTTTCAGTCTGGGTTTCAGCTGTTCAAGTGGGCAGAGATACAAGCTTGTCCCTCCACCTCTTTCCTTCCTTCCTCCTACCCCCGCACCCCTCCTAACTTTTTCCATCTTTGCATTTGTGCCTCCTTTTTTTTTTTTTTTTGACATCTGTTCCATTATGCCCCTGTGCCTTCTTCACTCCTCCTCCCCCACTCCTCCCTGCTCCTTCAGGCCCTGCTGGCTGCTGCATGTCTCCAGTTGGAGCGAGCAAATATCACTTTGAGTCAGCAACTGGGAACAGACCAGTGGCATTTGCATGGAGATGAGGAAATCTGCTGAAAGTGGAAAGGTTGTGACGTGGACTGAGTGATGGGAAGATGCGACTGTTGTGCTCTTGATGTAGATTTGTGGTGTGTGGTCAGAGGAGCACGCTGGGAACTGGGTTTTCATCTTTGGCGTGTTTGTTGGCGTGTTTGCTGCTTCATTTACTTGCCATAAGAATATTGTCTCAATCAGCAGCTACTGGTTTTGTTAAATGATGCTCTGTTGTGGACACAGGTTTTGGAAGAAGTTGAACAAAAAAGGTCACTGTATCAAAGAGGAGGAAAAAAGAAACACTATAAACTGAAAAGTTCAAGTTTTGTCCCCACCAGGTTGAGAGCATGAACTGCTCTTTGATGGCCCCAAACTAAAATAATGGCTATGCAGTCTGAAAGAAACACTGAAAAATTAGGTTTGGCCTATTTCTTCAGAGGGTGGTGCTCATTTGAATGACTCTGTCTTGATCACATGATTTTAGTTCTCATGAAGGGAAATGTGACTGTAACTGCAGTTTAATTGAAAAATCAACATATTATCAATGATGTAAACAATTTAATTTTTGTCTAAGTACTTGGAAAGGTTCTCATTTTATACATGTAGGTGATGTGATGAAGCACATGAGGTAGATGTGTTAACGTTAAAGCTGCTGTTTTTTTTTCATAAATAATTGCCAAAACTGATTTAAATTCTCTTTGAAAATATTGAACTCAACGTGGTTTCTTCCTCAGAATATATTGGGGGGTGGAGAGTCAGTTGTCAATTAGTGTTGCTGATGAGCAGTTGACCCCCATGTCCTCCTGCGTTGTCATAATCTGTAGAAAATAAGCAGGAGGCCTGAATCATCTCGGCCGGGCCGTATTTACCCACCAACAACTGGATCATTGTGATGAGGATTAACTGCTGGGTGGAATTAAACTGGCTCCAGATGTGTTGCAAACGGCCAGCTGCTCACAGTCCTGCTCTGCAGTGGCTGGCCTGAGCCAAGATGGTGGCCGACATCTCCGGGCTTTCATTGGCAGCTGCTGCTTTTTTTGACTTTCGCAAGCTCAAGTGGGTTAATCCGAAAGCTGCTTTTGTCCAGTCATGACTGCTGATGTTGGAATTTACTCTAAACGGTTGTTGATCAGTTTGACTTGGTTTAGACATCCTTCCACATGCTGGAGCCACAATGGAGTCGGCTTTCCCATTTCCCACCATACCGTTCCTTTATAATGGAAAACATGAAAGGAAGTGGAACAGGTTTTTGCAATGACATAAAATAATCACAACACATTAACAACAAATGAACTGTTAAAGCTTTTAATGATGGCCTCTGTTTTTGTTTTTTAAAGAAATGCAGCGTCATGATGGGGATGCAGCTGAGCAACCTGTCACTTATTCTGAGACTTGAAGTTTAACTGACATTAACTTGTTTAATATATTGTTTCAATGAAGGATGGTTTTGTTTAGGAACATCTGAAAACTAGTTTTCTCTGACTATTGTTAAACGCACATTACAGCAGCGCCATTGTTTCTGCCTTCCTGCAGCATTCACAGCTGCTATTAAACATGCGGTGCTGTTGCCTGTATCTGGTTCATGACATCCACCGTTTTCCTCTATGGTCACAAATTCCCGGAGACGCTTTAACGACCCTCATATGGGCCGAGCCACAATTATCAGTGGGTTAGCCTGCAGTTCAGTGGCCTCATAAGTGGCCCGTTCTGCCCTGAATCTGTAGCACGAGTGAAGACTGAGTACTGGTTTATCAGCTAAATTAATGATCCTATCGACTACTGGTGTGACCACCGATTGCTCTTTGTAACTGTCTCACCTCCTGTCTTAGGTATGTTTCACATCATGCTGCATTTCTTGCAGATGAAGTGGGCAGCACAAAGCTGTAACACTGATTTCAAATAGGCACACTGCAGAAGATGCACTTGAAAGAGATGCATTTTAAGCCTCCTGCAGCATTCAGGTAATGATGGTTTTCTGGCTCCATCCTGTGACTAACCTGTCTTTAAAAATCTGAAAACACTAAAGCCACAAGGAAATATGTGAAATGCATAGTTGTGGAAAAAAAGATCATACATTTTAAAGCAACGTTTAAAGGTTTTTTGGAAATGAGCTTATTTCTTTAGCTGCACTGACGGTTTATTTATGGCAGCTGATGAGCGGTAATCCATTAAGACTTGATGCTCAGCTCAAACATTGCTGCACATGCACAGCACACTCTTGTTGCGTTGGGTTGAATGCCTTAGAGGTACAGCCATGTGGATTTAAACTGTTACAATCGGGGCTCAGATGCATGCAGTATATTTGTGTTAACGGCAGCAGCCTGAAACTGTAGCTCCATGTTGTGTCTGGCCATGAGTCAACCCTGACACCCTTCCTGCATCCTTCACCCCCTGCTGACAGGAAATGAGACATGAGGCGCACATCTCTGACCTTGTCTGTGTGATAATCCCTGCTGGGTGAAGGGTGATGATTTGTGTCCTCCGCCTGCAACGCTGCATGCTCAGCCACCCAATAAAAAGAGAGGGAGCGATCCATTTAGCATTCTTGGTAATGCTCTGTGGTTGAGTGTGATGCGTTAATGTGTTTGCAGGCCCTCTGCATGTTTCTGCGCTGTCACACTTTGCGTCTGCGTTGGTAGCCTGCCAGATCATGTTGGCTGCCTTTCCCAAAGTGAAACCTCTCCTCCTCAGCTTGATTATAGGTTAGACTTCAGCTGGGCTCCAGTGTGTCATCCTTTCCTGCTCCAGGGTGTGTCTCCACCTCACAGTACTTCAGTTTTTTGCAGCAAGCCGAACAAACGCAGTGGAGTTGAATCAATTTATTAAAGAAAAGAACAAAACAGCCTTGCTTTGTTTAGTTTTTTCTTTCTCACTGTACAGCGAGCACAGCAGTGTTTCAGCCTGCACCGTCCCGAGTGTGTAGGCCGACTGGCCCGTCGTGGTCATCCGGCTCCCTGTTTGTGCCCCAGCTGGTCGCCTCCTCAGTCGGTTCTGCTGAACAATAGAAGAGACACAAACACAATTGTGCTTGATGTAATCACGTGCGCTCACAGAAGGGCTCTGATGCTGGCTTGCAGTAACGCAGGACAACTCTCTGTGCCTGCTGCCGTCAGGCTGAGCCTGGTGGGTGGAGTGGAAGGAAAGATGGAGGGTTGTTTCTGTTTGGTGTGGTTTTGTAGGACTCTGCATGTGTGGCCACTTGGCGTGGTTTGCTGATGAAGAGCTGCAAGTGTGTGCACAACCTTCTCCACCCCTCCCTCCTGTCATCCCACGTTCTCAAGGATGCACGTTTGTAGCAGCCTCGGCCTCTCTGGGTCATGGCTGGAGTTTTTCACTGTCGTGATACTGATGTGAAGGATGAAGAAAATTACAAAAAAAAATTGACATGAATACATTTGAGAGAATTCACAGTTTATTCAAATGAGTATTTTTGCATTTAAAGCAACCCAGAACAGCTCACTGGCCTATTTTAGTATTAAAAGCCAGAGGTGGTTTGTAAGCTGCACACACTAAATGGTAAGTTTACCTGCCAGAACCATTTAACGGTCAAATTTGCGGCTCCCACAAATTTTAGTTCATTTATGGGAGCTGTGACTTCAGTCTGAAATCTTATTTTGAATTTCCAGACCTTTTCCAAATACAGTCATTGCTGCTTCTCCGTAGCTCAGGATCAAGCCCGTCAAATGGTCGCCTGAGGAGATGCTATGAAGTGAAAAGATCACGAGGTTCTTCTTGTAGCAAAAAAAAAAAAACAGCCCTTTTCCTGTTTGACACCTCACATGACTTGATAACTCAGCAAACGGCAGAAAACAACTGTTGGCCATGCAAAACATGATGGCCAGTGTCCTTACCGGAGTGAGAAGTTCGTGTGTCTGGAAATCTGAGCTTCCCTGTTCTGTTGTTTCTGTTGTTGCAGCTGCTGCAGCCGTGCATGCATGGCACGTTAACGTCCCTCACATGCAATCCACTGCACTGAGATGGACATGACCTTTCAGAAACTGTTTTGCTTGTAATTGTTTTGTAATGTTGCAGCTATAAATAAGCCTCCTTCAAACAGAAGGTGGCGTCAAGCATCTGTACCATCTGGATTTTTCCAGGACGAAGATGCCCACGAGCTGCTGAATGGTGAACTTTGGTTTTTGAGTTTTGGTCCAGCTGTTTTACGGCAGCAGGATGGTCACATTCATTATATAGCCATTTTTTGAGGTTGAAAATGGACTGTTTTATCCAACTCTGTCCCTCTGTGTGTGGTAAATCAGCCACTTGACCTGTATGTACATGATCACCTGAAGTGCAGTCTGGAGCGGGTTTATGAGATTCCTTCATGACCTGAGAACTAAGAGGGCTGGAACCTGTCGGCTGCTGTCTGGTCTCACTGAGAGCCACTCAAACGTTTCCAAGTAAGTTTCAATTTTAGTTTTAGCTCCGTTTATTTTGGACAGAGACGCTGTGGCTTTAACGTGTTGCCTGATAGTTTCCCTAAAGTCTTTTCTGTCCCCTTTAAGGAATTCCCAAAGTTAGTGCTGTTATTTTCTGTCGGAGTCGTTACGAAGCTGATCTTTTGAGGTTTTAAATGGTGAAACATCACAGATTCTGCCACCAGTTTGTCTCCACACCTCCAGAGTAATAAAAGGCCTCCTGTTTGACTGGAGAGTCTGCGTTGGCTCCGCAGGAAGCAGTGAGGATCATAGAGGAGTTCTGACTGGTCATGGCCTGGCCACCTTCCTTCATCGTTTTTTTTTTTCTTCCTTTAATGCATTTCTTTAATCCATCCCAGTGTGCTGCACATGAACCTTGAATTTTATCTTTTTTTCTTTTTCTTGTTCTGCACCACTTCTCTCCAACATGTGGTTCCCATTATGGTCAGTCATATTTTCCCTCTCTATCATCTGTTTTTGTGGTGCATGTGCATCCATACACACGTTTCTATACGTTTCTGTATCATCTTCTGGGTCCAGCTGAACATGGCAGGACACTAGAACCTTTCATCTTAACCGTCTGTGGGAACAGTCGTCATTGTTGCTCTTGATACATTTCTGGCTCCAGTTTGAGTCAAACTGGGAACCAACTTGTGCTGTATTTGAGAAGATTCACAATGAAACTGTTGAAAGTATGAAGACAAATGGTTTGAAAGGGAGATTGCTGAACCAGCTTGGCCCTGTTGACGGTTAATATTTTCTTTTGACCCTCCAGTGAACTTGAAATATGGTGCGTCAGCAAGCCAGAAGAACGGTAGTGAATCAATTCAACTTTTCTTTTCTTTAATCATTAAAGTGGAAGAGAGCAATTTTGAACTTGAGTCTGTTGATCCCAGTAGTTCTTCTCAACATCTGTCAAGTATTCTGTGTGAAATTCTTTATGGCTTCAGAAAGAGCAGCAAGTCTGATCCTTTGCTTTGTGTGCTGTTGGATGAATTGCGTTTCGGCACCACTGCAGCTCCTCATCACTGAAACTGGCAACTCCAGTCGGCATGAGACCCTTCTAGAGTTTCACTGTGGCTAATGAGGTGTTGAGCACCGACAAAAACAGGAATGTGTGGAATAATACATGAAGTCTCCATTTTGACTCATTCTTTGTCAACAGTGGAGCCAGTTCAGAGACTGCAGAGAACAACCATAAGCAGGGAGGGAAAAAAAACGAACTGGATTGGGGTGGTGGGGGTGGGTGGAGTGTCGTGCATGAACGGAGCGATGGACAGGCAAAACATGAGTGCATTTGTCTGTTTTTCCTTCAAACAACTATTTGATTCTCTGTACCGTTTGCTCTGTGGCTTAGCACACATTTACAGAGCTCAGACAGTCCATGTCTCTGTCTGTGAGCCCTCTGGCTATACGTCCAGCCACGCCATGACCTCATCATATACAATAGCACACATTGTGCAGGATGAAGCGAATGTATTTTTATGTGTTTATCCAGCAGTTGACTTGTTTTGTTTACCGCTATGCTGCCCTTAAAAGTCAGTGAGCTTGTGGTTTTTAATGGGATCTGGGTTTCTGTACACATATGGATGGATGGATGGATGGATGGATGGACTGTCACAAATAAACTCTATAGCATTTTGCACAGTAGCACTTTAAGTTCTTGAAAGCAAATCTAGACCTGCAGCTGCCAAATATGGCTGACTGTCATTATGGAACTGAAGCTCAGTGGAGATGTTACAGATGTTAGTCGACCAGTTTGTGACCTCGTGCTTTTATATGATGGCAGCATTAAGTATTTGAGATCTGTCCATTTCTTAGAGGTAATCTTTGCAAATTTTAAGATCTTCCGGGCACTAGACCAGTGTTCTTCAATCCAGGTTCTCAGAGGCCCCCTGCATGTTCTAGATGTTTCTGCTCAGTCACTCCTGATGGGATGGCCACCAGCTTGTCTTCAGGGAGCAGGCAAACATCTAAATCATTCAGGGCCCTGGACTGAAGAACACTGCATTTTGACATCTTTCTAGGATACTTCTAAGCTGGTTGCATGAACACCTGCTTCTGTCAGTGCTCTTATGATGCATTAAAATTCAATATCCTCTTCTGGGAATAAGTGACTGTTCTAAAACGGTTTATAGCTGTAATTAAATGGGTGATTTCATTTTTGACAAAATAACCCATTCAAACCCTTATTGGAACATTTGGGTCATTTTACAAAGCTGTGTGAAACGATGGTTTCCAAAAACGGTATTACGTGGATTAAAAGACCAGTTTTGATTCTGCGTGTGTGGTGGGATGTTAAAGTTACACACTCCTCCAAATGTCCACTGTAACATGAAAGCAAAGCTCTGCAGAATGACGATGACTTCATCAAGCAAATGTTCAGACGTTATAGGATTCCAGATGTGCTTTAATTTCTGTAAAAATTCAAATGGAGTCAAAACTCTAAAATGTAACAAATGCTGATATTTGAAGTTTGAAGCCGAGACTTTTTCAACATGACTGTGAGGATGGCAGTAGGTTTGCCAGTGGGCAACATTTTTATCCTGGTCAAAATGTATCTTAAAACTATCTTGGTGAGTTGCCATGACATCTTTTTGCACATTGACCGTTCACATTGCCAAAGTGTTCAACTAAATGGCTTCTGAAACTTTCAGTCCCAGCAGCTTCAGCTGCTCTGCTGAGTGACAGTTGCAGAAATTGGCAGCCTCAGTGTGGTGAGCATCATACCTGGTAACAAATTTGATCCGTCGTCTTGATTTCAGCTCGTCTCTTCAGTTCTTTAATTAACTGTTTCAGATCTTGTCCTCTCATGTGCCTGGGAGCATCCACTGGGACGACTAATGCTTTGAAGAGTCGTGAGGTCTGTCTGGACGGCGACAGATGTGGTTGCGTGTGTTGGGGTGTGTGTGCAGCTGTGCAAAATCCTCCACTAATCTGAAGCTGTGTGATGTTGCTCATTGAGTCCGTCTGATCCTGACCACAGGATGTGGGTGTTACCAGTCGAACTCTGTGTGTACCTAAACACCCCTCCGACTCCCGCTAATCTCCTTCTCCTCGATCTGCTCCTGCTCAGGCATGGACCTGTCGGCCAATCAAGACGAGGAAGGCGACCAAGAAGTCTTCCAGGTTGAGATCTGCCGTGAAAACAGGAAGTGTGCATTTAGGACTGCTGCTGGGAAATACTGGACCCTGACTGCTAACGGCGGCCTGCAGTGCACCGCTTCCACCAAGTAAGAGTTGCACCCAGTAACGTTCCACACCTGCTGCCACTCTCACGTCTCCCAGGAGCTCTGTGTGAAACCAGTTGATCACAGCTTCTGGTGTTTGTTCCTGGTAATTTGAGGTGTGTGTGTGTGTGTGAGAGCACAGGATGGGGAGCCGTTGTGTTTGTGGGAGGTTAAGATTAAGTGGCCTCATGTCATGGCAGTGGCATGTTGTGGGGGGATGAAGTGCAAATGAGGACAACCTTAACCTGTAGTGAGTGTTTTTCTTTCATGTGCAGTAGTTCTGTCCAACCAGAGAGCAGGCTGTTAACCCCTGACCTTTGACGTTTGACCCAGAGCTCTTAGTTTATTGTGAGTCTCCTGATTCAGGACTCTTCCTGCCACCGCGGAACACACAGACGGGTCCTTTCCTCGATTATTTTAAGTTAAATATCTATGCGTGTATGGCGCTCGGTCAACGCTGAAGATGTAAATGTACAAGAATGTTGCAAAGCAAAAAGATCTACTCCAGAGTCGGACTGTTTGGGATGCAGATGGAGTTAACTGAGGTCAGACGAGCCGCCTCTTTAGTGTAAGATAAGACGGCGTGGAGACGATCCTCGATAATGAAGGGTCACGCTGCAGAGCGCTCTACAGGACATTCACCACATTCCTTCATCACATTCTTGAGGTGGGACTGCCTATTTCTCCCACAGGAGACCTCAGAAATCTGCTCTTTCACAAGTCCAAGTTTGGTTTGAAGAAAAATGTTTTTTGGAGAGCTTCTTTGTTAAAGGCATTAAGAGGGAAAAAAAGTTGATCCCAGATTAAAATCAAACTGAAATGACTGCAAAGTGAAAGGACTTGAAAAGCTGCTTTGACTCATCAATAATCCCTTTATTCAGAGCCTCCATATCCAATTACCTGACAGTTAACGCATCCGACCAAGATCACACCCATCCAGGATGTTTTGGGACACTGAACCGTCATCCTTACCTTTCGTGCAGGTCAACTAACTGTTACTTTGACATCGAGTGGCGTGGGAAGCGGCTGACGCTCCGGGCTGCTAATGGGAAGTACGTGGCAGCCAAGAAAAACGGCCAGCTTGCAGCCACCATGGACTCTGCAGGTAAGCGGCGTGTTGATCCAGCTGTACTGACTGAAACATGCAGATAACTGATTTACTTCTCAGCAGTCACACATGGAATTTCAGAGCAATAAAAGTAATGCAGTTATGGTTGGATGTTCCAGTTTCTGACTTCAAAGGCCAGAGTCTTTCTGCGTAGAAGCGATTTCGTAACATCGGTGCTGTTTGCTGTTTAGAGCTCCTAGCTTTATAGCAGACTCTTCATTTTTGTTGCCAAGTTCTCTCTGTGCATCTTAAGTGAATCATGTTGATTGGAAACATGAGAACTTTGAAAACTACTCCTGAGTAAGAAGAGTTGTTGTGCAACTGTGACCCCAAAATCTGAAAGGTTTTCACTCCTTAAACTTGCTGACCAGGGAAGGAGGAACAAAAAACATTTGCAATGGCCATGAAGCATTGCTCATTACATTTTTCTAACATTTCTTTGGATTTTTTTTTCTGAACAGTTTCCTAACAGATTGCAGGAAGTTCAAACATTTCCAACAAGAGCCAAGTTCACATAACCCCCATAAAATGCCAGCTTTTCAGTGTAAATCTCTAGTTTTGTGCAGATTAAACCTAAAAGTTAATGAGCTTTATCCATTCTTCAGATGGAGATCTAGTCTTTGTGGTCGACTCTTCAGCTGCTGGTTGTAACCTTAAAGGAGACGTCTTACTGATATTCTTTGGTTTAAAAAACAACCACAGAGATGCATTTTAAAAGCTCTCTCCTTAGCTTTCGTAGTAACCATTTTTAGTGGGCGGAGCCAGATTTGACTCCACGCCCTCTTCTGCTGGGCCTCTTTTCAAAATGGTGCAGCAGTTTTGTGCTGCCTGCTTCAGAGGTACACCAAACGCATTATGGTCTGCAGTCGGGTGGAGCTACAGATGTGGAGGTTGGTCTGTGATGTCACAGTTCCCTGCACATCTGCACAGGTCACTGAGGGACATTTTGAAATGTGAGGAGCTACAAATAAAGTGACAGGGTTCTGTCCATTTGAGTTGGTGGTTAATTTAGAAACCTGAATAAATGTTTTCATGCTGCATTTTTCATAATGTATCCCCTTTAATTTTAATGAGCTTTACAATCAGCAGTCCATTGAACTTTCTGCTAAGTTCACGCAAGCTCAGGCGAACTGTGGAAAAAGGCTCCATCAGCTTATTCAGCCCGTTCTGCAGTGAGACGGGTAAAGGGAACACGTTAAACACCCGACTGACTGCCATCAGTGCTGCAAACACAGACATGTGGAGTTAGCAGATCAGAAAAGGCTCCTATTATTATAGATATTGTGTGACGATCAAAGCTGCAGCTTTTTCATTTATTATGCAGTTTCTGAAGGGGGAGAGGCCACAGAGCTCTGCTTGGCAGTCAGGCTCTGAAAGAAGCTGCATCACTTGCTTTTATTTTTAATGAGGCTTGGAAAGATTCAGTTCTCTGAGCTTAATAGTTGCTGAAGTTTGCAAAGTGCTGGTGTTCCAACTCACAACGGTGCTGTTTTTAGACACTCGAGTAGAGTAAACAGTTGAGGCATTCCTCCTCCTGCTCAGTTCAGCACATATTCTGTTTCCAGGTGAGTCTGAGGAGTTCATCATGAAGCTGATTAACCGCCCAATCATTGTGCTGCGAGGGGAGCACGGCTTCATCGGCTGCAGGAAGGTGACGGGGACGCTGGACTCCAACCGCTCCTCCTACGACTACTTCACTCTGGCGTTCAGAGACGGAGCGTACAGCCTGCAAGGTCAGAATACGTGCAGGTGTCACTGAAGGCCATGTTTGCCATGATGTGAAAGCTTGTTTATCATACAGCGCGGTGTTGAGTGGAGCGTGATGCCACATGGTCCACATTATGCCTTAAAGCAAAGCAAGTTTAGTTCTCACTCCTCTCCTCCTCTCCTCCTCTCCTTCCCTTGTTCCTGCAGACTCGACAGGTAAATACTGGATGGTGGGAAACGAGCAGTCGGTCGTGAGCAGCAGCGACACTCCCGTCGACTTCCTCTTCGAGTTCTGCGACTACAACAAGCTGGCCGTTCGCCACGCCGCCGACAGCAAGTACCTCCGCGGGGACCACGCAGGCGTGCTGAAGGCCAACGCCGACGATCTGGAGACCGCCACGCTCTGGGAGTACTGAGGGGAAACTGGGAAACCACGGCAACAGGGATGCAGTCCCCCCCCCCCCACTGCCTGTTCTTTTGATCTACCTGTCCACCCCCCCTTCCCCTCCCACCTTTATATTATATCCTGTACGTGTTGACTAAACTGCACAGAGGACGAGGAGACACTTCTCTCCTTCCCTTCCCTTTCCTTCCTTCCTTCCTCCACTTCTCAGTGCTGATCCTTATCTGTTGCCATAGTTACCACAGGGCTGTGCACTTTTTCTGCTTCGACCTGGTTTGCTGCTTGACCTGCACCTCACTCCGTCCTCGCCTTACGGTTGGGCTGTTCCCCCCCCCAGAGCAGCCACGTTTAAGACCCCCCATGTTACCGAGTGTTTCCATCGTCTGTGAGCAGCACGCAGCGGCGGTATGTACGGTGTCTGAGCTGGTCTGGTAGATCCCTTTCTCTACCTGATCTAATCCCCCAGCAGACCCCCCCCCCCCTCCTGGTTGTAATAGTCGGCCGTTTCCTGTTAGCTGGTCTGGTTCTGCGCGGTTGGGTCTCATAGACGCTGAGGTTTCTGCCCGCGTCGGGCCACGGCGAGTTCTCGTCTCATGGGCGGGGCTCGTTGCCCCCGACAACTGTAATATAAGTAGATGATATAGAAGATGATGTAACTGTCAGGACAGACCCCGTACCTCTCATCTCCAGCGTAGAAACATTCAGACGTCAGCCAGTTTCCTGTGTGGCCCTCCAGCTGTGTTCCCACTGGTGAGGTGGAGGATCCGGGAGGATCCGGGAGGATGGAGGACGTTAACATTTCTCCTCTCATCCTCCAAGTTTAAGCCGTTGCCAGGGAAACGGTGTGAACGACTAAAATCAAACAGGGTGCGGTTTGTTCTGTGTGTTCACTGCAGTCATGTCTCGTTGGAAGATAAATCACTCGCACAGTTACATTAATTTCTGTTTTTTCTAAATCCAAGGCACAGACATTATCATGGGTGAGCGTACGGTTGGTAGCCATAGCAACTGTGAAGTGATGACAACATTGTGAAAGCTGCTCTTTGATTCCCCTCAACCACACTCTCACCTGAGCCTTTACACAGACCGACGCTCTGAAACTGGACTAACAAAACGCCTCACTTCAAACTGACACAACTGAAACCTGGTGCTAATGACAGACTCATCTCACCTCGGTCTGGAGGAGCAGCGGTCCTCCTGTCATCTCTGCCCCCCCCCAACAGCCCTGAAATTCATAAATGTGCTCCATCTTCAGTTTTTCATTCCAGTCTGTGGTTTTCTTAGTGCCCTGACATTTATGACATATGAACAAGTCATGTGTGGTTTTTGATTTAGTTTGTTCCTGATTAAACAGGATGAAGGGATGTATTAAATGATGGGATCTTTTTTTTTTTTTTTTTTTTGTCTCGTAGTCATGTAGCGATCTGTATCCTCTTTGATTCTCAACCCTTCGCCAGCTGCTTCCTCCATCACAACTACAGTAAAGATGATCCTGCCGTACGGCCCAGAAATTAAACCAGTGTAATAACCGATCACTGTAATCCATCAATCATTTAAGTCATAGACGACTGCAGTGAGCTCCTCACTCAGTTGGTCCAGCTTTCTCTCTGAAGTTTTCTTTTTAATGAAGGGTTTAGGATCTCGAGTGAAAGAAGCGGGTCTCCTTGGAGAAACGGTCTCCTCAGAGCTGACAAAGACCGAGGCTGTGGAAGAGTAAACATGTGGTAATGACTGTGCCTTACTCTTGAGTTTTCGGGGCAGTAGGAAAATGAAATGAAGAAAATAAAGTCCACATCTTTGCTTGTAAAACTGGAACTTCCTTTTGTATTATTTTGTACAAGTATTATTCTTTTTTGATATTGTGGATTGATCTCTCTCGTGCCATTGGTTCACCTTAAAAATCCAACGACCAATAAAACTGGGTTAAACGCTACATGACTGTCGACTCGTCTTTTCTTGATGGATTTCACTTGAATCCTGGTTTTATCCTGTTGTTTTGCAGCAGCAGAGCTTCAGAGTTCAGAGAAGATCACTGAAACTAACGTTGCTGAACTGCTGAGTCAGATTTTCTGACATCTGAACACATCTTTATAAAGTACATGTTTGAGGCTGCAGACGTGACGCTGGACTGAAAGAATGTTGCCAAGATAACAGATTTGGGAGAAAATGAAGCCACAATCCAAACTCTTAGTGGAGGTGGGGGGTTAATTAGAAACTGACATCAGGATGTTGACACATTTTACAGTATTGTGACGTTTCAACACCATTTTAACAGGACCAGATACTTTTTTGTTTTATCTCAGGTTTTCAGTAAAGTCCAGCTGAAATTCTCAAAACGACTTCCTTTTGTTCCGGCGCGGTGCTCACGGTTCTGTAAATCATGGCCCATTCTTGCTCTGCTCATTCATCTTGTAATCATAGCTTCATGTCTGGCCTCCTGCCAGTGTTCTGACCGCAGCAGCTTCATGTGTTGTCCCACTTACACACATTTATGTGGACGCACGCACACACTTTGTCTCCTGAATAGAGCCTTTGTGTTGAAACATTTATTGTACAGCAGAATGAGCAAACTCCCTAAACATGCACGCCATTCAGAGTGCTGTTGCAATGATGGAGCCTCTTGAGCTGCCCCCCCCCCCCCCCCACCACCACCAGGTTTACAGATCTCAGAGGAGCACCCCAGCCCTCCCCTTCCATCCATCTCTACATCCCTCTCAACTCTCCACCTCTTTCTCTCTGCTGTAAAGATGAATCACTGAAAATATGACCCAGATCCCAGGAATGGGTGCAGTGGTTTGTGGGTAAAGTGTTTTTGGCTCCATGCGTCGCTTTTGGAACAAATGAACAAGTGAGGACAGGGGTGAGGGGTGGTTGGGTACAGAGTTGAGGGGGAAGGAGGGAGGGAGGGGTTTCTGTGCGCAAAATGGCCACTGTTTTCTAGTCACTCTGTGCTGCAGCCAGCCTCGTTACCATGGAAACCCCCAGCTGCAGGAGGCAGGGAGGTCGGAGTCAAAAAATGGGATTTTTACTGTGGAATCATCGGGGTAAGAGCTGTCGGAAATCTTCATCACATTCATAACGCTGTGGCACAGGGGGGTGGGGGGCTGCAGGGAGATGGAGGGGGCAGGGTGGGGAGCTGCGGGGAGGATGGGGGGGGGGTGTCTGCCTTTCATCATTGAGAAAACGCAAGGCTCATTCATGTGACCGCCTCTATCAGCTCCCTCTGCTCTAATCAAATCTCCCTCCACATGTTTCTCCATCACTCAGGAGTCCAGCTCCGGGTCAGCGGGACGCTCCCTAATCTCTTTAGGGGACGTGAAGGAGCAACGTGGGTCTCTGCAGGATGAATAGCAGGATAACTCACTAATGTAAATCAAACAGAGGGTGCACTCTGCATGCTGTCACACCTGCAGAAAATGTTCTATGCTCCCTTGAGATAGCTTAAAATTTGATTGTTGGTACTTGATTCAATGTTGGGACGCCTGCAGGTAAAAATGAGAGGACACGTCAAGGACCAAAGTCAAAAGGATTCACTGAAGGTCCATAAACCTCCATGATTATTAAAGCAGCACAAAGGAATGAAATGTTTAGCTCAAACACTTTCCCGTGTAGATACAGTATGTGTCATTTTCAGTTCCAAGTAGGCCGTGTGTACTTTATGGTTCATGCTTGGCAGGTAGGACTTGAGCTGAGCGACTGTACCTCAGAGGATGGAGGGAAGGAGTTTGATCTTTCTGAGCTCTCTGAGCTTTATTACGACTCAGAATGGAGAATAGACTCCTCGCAAAAGTGTCTATAACTATTATATGTTTTTAACTCTTTTGTATTTCAGCCGTGTTTTAAAGTTGGAGGTGCTCAGAAGACGTCTGACATTTTCAAATAGGCTCTGTCTTCATCATTAAACCACAGATTTTGAGTTAGAAGAACTATATTCTCTCATGACAACATGGTAAAACTATATTCTGGGATACTTGGCCATCTCAAGTCTCCTCTGGATTAATCCTTGATGGAAACGACCCAAAGACACGACTGGGATGAAAGGTCTAAAGTCACTTTGTGTGGTTTTTGCTGATGAGGTGGTGAGAGCTGGACGTGACGTCCTAAAAATAACTAAATATCAATATTTCAAGGAATATACATTAAAGCTTCATGTCTGGCCTCCTGCCAGTTTTCTGTTGGTTTATTTTAACACAAACATCCTCCTTTGCTCTGCTTTAGTAGAGGACAACAGACTCCGTGAGCGTGGACAGCACAGCCATCTCAGCAGCTTCATCTTTATCCTGACTGAATAAAATCTGTTATAAAACAATCAATTACTGAAGACTAGCTCCAATTTTGGATTTAAGGGGAGATCAAAGGTGTGTCTTTCCCACACCTTGTTTCCATGTGTCCTAGAGGTGGACGGATCGATCCAAATATCGATAATATCGATACCAGTGCTGGTATTGATATCAAATGATACTTGTGTAAAAAGATCGATACTCAAGCTTTTTTTTTTTGAGTCTCTGTGTCCTCTTCTCCCTCACTGGCTCAGCGGCGTCGGCCAAACATGCAGGTAGACTCAGTCTGGCCCCTCCCCCAGGCCCGCCCACTTAGAAAAAACATTAAGAACAGAACAATTCAACTCCAATCAATATTTACACAAAAATGTTAATTGTGATAATAAAGCATTTTGCTGTCACCTATAAAGTTTGCCGAAATGTTATCCTAGGTTTTAACAAAATAATCCAAAGATAAAAAAACGACGACACTGAAGTTAGCATCTGATTCGCCAGCCTCCAATTCAGCAGGCTCCAGGTCAAAAACTACTATACCTAGACTTCTCAAATCTGGACTGGATTAATCTACAGACCCTGGAGAATCATTATAACTCAGTGTCTGATCTATGAAACATTTATTCGATTTGTGAAAATACAATAAAGACAGACTTCACCGCCAGCCTCCGATTCGCCACTTAAAAGGGACGTTAACGGGAGATTGAAACAGTGTCCAGCTTCCGATTCAGCAGGTTCCAGTTCAAAAACTACTATACCTAGACTTCTCAAATCTGTACTGGATTATCCTAAAAAGTCTAAACATTCATTATAACGCAGTTTCTGATCTGTGAAACATTTATTCGATTTGTGAAAATGCAATAAAGGCACATTTCACTGTTTTTTTAGTATGAAGACCACATTAGACCAGGTCCTGTAATGGTTTAGTAAAAGGAACGCAAAGGAGACTAACTGGTGAAAGAAAAAGCTTTTTTAAAGGTGAGGGAGTGAGAGGAATTTAGACTTTTTAGGATAATCCAGTCCAGATTTGAGAAGTCTAGGTATAGTAGTTTTTGACCTGGAGCCTGCTGAATAGGAGGTTGGCGAATCGGATGCTAACTTCAGCGTCGTCAAAAAACGGCAAAAGGTCAGCAGTTTCATGATAGATTAAGCTTAATATGAAAAAGTATCTGTATTGATATCGGCAATACTGCCCCTGTATTTACTTGGTATCGGATCGATACCAAAATTCCCAGTATCACCCACCTCTCCTGTGTCCCTCCTGTTCAGCGCAAGGCATTCTGGGTCTCTCAGTGTCGTTCACAGGCACGTGGCTGCTGGTATTTCTTTGGCATTCATGTCTGTTAAATGTATGAATGTAGCAGAGCTGAGTGCTAGAAAATCCAGTAATGCTGCTCGGGAATTATTATGCAGAAACATGAAACACTGTCAGGACCGGTTCCGTCTGCGCAGCTGCAGAAGCACGTGCTCGTTAAAAATACACACGCTCTTTAAAGATGCAAACAATAACGACCACAAACAAAGCCGGCGGACATGCGGCAGCGGAAAGCGTCGGGGGACCGAATGCTGCCAGACACCCGCGGTCCCCGAGGAGGGGGGGGGGGGGGTAATGCGCGCTCACACACGTCCCCGCGCTGGTGTATTTGTGAGGACCGGCACTAAACCGCCAGGCTCCATCTCACAGGAGCACAAACCCAGAATAACAGCAGCAGAAACGAGGCGCGTCCGTCTCAGGTGTGTCTCAGGTGTGTTTCAGGCTCAGATCTGAGCATCAGGTCCGCGGCAGCTGTTCAGTGAACAGGCCCGGTGTATGTTTTCCAAACATGGGTGGAAAAAACAGGACATGATACCTCAAATCTAAACGTGAATGCAGGTCTGGGAAGGCCTGCACGTGCGACACGTGTCCTGGTCGACGACCACTGGACTGACTGTGTTTATGTGACTGAATCTTTTCCCATAAATCAGTGCACATCAATTCAAAGCATGCAAAAGCCTATTTGTTATATGCCACAAAGCAGTGCAAAAGTTAATGCCCCTACTTTTTATCCTGGTTTTTGTGAGTGCTGTTAAAACATAATAGATAAATAAAAAATAGATGCACCTTTAGCAGAAATAGAAAGCTGTGATTTCCTCAGGATGTGACATCATCATCATGGAGGAGGTTTGTTCCGTCCTTCTTTATTTTGTTTCAGCTCATTCACAGCATTTAACCTCGACTGAGGTCTGAACTTTGACTATATCACTCAGAAACCTTGATTCTTTCTTCTTCAGTCCTTCTGATGTGGATTTGCTGCATTACCCGGTTTTAATCAAGCTTTAGCTGTCGGACAGGTGACTTAGGTTTGTCTCTAGGATGTGTTATATCAGAATAAACCGTCAGTGGTCGAATCCAATAACTGCAAGGTGTCCAGGTCCTTGATTGAAAATCATCACCCTTACACCGCCATGACACTGGGAACCAGGTGTTCCTGTGTTTTCTCTAACATGGTGCAGCCAAACAACTCTATTTTACTCACATCGGTCCAGAGGAGTCTTGGTTTGTTCAGATGGAAGTCTGTAAATCTCAGTTGTGCTTCCATGATGAGCTTCTTCTTGGTAAAACTTCCACACAAACCAAACTTGTGCTGTTATGGACTTCAACATTTAGCAGGTCCAGTGAGTCCAGTATGGTCTGAGCAGCTAACTTTCTTTTATTTTATCTCTCTGAGGACTGTACGGTCTGACTGTGGGGTAAACGTGCTAGAACGCTGAACACCCAATCATTTGGAAATGATTTTATAATCCTCTCCAGATCAGTGCGCAGCATCTTTAAAACCACTGCTTATGTCTTTCCCTCGTGGCATTATTCACACTCACCTGGATGCTTCAGACCAGCAAACTGCCAAAATGTCTCCTTTTATACGTCTGCACACCTGCTGATCAGTAGCACCAGGCTGCTGATTCCCCCTCTGGAAGAGGTGAGGGGTACTTCTTCTTTTTTAAACATTGTTTGAAGATTGCGGTTCCTTAAAGCTGAGATCAACTATGACCAGATGATTTGTCTGAACACGTGCAGCAGCCTCGTCACACCTCCTCAGCACTAAACCGCCGGTCCTGATGCCGAACCCCGGCGGAGCGTCAGAGGATCGCCATCGTCATCATCCGGGATGATTCACTCTCGTAAATGCCTGTGGATTGTTTCACGCCGGCTCACCTAATAATTACTGAGATGTTCCACTAAGAACCAAACGGGTTCAAACCTTCAGTCTGGAGGCACGTTAAGGTCGTAAAAAGAAGGCTATTGCGTGTGGAGTCCATTAACGTGCTGCCTGCTGTTGTCAGATTGTAAAATCCAGCAAAAAGATCTTTTTTTTCCAACCAGCTTTCAAATTTAGTGAACATTTAAAGCTTCCTCTAAACGATGAGAAGGTTCCCAGGACATCTGTGCCCAGCCGGTGTCTCTTAATCTGGTGGGTGGTATGAGTGACAGCACGCATCCCTGGAATTCTCCTTTATTCGGCCTAATCACGTCAGCTAAGCCAGGCCTTTTATTATTTGAATTAAATGAGCCTTTAGCCGATAATTCTCTTTAATTCCATCGAAATGTAATCCACGACCCATGTGCTCGTCTGGCGAGCCCTGGGGGCGTCTTTACAGGCTGGAAAACAATGGAGCAGATTTCGTGAGAATTAAGGGAGGGGCTGTTTTCAGGGCTTGTGATGCTCGCTGCAGTGACAGTGGGGTCGTAGAGGTCAGGGGTTACGGGACGGCGACCGCAGCAGTCAGGAGGCCACCGCAGAACGGTACCGGCACCTTTCCTTTCTTATTCTCGTTCACTCTCTGGAGCTGCTGCAGAGATGCTTCAAGTCATCGAGGGCTGGCCGGTGTTTCTTACAGAATACAATCTCATTCTGATTCAGACAATAAAAATTCCTCTGTCTCATACCCCCCATGACTAAAAACATCAGGACCCCGAGGCTACAGCGGCGGGTCGGCCGTGCTTCTTTCAGCGTTTGCGCGCAGAAACTGGAGACCACGTGCAGCAAAGTGATTTGTCACAGCCGCAGCACACTTGGCTGAACAAAGAAGTCCCCTCTCTGAGCAGCATCGCCGGGCCGGGCCGACGCCGTGATTGGTGGGAGGAGCCCCCCTCTGTCATGTGATTGGTGCGCAGCCCCGGGGCTCAGCTATCGTGAGTCAGCCCGTTTTCCTGCATGAGACGAGGAGTGGAGGCGGAGGGAGACGAGGAGGAGACGAGGAGGAGAGGCGGAGGGATACGGACTCAAGGAGGCGTCAGAGAGAAGCATCTCCCTCTGAGACAGAACACTGAGGCAACGTGAACGGAAAACTTTATTAGAAAGCCGCTGTCTCACACACGTTAGACAAAAGTTACAGAAGGGAATGCTAACAAGTTTTGCTTTTTTATATATGAATTTTTGTTTACTAAAAATATCTGTATAAACTGGAAATAAACTGTCAAGATTCTCAACTGTCCATCTGCTCAACGTCAGTATTTAAAGAGAAAAAGGTGAAAAAAAAGGAACATATTACAGGAGTCCTCTTGACTGAAGTCCTGTGTTCGACAGGACAAGGCAAACAGTTCAAATGTGTCTCTGTGTGTTCCTCCACACATTTCAGTTTCTTTGTTTTTAATCAGCTGAAAGCGAAAGGCCATACTCTGTGGCTGACATGAAAACGGATGTAGTGAACGACGGGAACAAGTAACTGGCTGCACTGAAAAAGAGAATTCTGACTGGGCGTTTGTGTCCGAGGGCGACCTGATCGCAACGCTGCTTGTGCGTTAATAGCGTCTGTAGTAGTGTGGGGGGGGTCCGTAGTGCATGGGCAGGTCCATGTTGTGGTGATGGGGGTTGAACGGCGGGTTGTGGTCGTGCTGGTTGTTGTTGTTATTGTTCAGAGGGGGCAGGTGCTGCAGCGGGGGCACGTACGGCGCCGGGGGCAGCTGGGGGATGATGATCTGGCGGTAGATGCGGCCCTGTGGAGGCGGCGGCGGGAAGCGGGCGCGCGGGGGGACGAACAGGGGAGCCTGCACCGCCTGGAGGTGTGGGGGGGCCGGGGGGTTCGGATTGGCTGGGTTCTCTGGCGGTGGACCCACCCGCGGCCGCTTGGGATCCGAGATGGTCTCTGGGGGTGGGCCAACCCTCTTCCCTGAATTATCTGAGAGGAGAAGAAGAAACGGGGATGATGAAGGTTAAAACCTCACTTCTGTCAACGCTCTTTCACACTAGTGAAACACAGGAAACACGCCTGAAACGGCCGCCAACTGGTCTGAAAAAATACTGGTAAGAGAGGAACAGAAATGCAGTGTCACATTTTTCCACAGGAGAACAAAGTCCAAACGTTCCCCAGAGACGTGTTGAACGGGACCAAAACGCTGAGCGAGACGTGAACTGACCTGCACACTTCTTACTCAGCTCCGCTTCAGCTTCCCTCTGGATCTCCTGAATGAGTCGCTCGTCATCTTGCTGCGAAAACACACCAAGAAAAATGTTGTTTTCTGCGAGTCCGGGACAAGAGCGATCCAGCAGAAGAGTGGAAAAGACAGCTGTACATTCCTGAAATAATCCCCCATTACTGTTACAAGATAAAGGGTCCAACAGCAGAAAGCGTCGGTACTTGTGGTGTGAAACAAAGACACTCGTATGCGTCTGGTCCTGTACCGTCACCTTTAACTCCAGGGGATCAGAGACCCCACCAGAAACTTATCACAGTGCTGGTCCTCCAAGTGTACATGGAAAATTTATCAGACGGTTGAAGTGAGACGTTTCAGTATTTCATGAAACGTATTAGTTCATTTTGAGTGTGAGACGTGACTGGAAAGATAATCTCATGAGTACAGATGGGCAGAGGTTCATCAATCTGTCTACAAACAGTAAAACAGAGCAACATTCCTCACAATAATATCATGAATAATTTGAATATCTCATCATTCATAATATCAGCAAAAACACTCACATGGCATTTAATTAAAAATGGGCATTATTCTGTAATGGAAATGTGAAATTCCTTTAGGAAACCATGGACGCCAGGTCCCTGGGACTGAAGAAGAGAGGGACCGTCTGGCCTGTTATTAGCGCTCAGTTCAAAGGTCTGCAGCTCTGATGGTATGTGGGCGCATCAGTTTCTTATTTCTTCTGTTTCAGCTTGTGTGTTTTGCAGTCTAAGTGTAAGACAAACATATTAGATATTTATTCTCCAAACTACAGCAACTGGCCTCCTCGGGTCCTAGATTTATACGGAGTGTTGTTAGAGGAGGGGATGCTCTAACAACACTCAGGTTTTCTGTGCTCAGCTTTGAATCAAATAGGGGTTTATGAAATTTTACAAATTTTACAGCATCCCAACTTTTTTTTAGAATTGTAGTTCCAGCTTTTGCTGCTTGTTGTGCAGACACAAAAAAAACATTCATGATGAGCTTCAACACATACAGAACACTGGTTGTATATAAAAACATACAACCAGTGGGGCTCACGTTTAGAAGAGATAAATAACAGAGCAGAAAGCTTTTTTAATCAACTATCCACTGGATTCTTTATTAATCTTTCCACTCTCCGTCCCTGCCTGGCTGCTGCAAAGCTTCTGGATCGGTCCCAGCTCATTAACAGCTTGGGGACTAATTGATGCTCATGGCTGCCAGTGATTCTGCAGCCAGGTCACTGTGGGCGGCGGTGGCAGTCAGATGGGGAGGGTCAAATGGATGGCTTGATGGTTTGTGCCACTTTGTAACATGGAAATTGTTTTTTTTTTTTAAACTGAAACATTGCCATCTTTAAGAAAGATAGCAGAGCCTTCGCAGGTTTCATGCTCCAATGCAAACATCTCATGGCGTCATCCAAGAGGACGCCATGTTCTATTCTATGTTCGCTATTGTTCCAGTGTTGTGTATTTGAGCGCACCGTGGGGTCGGTCCAGAGGGAACACTTGCGGCAGTGGCGGCAGGGAGCGCCGGGAGAGCGGGCATGCTGGCAGAAGTGGTTGTAGCCGGTGATGGGCTCTCGGCAGAGGTAGCACATGAAGCTGCCGCAGCGGCACGACATCCGGTTGCAGCCCTCCGATTTGACCAGACCCGTCCCGCACTTGACGCACTTCCTCACCCGGGCCGCTGTCATGCGCTCCTCACTGCAGAGAAAGGAAGGCAGAGGGGATGTTTTTGACACGAGGCAACAAAAAGGAGAAAAAGAAGCAGTGGAATAAATCTACTGCACAAACAACGACATGAAAACAGTCGGCACCTCTGATGGCCTTATTAATTCATATGTACACTTCTTCTTCACTTAAACTAATTTATGAAGGGATCTCTAAGTATTTGCTGCGCATTTTTTTTTGGAACTGATGCATTTGATCTTCGACTACTAACCTACTAACAAAACTCCAGCTGATTTCCATCTAAAATGCTGCATTTACTGAACCTCAGACAAAGCGTATACTCCTTTGTTTTTGTGGCTTCCTATTAACAGCAAATTCCCATCAACAGTCATATAATTTAAGAAAGAAATAAGCTATTAATGCCATAAAAGTGCTTGGATCCTGACTAAGAAATCCAACTTCTTGTTACCCTTTTCTTTAGGCTGGAAATTCCAGGTTCTCATTAGTTACTTGAATGCAGTACAGTGGCAGAAGTTGACATTATGTAAAAAGGCAAACTGGTTATTTTAACAACACTTCCCAGATAAGCAACAGTTTTTTTTTTTTTTTTACTATGAGTCTAGAAAAGCTTACATAAAACAGAGAAGGATGGACCACCACAGGAGCCTGGTGTTTAAGGAGGGTGGATGTGGACTTACAGAGTGATTTTGAGGGGTCTGTTACCCACTGACTAGCTGTTGTGTTACTTCAGCATTCCCATCTGTACTGTGGTGCTTTAAGAACCTGGTCCACTTCTATGCAAGACTGTTGAAGAGATGTTCTGCAGTCTAAACTACAGAGGCGTTTGACATAAAACTGGGGTTCAGGTGTTGTTCTGTCAGGCTGGTGTGTGTTAGTGTGAGCTCTCAGTCGTCACTGTATG
This sequence comes from Hirundichthys speculiger, assembly GCA_018398805.1. Lineage (NCBI taxonomy): Eukaryota > Metazoa > Chordata > Actinopteri > Beloniformes > Exocoetidae > Hirundichthys > Hirundichthys speculiger. Next base: position 162,498 of record JAGFBZ010000555.1, read on the forward strand.
CTCCCTCACATGGTAAAAACATACTTCAAGGGTCGTTGAGTTTAGCTTGTGTCCAATCTACCAATCTGAAACAGATACCCACAGAACCGTCCGACCTCGTCCCCTAAAACTGGCTGAACAGAGCTGCAGAGATATGGGAGCTGTGGTGTTGTATCTCTGTTCAAAGTATGTCACTGACGTTCCATCGTGACCTCAGGAAAGAGGAGGGTGAGGCTGCTTTAAACTTGGCAGATGAGTAGCTGAGGATCGGAGGCATGGCAGCGTTCAGTATGAAGCTGTTCGGATCAGTGGTGGCTTCTTGTTTCTGCTCTTCTCATGTTCTGTGATGCTTTTTGAACTGTATCCTCATCTGGTTTTCTAGCTGCTAGAGTAAATATATTTGTACGTGGAATACAAAACTGTTTAGGAATCCAAAAATGTTCACTGGGAACGTCATAAAAATGAAAATCAAACAGCCCTACGTGTACTCTTAATTTGCTGGCAGAATGACCAGATCTTCATCATTTGGAGAGATCAAATGTTATAATAATCCCCCCCCCATGTTATAATAGTCAGTCCTCTGATCCATTTACCAGGCCACTTCCTGTTTCTTTCAGCCCTGGGAAGTAAGACGATCTGAAAACAGGAAGTACTGCCTCTGGGCCTTCTGGGCCACAGGAAGCAGGTGGCCTTCCTACCTCCTGGAGTCTTGTCCGGCAAACTGAGATACAAGCATCCTCTCTGGTGAGAGGGGGAAATGAACAGTGTCTGGGGCCAAACAGTTCATACGATCAGAGGCAGAGAACACTACAAGTTACTAGAACCGGTTTTTATCAACTATGAATCTGCTGGAAGTTTTGGTTTCTACTGAAAACATTCTTGGATAAATGCTGGAGGTGAGGGAAAATAAATGCCTCCTTCTGAATGGTTTGAGTGATGTTCATTAAGTGATGCAGCACCAATTTACTTTTCTTTCAGTGGGACTTTGTTATATAGTTTAATAAGACTTCCTGAAAACACACACACATGCAAAAAAAAAAAAAAAAGGCTCATAAGATACCATCAAACTGCAGAAATATCTACTTCTGGCCATTAAATAATGAGAAGAGGGGTGTGTTCATAAAAGCTCTGTGACCCACTTACAAGAGCACCCTCATGCGGATCTCGTCCCTCTCCAGGACCTGCTCGCAGGTCTTCCCTATATGCTGCTTCCACTGCACGTGGCACTTTCTGCAGCTCTCCTACAGACAAAAGACAAGACAGGGACGAGACAAAGGTGAGAGGCATCAGAGAAAGGGACGTGCTCAGAGAAAACAATGAACCAAAGAAGCAAGAGAAACAGATTTTATTATTTTGCAGACTGTCCTGCATTTCCACACCCCTTCCTTCCATCCATCCATCCATCCCCACCCCTCCTCTGACATCCTCCCAGTTAATGCTGAAAAAGAGCAGCGCTGCAGTCAGAATAATTTTACCCCACAGCCTCTGCTCTAAATGCTGCTGCTGTTGCCACTGCAGCGACTCGGACTTGCACAGCCACAGCTAGGTGCGGCTTTTTGCAGCAAATCTGTGTGACTGCAGCGAGAGGGCTTGCCGCCGACTGCTCGGTTGCCTAGGAACAACAACTTCCTCCTCTGACCTCCTTCGTCTCGTCATCCTAAAACATACAGATGAAGGACATCCCGGGCACACGGCATCGCTGCACACTCACACATTAGCTGAGGGGTGTCCCCCCCCCTTCCCCCTTTGTTAACCTTCAGCTAAGTGGTGTCACCATAAATATTTGAATCACTCATTTAATATTGAAGAGCGGCTGACGCAGACAGCTGATGCAGCACAGCATGATCCATACCTGCAGAGCGAGCTCTGTCATGGCTCTTGGATGGAAAGTCAGTCACACCCTCTACATCCTGTGACCTCTTTACACATCCTTAAAATCACTGCATGTGTGTGTGCTGCTGTTTATACAGCTCAGCTTCCACAGAGCTGCTCTCACAATGGTGGCTGAGACAGCTGTGTGTGTGTGTGTAAGGTCAGCCAGAGGGTGGGGAACCAGGCTGAAGATGGCAGTTTCTGCTGGCATTCAGACCGTGAACATCCTCTCAGGGCTCAGGAGGCAGAAATAAAACGAAACAGATATAAAACTGTCCTCAAATACTCAAGAATGCCTTATTCTTTAGGATTCATAATCAGCGTCCAAGCAGGGAATTTAGAGGAAGAGCAGAGCCAGTGTTCGCAGGACTGGGGGAAAACCCAGATCACACAAAGAGAGAGCAGGGAGGGACAGACAGGGAGAGCAGACGGTGGGCAGAGTGATGGGCGATCGCCCCCTAGTGGCCGCAGAGAGACCTGAGGGGGGAAAACACCCATGTGGGAGAGCGAGAGCATGTGCTGTTGACTGCGACCTGTTTGACAAGATGTTGCAAAGCAGGAAGACACCTGAGTTCTTATAGCACCACTAAAAATAAAGCCAGTGACGTAAAAAAAAAAAAAATCTGACGTTGAACGAGGCGTGTCTTACGCCCACGCGCGTGTTATTTGAATAAACCTGGGGCAGGCGACCGTGTGAACCAGTGCATGCTACTGGGGCGGTGGCTTTTGTGCAATCACATTTGAGGCCACAGACAAATTTGGCACCGTGACAAAAGTCACAGAGATGCACAAACAAGTTTACGATGAACAAAGGCTGCTGTGTTGAACTTGTAGTCTCCTGCTCCTCCCAGTCATCTCTTCCCCTCAATGTTCTGTCACGTCTTCCATTTCAACCCAGCCTCTCGTCTCTGCTGTGCCCTGCCCTCCTCCCACCCAGGATCTCTTTCCTTCATTTTCATTCATATCTTTCCTTAGCTTCTCTGATTTTATTGTATTTTTTAACTCTCCCTCTGTCTTTTCTAGGTGGGGCACCGTGCAGCAGCCCTCACACGCCGCTGCAGGCTGATCCAAGTGTCAGGAGTATGTTTTGTGGAAAAGTGGTTTTTGTTGCAATCATCTGAACGCATATTAAAAGGACGGTGGAGGGAGAGTGGAGATGTAGACCGAACAGGACGATGATATCGCCCTGTGAAATCAGACGCGTGTTTGGAATCCGTAACGTTCTGTAGATGTGACATGTCAACACACGGTGATAGCCTTCTGATGACCTAGATTCAAACAGCCCAGAGACAAACCTGTCCAAGTGTCCTCACAGACACATGTGGAACACATTAACATCTGCTGCTGTGATTGCAGATGAGTGTGTGTGTGAAGAAAATGTGTATAGGTCAGACAGAGCAAGGAGAGAGAGCTGAGGCGAGAGAAATCTGGGTCAGCCTGAATCTGAACCAAATTTGAAATAGAGGTGGAAGTGTGTTCAACCAGTAAGAAGCCAGTCTGACGGGAGTGGTTGGTGAGGTCAGCCAATGAAGCAGCTTTGTGGGAGAAGGCGGGTGGGCTTATGGAACTGTGTTAGTTACATAATGAAGCCCCTCCCCGCTGGGAGACTGAGCGGGCTGTGGCGCAACTAAGCAAAACTAACTTACGGCTAATGAAGAAGTTCAAGTTTGTCCACCCCCCATCTCTCATGTTATTCTAATAATCTCCAGGGGTATGCGTGTGTGTGTGGGGGTTTGTGTGTGTGTGTGTGGGGGGGTTTCCACTTCAAACAGGGAAAACACCACGCACATCCTGACTCTTACACACATCAAAAACAGAGCGCCTCTCTGTAGTAAAGGAGCTGCCGTTAATGAGAAAAATCGTATGAGCTCCGTTTCCTTTCTTGCTCTTAAGTTGCTTAAGTTACAAGTAGTGGAACTTAAACATGCTGGCGTCTCATAGCTGACGCCAGTTGTTGGTTTGTGTTTAAGAAGTGAATCAGACTCAAAGAATTCTGGAGCATGTGTAACTTTTTTGAGTCTCTGGGGCGTGTGTGAGCTTTTCAGACTGCAGCTGTGTGTGGAGACTGCAGTGCAGCCACGGTGAGCCTCTGGCTCCACCTGCAGGTTTACTCAAAGAGTCGGTAAAGGTTCAGACTGCTACACCCACTGGCTGAAATATAAGATTTAAGATAAGGGGGAAAAAAACTAAAATATCTTGCAGCAAAGCAGGAAAAATATAATGTAACCATTCAGGAAGAGCATTAAATGAACACTAGCCAACACTGAGACTCAATGCTGGTGATGGAGGTATTTAAGGACATCTCGCTTCTTCTTCAGTCTAAAGCTGACTGGCTGCTTTTGTTCACAGAGTTACAGGACTGAACAGTTTAGGTCTGGAGCTGGTCATCAAGTCCTGACCGATATGTAACTCCATACGGATTAAGACGTCGTCCAGCTCTCTGGCCCACTGCTATCCCAGCCCCAAAACAAGAGAGGCTGAGACAGAATCTCTTTCCTCCGATGAAAACCAGTGGAGCCACCTGTAAGTGGCAGCAGCATTGACTGACCCAGTCCCAGGATGCTGCAGGTTAGAAGCTCTGTATGGTTATTGACCCATATGAAACTCTCTAGCCCACTGCTGCTTAAGATAAACTGGCAGACAGACCACCTTCATGGCTACTACTCTCTGGCCTGACAGGGATAAAATTCAATTTACAATCTAAACACAGAGTCTCATAAGCATCCAAAAATATAGATGACCTCAATTTAGCCAAAATTTCACAAAAAACGACACGAGACACTGATTATCAAACAGTTACAATAGGTTACTGCTGCGTAACTTAGTGGTGTGTCGTCAAATCAGCGCCATATATATCGTGAATCAAAATCCAAAATCTGAGAACCAAAAGCCCAGAATCAGAGGAGGAAAACAAATTATACTTTTCTTTACTCGCTGTCAGTTCTGAATTCATCTCTGTTTCTCAAGGAAGGGCCGTGATGAGTGCTGTTTTAGTTAGGTTGAAATGTAGTTAGAGGTGTTTTTCTATGAACCTTCTTTACTCAATAAATAAAACTTCTCAGCAGAAGTTTGGCGTTGTGATGTGAACCTAAGTGCTGTATGATCCAGCAGCCAATGAGCTACTAGATCTCAGGCTTAGTCCCGCCTCCCCTGCTGCGGCCTGATGTGGCGCTGAACTGACACCAACAAGACTCTTTTTAGAAAAGAAACCGAGAGCAGAAAAAGCGCAAATAGGAAAGACTGTTTGAAAACAGATGGTTTTAGAATTGATTTGACAGCGAGAAAAGAAAAGTGTAACTGAGAGATGACAGCGCTCTCGTTTACAGAGTCTGACTTCTTGCTTCCTTCTCTGATTCAGGGCTTTTGGTTCTCAGAGTTTTGGATTGTGATTCACAATATATAAGGCGCCAAACTGAAAAAGTTGGTTCTACAAATGACTGACTTGTGGGAAGCACTCTGCAATTTGGCCAAATTGTTATTGAATATATAATAAAACGTGAAACGTGTTGCTACCTGGTGAGGACCAGAAGACCTTGTGCCTTAATCCCAAATTTATTTTGGGATTCCTTTTTTCACATTACCATTCTCTTTCCTTCAATCAAAAGAATCCCAAACAGGTCTCCAGTAAATGGAGGACAGCGTCGCGAGGAGGCAAACACACCCGTCTGTCATGTCGGAGGGCAAACACAATCCCATCTCTCTCCTTGAAGAGATAAGAGCGTGTTTGTGAGTTCGTTCGAGTCGTTGCAGTTGCAAGTGTCGATATGAGACGTTCCCACACGCAGACGTTCAAGGACTCGTCAAGAGAAAAACACCAGGGTTGTGTTTATGTGGTGAGAGTGGGAATAGACTGCAGCGCAGTGTTTGTGTCTGTGTTGGAGCTTTCCTGCCAAAATAAAGGACATTTCTGACTGGAAATTGTGTGACAGCATTGGCAGACAAAGAGCAGCTCCTCCCTCCCCGCATTCCTCAGAGAGAGGGAGGAGGCCCAGAGATAAAACGCCATGAAGACAGAGGTGAAGACGTCGTTCAGATGTAAGAATCTATCATTTTCAAAAGCTGCACATCAGTCCTCCATTTCTCGTGTCCAGGAGGCCGAGGTAGATGCTGCATACAGGGCTAATGGGTGTATCTCTTCTATTCAAGTTTGGATGTGCTCCATCTTTGGAAAACAGATGAACTTTGAACATATTCCTTCACAAACGTAATCTGCTGAGGGATAATAGAAAATAAAATGCAGAGAGCGGAACTGACCTTGCGACACCGGGGGTTGGGACAGCTGAACAAAGACATGCCTTTGTCCAGCAAGGCGGGGAAGTTGCAAAACGGACACCTGCAAAGATAAGGGAGGAATATTTGATGCACACGTGTGCTTATGATACACAGAAAACCTGGAGAAGTTTCATTGTAGAGGCCACACACACACACACACACACACACCTCACGAGTTCATCAGCACAGGTGGCCGCGACCGCCTCCTCCGCCTGCCTCTCATTATATTTACACAGTATGTTCTCAGGCAGGACCTTCTCCAGCTCACACATGGGGTAGGAGCACGGGCAGCCCGCCTCCATACAGCTCAGCTCTGACTGGAAACACAGTGATCACGCGTTACTCCAACAGCAGAGAACATGTGTGTTCACCACTTCCTCCTGCTGACTGCACACTCATGACACGATAAAGCAGGAAAAACAAGTGCTTGGGTGCTTCACTAAAAGTTGCCCCTCCAGCTGACATCAGGTATATTATTAACAGTTTCATATTTATTTGACTGCCTGTTACATCAGTATCATGCTGAGAGAGATCCGGAGTAATTTACAGCTGCCAGGCAACATTAAATTCTTATCTAACTGTGATTACGTCCCAGAGTGTTTGTGCATACCTTCCCAGAGCCAAACACTGCCTCCTGAGCGTATTTGACCAGACACTCTTTACAAAACAGGTGACCGTCTGAACACTGGGTCATCTTCTCAAAAGCAAACTCTCCATAGCAACAGCCACACTCGATCAGCTGACCATCCTGGGGAAAGAACCACACACACACCTCCAGTTGATACAATTTTAGGATTAAAAAAAAAAAAAAGTAGTAAGGGAAAAGATTTCAACTTTATGGCAACTAAGGTCCATCCATCCATTATCTATAGCCGTTGATCCTCTGCAGGGTCACAGGGATCTGCTGGAGCCTCCACACAGTTTGCAGTTTGTGCCTGCAACTGAGGTCATAGATCTTAATTGGATTTTAAGGACCTTGTTCACCATCACTGAAGCTCAAAGTACCTTACAGCTTTTCAAATACTCCTTAAACATCGTCGCTACAATCTGTGTCCATGAGCTCCTCTGACCAGCTCTCAAGTACTCTAATAATTAAAATAAAGAACACTTTCAGAGCTGGGGAAGGCTACCAGATCATCAGGAAAACTGTTTTCAGTAGCTGTTTCCTCAGTTTATTTTGTAAACATACAAAGCACTTAGAAGCGATTAGCTCAAGATGAGCTCTGGACGACTAAGACACTTTTCCTGCTGCTCGTTCAGCTGCTACACAGGCAAATCCAAGCACCTCACTTGACTGCAAAAGAAAAAACAACGTGTGGACGAGCTCTGTGTGGCATCGCAGAACATGCTGCGCTTACGAGAGGAGCTTCTGTCACTGAAATAATGTCAGCATGCTGGCGTCTGGGATCACACACTGATCCAGCGCTGGACTGCCTCCGTTTGGTCTGCGTGAATTTCTAAAGGGGAACAAGTCGTTTAACAGGGATAACTTTTTTAAATTTTTGTGCCTTTTTACGGCACGACAACTGTCCGTGAGGGACTAAAGTTTCCAGACATAAACCTCAGTAAATATCTGTGGAAAGATCTCAAAAGAGCGGGGCGGGTCAAGGATCTCACAGAACTGAACTGTGATCTGTTGCCTGGCTGAAATCACGGGAACATAGCCTGGAAGTTCTCATGAGGTTAAGCATGTCGACGTTCTTCCCCATTTTGTCTCAACTCTCGCGCTAAATCTGTGCCTTCCGACTCACTGGGGGTTTCCTTTTGCTTTGTCATTATTTTCAGAACCAGAAGGTTTCCTATCTTCCAAAGCCCCAAATGCAGCAGTAACGACTGGTTTCGACTGGTGCTGCCACCTAGTCGAGACAATTTTTCGCAGTATCTGCGTAACCCCTGTTAACTCTTTAATCTGGCAAAAATAGTGAGAGATATGGGAAAGCCGTTGTATCTTATATAGAAACGGTATTGAGCTCATATTTTGACCCCAAATAATATGACACGGAACAACCAAACAAGAGTAAACGGAAACATTTTAGCCAAATGAAGCGGTTCCAGCTCTGTTTTTCCAGCATGATCACATGTAAATCAGGTTACGTCAGTCTCAGATATCTCTTCTTTTTTTCTGGCTCTTACCTTCTTATATTCATCTTCATTAACCTGCAGAGCAAGGAGGAAATCTTCATGCTGGAGACAGAGAAGACAACGTCAGAAATACTATGAAATTACTATCAAAAATCTCTTTTTTTTTCTTTAAATTGCAATAAAATGTTAATACAAATGCAGAGAGCAAAATCTACATTCGCTGATCAGTAATGACTGTTACAGGCAGGCTGTAAAATGACAATATGTCTCAAAGAAAAGGGTGAATTCAACACCACAGACATAAATTCAACACTACAAACTGAAAGTGGAGGAGCACTTCAACTCCAACCCCCGACGGATGTGGCAGGGCATTTGTATTATCAGTGACTTCAAGCCCACCAACCCGGACTTATTCAACCTGTCCCTGGCCCGTGCTGTTGTTCCGACCTGCTTCAAATCCACCAACCATTGTGCCGGTACCGAAGAGCTCCACACCAGCATGTCTCAACGACTACCGTCCAGTGGCAGACCTTGCAGACCTGGGCATCACAGCTCCCATCTGCAACTGGCTACTGGAACTTCTAACCAACAGGCCACAACATGTCCGGTTAGCCCACCACTGCTCCTCCACCCTCACCATCAACACTGGCGTACCACAAGGCTGCGTGTTGAGTCCTTTCCTCTACTCTCTCTTCACCCATGACTGCAGACCTGTTCATGGCTCCAACGCCATCATCAAGTTTGCAGACGACACCACCGTGATTGGCCTCATCAGGAACAACGGTGACAGGGCCTAGAGGGTGGAGGTGGACCACCTGGCTGTGTGGTGCGAGAACAATAACCTGAGGCTCAACACCTCAAAACTAAAGAAATCATCGTGGACTTCAGGAAGAGTGCTGTCACTCATCCACCCATCCACATCAACGGTGTCGCAGTGGAACGAGTGACCAGCTTCAAATTCCTGGGGATCCACATTTCAGAGGACCTCTCCTGGACAACAAACTGCTCCAACCTGGTCAGGAAGGCTCACCAGCGCCTCTTCTACTTGAGGACTCTGAGGAAGCACCACCTCTCTTCAAACGTGCTGGTGAACTTCTACCCCTGCACCATCGAGAGCATCCTGACCAACTGTATCACAGTCTGGTACAGGAACTGCTCCAGCGCGAGGCGCTACAGGAGTCTCTGTACACGAACCAACAAAACTCTCGGTTCGGTACGTACCTCGGTTTTGAGGTCATGGTTCGGTTCATTTTCGGTACAGTAAGAAAACAAAATGCAAAATATAAATCTGCTAGTTGTTTATAACACACTTTTGTGCTTTTTAACAATAGGAACATTAGCCTATACAAAGCTAGAATTCTGCTCAAAAATATAAATACAATATTCTGAAATGTAGATATTTTGAAGAACAAAATAAAAATAACATTGGCTCAGACTTTAGCTTAAAAAAATAATCCATCTGATGTGCAAAATTGAACAGTTGCAACACTGAACAGTTTCAAGTTGTTAGTCAGATTAAATAACATGAATAAGGCTCAGGGTGTTTCTTTAAAAACTAATCTTTTTATTCTTTCATAAAGTCCGAGTATGATTTTCTGGCTAAAATGTGGACGAGAAGGTCATTGATATCAGGGCTCAATTACCTTTATCATGTGTTTGAAGCCAGCGTTCTCTACCACTGATTAGGGTGTTTGTGTGCACGCGCGTCGCCTCGCTTGTGTATGTGGTGACACGCGCCCAGTCCACACACAGAAACTCGCGCTGGCTGTGCACTGAGCCAGGCAGAGAGAGGGAGAGAGACGCGCGGCTCGCGTGGCACACAGCAGCCAAGTGATGGCTTCAAACCTAGCGGTTTGAGTGCGTGTGAGTCTCAAAATCACCAGAAAAAGTAGCTAGATTTGTCGCTAGTCGCTTTTTACAAATTAAGTCCGTAGGAGGGTCTGGAAAGTCGCTAGATATAGCGACAAAGTCGCTAAGTTGGCAACACTGGGTGTGCGCACAACTGCGCATGTGCGGCTGCAGCGCTCTGCTCCACAACGTGCGGTCCCTTTACTTAATATGTCCGTGTGGAAACTCGTTCGGTACGCCCCCGTCCCGAACCGACCTACCCATACCGAAACGGTTCAATACAAATACATGTACCGTTACACCCCTAATATATATATATATTTACTGTACATTGTATTTATCTCACTGCAAAAGCAGTTCTGGTTAGATGCTAACTGCATTTCGTTGCCCTGTACTTTGACATGTGCAATGACAATAAAGTTGAATCTAATCTAATCTAATAAATGTAGAAGAATTGAATGAACTACTATCAGAAAAAAGGAAGAGTGCACCTGCGTACGCGCACATACGTGCATGGGTGTGTGTGTGCACATGCCTACCTCTGCCCACTCCTTGGCCTTCTGCTGATAAAATGCTAGCTCCTTCTGCAGAGAAGCTTCCAGATTGTTGTACGTCCTGCAGTAACGCCGGTCGTTCTCCAAGAAATACATCCTTCTGTCTAATTTCACTGAACCTGGCGGCCAATCAAGAGAAACAGTTTGTGATGGATCACGGAGCCACTTCAAAGCGCAGCCTTTCAATAACTCCAGCCAAGAGGTATTTCTCACCAGTGGCAGAAAGGTTAGAAAAAAAGGTCACAATGATGGACCTGCAGCTTTGCTGTCAGGCTCATTCAATGAATCTTACGCCAATAACGGCGGCGTGGTTGTATCGAAAGTAAGTGGCTGGTGAAAATGACAGGGAGGAATAACAAAGTAGGTCTGTGTGCCCATAAATGTTAAACATTTGCTCACCATGTTCAAAATGGAAATCAATGTAGCAGCGCTCAGAGGAGGTTCTGCTCCGCCGTCTCTTTCCTGATGGATCACCTGATTCTTGCCACTTCTTAAGAGCTTCACATAAGGCCTGGGAGAAGAAAAGGAGAGAGAGAGAGAGAGAGAGAGGGATTTAAAAAGGTAGATGAAAGAGGCAGCCAGAAAGACAGGTGGGAATTACATTTCTGAGATATACGTTGTGCTGTAGGACCACTGGTACCTTGCGTGTGATTGCATAGTGTCCCTTCAGGGCGTTCAGGGCCCATTTGATATCCTGACAGCTGAGCATCCTGAAATCTGCCATGAGCAAGTCAGCAGCCTGCATCACGACATCTGATCCCACAGTGCTCAGCTTGCCGTAGTCAAACAGGTCCTCAGTCACCTGAAAGCACGAAACACTTCTACATTCACATATCTGACACATAAACAAGAACGCGACTCTCTCGTTAAAAACAGCATTTCCGTCTACTTCTTCAGTGAAACACCTTGATAAAGATGATGTTTTAGGCAGACTGATGCTCTGCCTGCAATTCAAGATCATCCCTCAGCGTGTTTCCTAACAGCGCTCAACAAATACCCAGAATACTTCCATTATCAAAATGTTATTTGCTAAGCCTGACCACTGTACTTATGTAATCAGGTACAATTTCTCCATTATTAATTTACACTCACCACTTACATAACTGCTTATTGCTCTGGCACTTGCGCTGTTTCAGTGAAGCTTACTGAGACTCAAGTGTGGGACATTTTTAAATCTCTGTTTCAAACAAGCTGGGACATTGTGTTGAAACGTAAGTGAATTACATTTTTTCAATGATTTACAAATCATTTAATTTCTACATGGAAGCCGCATCCTCAGCGCTAAAGAGGGGCAACTTGCCTTCAGCACATAGTTCAAATACCAACATCCATGAAGGTAATGGGGGCACACAAATGGGGCTTGTATACGAGTGAAAACATTACGCTGAGGGTTATATGCCAGCTTTGGAACATTTTCTGCTGTTAGGAAACTGTTTTTTTCTCCTCAGGAAGAGTACTTGCTTATCTAAGCAAGAAATGAGATAAACCACGTTCTGTATCCATTACAGAGCAACAACAGAAGCAACATGGCTCTGTGGTTGAAGAGTCTGGCTGCTGAAATGGCTGACCTGCAGTACAAACCCGTCACCCACTGAAAACAGACTCAAGGAGGTCATGATGGAAGAGAAAATGAGAGCGACTGAGTAAGAGAGCAAACAAGAATAAATAATGGATAGTTTTGTAAAGGCAACTGAACCTCTGCACCTGTAGGAGGACCTGCCGAGCTCAATGTGTCAATACCTTCTGATCACATGGGGGCGACATATTACAAGAATCTCGTGTGCCAGTCCCTGGTGATCAGAGACAAAGAAGTGCACCTCTAGTGCAACAAAGTGGTAATACGAGACACACCGGACCGTCCCCACAGATTAGCACGGTACTGTCAGAGGCTTTTTTATCAAGACAGCAGATCTATAGGTCCCCGGACATCAGAAGTGGCGTTGCTACATACAGTGGCTTTAATTTAAACACTACACAGACTCACCTCTGCCTGGGTGTCACCTGACTCCAACAGGATGCTGGTAGGAGCTGCTGTGGCAGCTGCTGTCTCTCTCCTTGGATACTCTGGATTCTCCAACACCATGTTACAGAGTCTGTTAACAAGCACAGCAAGGTGAATGAAGGCAAGCTTTAATTGACAAGCACTCTAGCTCAGTGCAGTTAAGGATCAAGCATATATGAAATATTACTATATTTGGGTCACATACTTTTCTTGAATACTTATTGGAGCTCTACAAAAAGAGAGTGGAAAACAAAAAGGGTACATGGCTCTTACACATTCAAGTCTTTCACATTATTCTTTAAGATCAGTTCTGCTACATAGGCTTCTTGGACATCTGGTAGTAGATCCAACTGTAAAGGAAAAGCAAGGACATATATCTACAACCAACTTGCAAGTAGTGGAGACAAAAAGAGTTCCAGTTTGTGCGATACTCACAACACCATTGATAAGTGTTCTAACAAAAGTCTGCAGTGCTGGTCTCTCTTGCAGTGCAGAGGGTCCAGGTCTTGCATCCTCTATTTGAGGAATGTCTCCAGGTGCAGGAGGGTCTGCAACCAGAGCAGGGGCTGCATGAGCTCTCTCAGCATTTGGGGCCAGAATGAGTCGGGCCTCTCCTCCATTGTTGGGCACTGTCGCTGTGGGAGCTGGAGGAGCAAAAGGGTTAGCGTTCATATTGGTCACCCTTATAATGAGGCCGTGCACTGGTGGAGACACACTGGAGGTACCTGTTTGTGGTGGAGGATTGGGAACTGCCTCCCCAGGCGCTTGACTCCCGAGAATAATTTGGTGACCTGCTTCCGGAGGACCTAATCTCTCTGGGGCTGCAGCTATTAGAACTGCAGGGGGGACCACTGGTATAACCTGAGGGGTTTGAGTGGGGTGTACTACTGGCTGTGCAGGGGCCTGGGCCAAGGGTTGGGGTTCAATCTGAATGAGATTGCCCTGCATTTGATTGTGTGACGCAGGCTGCAGTGGATTTTCCATTCGACGGTGCAACTGCGGCTGTGTTATTAGAGCAGAGGCCTGGATGCTCGGCTGCTGTGGAAGAACAACTACATTCACTGCCTTCATCTGGATGAGGTGAGGCTGCACATATGGGATTCTACTGGATTGAGGCTGTGTTGATGTACCAGGCTGGGGCTGCGTCTGTGTGTGAGATTGCGGATGTGCAGATGAAGTACTCGCCTGAGTACCATCTGGTTCTAGTCTATTTTCAGTAGGCCGTTCTTGAGTCCTTACAGAAAATGATGATGATGATGATGATGCAGTCACTGCAGCTGTACCAGTGTGCTGTGTGGCACTGGCAGTGGCACTCGCCTGGTGCTCACTTAATGAACGTACTGAAGTGCAAGCTTGTCGTTGTGACAATCCAGACGTGCTGGCCTGTGGCTGGACAAGTACAGATGTTCCAGATGAGGAGGCATTAGACATGAAATTTGTGGAGGTAGATGGAGTGTAGGCAGAAGGAACTGCATGGAGCTCCACATTTGTAAGTCCTGGTGTACCATGCTGATGCTGCGACTGTGTGTGGTGCTTTGGCTGTGACTGCGTGTGTGATGATGGGCCAGGTTGTGGCGATGTGCGTCCAGGTGAGTGAGACTGTGCTGCAGTCTGTGTATGCGCGGCTGGTCGGTTGGTCTTGGCATCTTTGGAGGTAGAGGGAGCAGAGTCAAGGTTCCCCGTCGGAACAACAGAGGCTACGCTACTTTGACCAGCTTGAATTAGGTTGCGTGAGGCTCCACTCCATACAGCTGCCTGGCGAATCAAAGGCCTCCGTGCAGGAAGTGGTGGCTGTAGAAAAACACAGGAGGCAGGATAAAATCACAGATAATGTAATAAATGAACAGAAAATAATGCAGTCTCTTTTTTAAATACTCGCAAAAAAAAAAGCCTGGAACAAAGACATCTAGTTTTGTCTAACATTTCACCTTTAGTCTGCAAAATAAGAAAGAAGATTTTAAAATGTTTCAGTGATAGGCAAGCTAAATATTGAACATGTTTTTTTTTTTTAAATCAGTTACCTCCAATATGCTGATGTCGTCATCATCAGCATCGTCAGGAACTAAAACAGGACTCCCAGGTACTAAAGCCACAGGCTCCTCATCGGAGTCGTCCGAAATGGTGATGAGCTCTCTCTGACCAGCACGAGAGCCTGCACAGACGCAATCACATGCATGTGGCTTAGTGGCTTAGAGACAAAGAGGTTCCCATGTTTATTGTTTTAAGTGAAAATGTTAAACCGATAATTACATTTTACAACAAAAACATCCTAGGACAGTTACAGGGACCACAACAAAACTAATGCCATCATCTTAGGGAATAACTCAATTGATTTTGCACACGAATGACTGTAGTAAAGCTCTGTTATTTAATGTATTCTTCATGTTTGTGGCAGATCTATCCTTTTACTGTATACACCTTGATTTATACTGTACATATCCTATGTAGGAAAGATTTAAAAAAGAAAAAGTTTGTGGATTTTCTTTTTGTTTTTTCTGAAAGTTACCCCCCCCCCAAAAAAAAAAAATTGGTGTTTGCAAATATAAATGACGTGTGTGATTTTGCATAGAGTGAAAGTCAGACACATTTGGGTACACATGGTTTGTGCAATTTTAATGCCAGGAGCTAAGATGACTGTTGCAATTTGTATAATGCATAATGATGGAGTTTAATGAGAAGAAACGACTCCTCGTATGCGAAGGGAACATTAGGTGCCTGAATGACATCTTCTCCTGCCCACAGTGTACCCAATCAGTGAGTCATCACCCCCACCAACCCCTTCCCATCATAGAGGTCCCTGACAGCTTTCTTTGAGTGGCCGTTTCTGATAATGTAGACATGCGTCAACAATCTGGAACCAATAAACTACCCTGGAACTCGCACCAGTGGAATCACACCTTTTATTTTATTTCATTTACATTTTTTTTTTGTCTGCATTCATGATTAGTGCCATCATCTCGCAAAACCATCTAGTATGTATATGCAATTTAATCTTGCAGCAGACTTTTTGTGCTAATGTGAAGGGTGAACGTGTCCTTCACCAGTCCTCTCTGGCAGTAAATTCTAACATCTTAAATCCTGATTCAGTCAGAGAGGACTAAAAACACCAGCAGTGAGACATTTAAAGACAATTAAAGAGACACGACAGTGAGGGTGTCACACCTTTTATAACTGGGAATTTGATTATTCCAAGTTGGAGCTTTATACAACCGAATTCAGGAACAGTTGAGATGTTTGGGTTTTTTGTTTTTTTTTTTGCATGAAATTAAAACTAAAAGACTTTCAAATCGCATGAGATGTTAGATGTTCTCCTTGCTGAATCTTTTTAAAATATCTTGATTTTTCAGCCACTTGTTGCCTCTGTGCCAACTTTTTTGAGACTGTAACAGGCATCAAGTTTGAAATGAGCTCATTTCGTGGATAAAAGTCAGAAATTTCCCATTTTAAATATGAATTATGTTATCCATGTTCTGCTGTGAATAAAATATTGCATGAACTGAACTGAAACTCGTGTGATTTGAAAGTCTTTTAGTTTTCATTTTGTTAAATAAATAAACAAAACTTGTTGAACTTGTCCAGAATTCGGGTTGTAGACCGGTCGCGTGTGAGATCGGCAGTACCTTCAAGGATGTGAGTGACGTGGATAAGATGTTTCTCACCTTGGCTACGGTGGACGTTGAAGCTTCCAAGGTGAATGACGTCGTCATCATTGCCTCCATCAGCCATTGTGAAACTACACTTAGTAGCTCCCAGAATCAGCCCGCACAAAGAATCACTGCCCGGTCAGCAGCATCTACGGCAGAGACACAAAGATCTGGGTTCCAGTCACTTCAGAGGACTTGAAACCAACTTACTTTCCTTTCAAAGAGTCAATCAGATCATGTGACTGCGAGAAGACAAGCTTATCCTCATAACATGACATATGAAGGTAGACATAAACAAATCACTGGTATTCCCCTAGAATCCGGCAAAACGGTTTCAGTTTGAAAAATCATCAGTTGTCGTCACTGACTTTATGAAAAACGCTTAGACTCCGCCCTCTGGCCAGAAAATAACCTGATCAAACATAACTGATAAAAGACAGAAATCAAGTACAGGGCCAGTTATGACCTCGATGGTAAAGAGAGTTGAACAAAAGGGAAATCAGAGGAAACAGAAACCTCAAGGAGAGCAGATGAGTTCAAACAGAAATAGAGATGACACTGGCAGGTCTTCTGAAAGTTGGCATAATGCGTTGGTTAATCCCATCCCACTAGAATATTTAGCAACAAACTCTGTGTTAGCTTTATCAGCCAGCGCTGTAATGTACGTATGAATGATATCTCATTTGATCAAAGATGGTATAAATGAATGTAAATCTTACATGTGATTAAACAGCGCGCACCAACACTCCGATAAGATGCTACACTAGCTGCAAGTACTTGCGCTGCACTGATCACCTTGACATTAGGTTTAGCACGAAAACGTGTAAGTAAAGTTTAAAATGGTGGAGCTTGTAAACAAACATGTCAGGGCAGTAATCAATCGTTTCCGCTCTCTCTCTCTCACACAGAAACCCCTGCACCGAGCCGAGATCACGCTCATTAGCCTGCCTGGCTAGCTAGCCACCACATTAACTAGTTGGCTGACTTCTGTCAGGGTTTTTATCCACAACACTACTCCAAAACAACTATACAGAGTGTAAAGTATAGGCATGAAAATACGAATATAATAATGTACAATGCCAGAGTTTCGTTGTCGATAACCAGTGTATCCTTACAGCTCTGTCTTCTTGAAAATGACAAATCCGTGAACATCGAAACAAACTGCCAAAACAAGACGGGAGCGACGTCTTACGTATGACGTCCTCAGCGACGCGGAGGGCGTAACTTTCGGGAAGTGTAGTCTTGATAGTAACTGATGTTAACAGTACTGAGGAGACGGTGTGGTATCGGGCAAGGCTATCCCATCTCGCCACCTTTTTATTTTTATTTACTTCATTTTTACCCAATTATTTTCTGACTTAAGTTAAAGGTATCACAATAGCAGAAAAAGAGATCTCCATAAGCCAACTGGTTCATGATACCCCAATGCCATTTCCAAAAAAGTTGGGACTGTAAAAAGTAAATAAAAACAGAATGCAGAGATTTGCAAATCTCCTAAACCCATATTTTACTACCATTAGAACAGAAAAAAACACATCAGATGTTAAAACTGAGATATTTGACCATTTCATGGAAAATATTAGCTCATTTTGATTTTGATGGCAGCAACATGTCTCAAAAATGTGGGAACAGAGTGATGTTTACCATTGTGTGGCATCCCCTCGTCTTTTAACAACTGTCTGTAAACATCTGGAAAGTGGAAGTCAGACAAAAATGTGTCATTCTTGTCTGATGCAGGATTCTAGCTGCAGTCCTGGGACGTTGTTGCCATTTTTCTCCATTTTTAATGATGTGCTAAATGTTTTCTACTGGTGAAATGTCTGGGCTGCAGGCCAGTTCAGCACCTGGACTGTTCTCCAGTGAAGCCATGCTGTTGTGATACACTATGAGGTATAGAATTGTCTTGCTGAAATATGCAAGGCCTTCCCTAAAAGAGCAGGCTTTTGAAATGGCTGCAGGATGGTTCCCCCCTTCTTTAATCTGCAGGACACAGCATTCATAGTTTCCAAAAAGAATTTAAAATTTTGGTAAATCTGATCATAGAACTGTTTTCCATTCCACCTCAGACCAGTTAAGATAAGCTTTGGTCCATAGAAGACAGCTGTGCTTCTGGATCGTGTTCACATATGGCTGCTTTGCACGACACAACTTTAACTTGCATTTGCGGATTACACGGTGAACTGTGTTCACAGACACTGATTTCTGGAAGTGTTTTCTGAGCTCATGCAGTGATGTCCAGTCAAAAACCACGCCTGTTTTTAATGCAGTGCATCCAAGGGCCCGAAGTTCACACACATCCAGTTTCAAACTTCCTTCAGTCCAGACCTTTTGCTAATAGAAAACATTTGGTGTCATAAAACGGAAAATCAACAAAGGCTAAGGACTGTTGAGCAGCTAGAATCCTGCATCAGCCAAGAATGGGTCAACATAGCTACAAAGAGATCTATTAAAGGCACAATTCTCCAAACAAAAGCAGAAGGTAAACCCTGATTTACTTATGCAGCCTCTTCTTTGGGTGGTAATAAACATCTCTAAAACCACCGACAGCATGCTATACAAAATTGTATGGAAAAACAGAAAACACTTCAGAAAATCTATTCTAATTAGTCCTTCTGAGCAGGGTGGTCTGATCTTTCTTGATTTTATTACTCTTAACAATACCTTTAAAATAAATTGGATCAAGCAGTTTAAGAACCAATTTTTAACCTGGAATTTTACGACCAACTGTTGTTCTCTAAAGTCTGTTTTGTTCTGTTGTGCAGATATACTAAAAAACACCGCAGAAGGAGCAACACCAACCAAGATATCCGTGTCATTTCTCTCTCATACCTGATTCAATGTGGGGAAAAAAAGAATGATGGTTGCCTTTCAAATGTCTCATCATCAACAAGGGAAAGGAAGTGTCATTTTAGATTGATCACAGTATTTATCCCAGCAATGTTTTTTGCTACAAAGATATTAAATGTGGACTACTCATCCTGCAAAATGGCTCCAGAAGACTGGCTTCATCTTTTTTTTTTGGTCTTGTTCCTTCTGCTCTACATTTTTGGAAAGACTTCATTTCCAGACATATCAACTCGGTTTTCCCTGTCACATGAAAATCTATTAGTTTGGTTTCTACCAAGCAGGCCAATCCCACGTCAAGATATACAGACCCAAAGCACAACACGGGTTGTATTTGCAATTTAATTTCTTTTAATATAATCTTATTTACATATTTTCTCATAAATGTTTAGTACATTGTAAGTTACAATACTTTTGCATCCATAACACAGTGAAGTCAGACCCTAGAAAATGCAGATTGAAATAATACTGCTTAACAGTCTTCAATCTACGACAGATCCAAATCTTTTTCCATGTTGCTCAACAATTAAGTTTCTCATTCTCTTCTATGGAATTTCAATAACTGGAAAAAAATCATTTGTGGTGGTCTTAAGGATGAGTACTTCTATCAAAATTTGGGCAATGGTTTAAAAAAAAAATAAAATTTTTGGCAGGGAAACATGAATAACAAAATAGCAATATGGGTAATGCAACTTTAAACTGAATTTCTTTACGTGGTGGAGGCTTATTTTGGTACAATAAAAGAAATAATATCTGGGATACCCCCTCTGACATTTTCATAACATCAGATGAGTAAGATTTGTAAAAATGGGGGACAGGGAAAGTACTTTCCCTTTTGTTTCAATAAATGTAACCTGGTATTTTCAAACATCAAAAATACCAACAATTCTCATACAACAACAGGAATATTTCTGCACAGAAATATGTTTTTAAAAAAATGTAAAAAGTAAATAAAACCCACTTTGTGGATTACTTAAATTGAATGAGAATTGACCCTTCAACTCTGGTAGAGGGACGATTAAGATTAGTGAGGGCTCACTGTAGAGCATTTAGCAGCTTGGTCAGTAATTGCTTAGTAATAAATAATAAAAACAGAGTGAATCAGAGTGGTCGCAGATACAAACGTAAGAGACAAAGTTACCAGACAGGATCAGGCTCATTTGATCGTTTTTACAGCATAACTGAGTGCCATGCCTGACACACACACGCACTCACAAATACATACTTGCATACAAATTCTCACGCTTTCACATGCACACAGACACACATGACAGTGGTTAAACATGAAGCATGAATTCTCGTCAGTCAATCAGGTCGTCAGAGACAAAGACAACTGTTCTCCGCTCTTGTTCTTCACAAATCTGGTTTCAAAGTCTCCGTGCTCGCCGGCTCATATGTGATCGGCTGGATTTGTCCAGAGACTCAAGTGCGAGTGGAGTCAAGTTTGTTGTGGTTAGACATTCTGAAGAATGACATCATAGCTTGTTAAAACTGAAAGATAAAAACGCTTCTCCAAAACGGTTGAAAAGTTTTAAAATACTCGTTCCACTCTTCTTGCTGTGCTTCCTCCTTTAATCCCCCCCACCCCCCCAACAATTTGTTGATGCACAGGTAACAAGAGACCGTACGTGTGGTCGTGAGGCTTGGCTGTCCATTTTTGTGTTCATTCATGTAAAACGGAAGGAAAACAAAACAAAAACAAAAAAAAACAGTTGTGTGCAAGTGCAAGCAATGTGACTGTGGATGTTGATTTGGTGACTCGTCACTCCACAGCGAAGCCGCAGGTCTCCTCCACAGCTGTCAGCAGTTTCTCATAAAGTTTCTCATAAGACTCATAAGGAGGGATGTCTATTCTGTTAAAACTGCAGACAGAAACAAAATTATTAGTTACCTCGGGTTTAAAAATTGATATAAAATGAAACTGCAGCTTGTGTGAGGCCTTACCATGTGTGAGCCTTGGGCAAGTTGTCTGTGTTGGCATCTATTAAATGGATGGTGAAGAGTCTTGGTCCTGCAGAACCTGTAGAGCCTTACACACATACATTCTAGTTATCACTGCTCTAATTTGGGAAACAGATTATTTTTCAATCTATAAACACAAAAAAAGCTCTCATCTAAACTCAACACCTGCAAAGTTTAACTAACAACTACAAATGGGGAAAAAAATGCTTTTCCTTCAGATTTTTTTTTTTTTTTTGCACATGCTGATCCACCAACAGCTGAATCAGGTTATTCTGTTCATCAATCAGCAGAAGGTTTATCACTTTATTTTTTCAGAAACTAGAATGATCACTTGGTGCTTGTATGTGTCTGCCAACTAGTAAAAACGCTAAGAGAGTGTAGTAAAAGAAAAACTTCAGTCATCACAAAAGACAAAGCTTTAAATATTATTGCAAAGAGGTGCTGATTTTGAAAACACGAAGGTGTCACGCGCATCTTCATCCCAGCTTTACTGAGGATCAGCTTCAAGATGAGTGTCCAGGATTACTTTCAGCAATGGAGAATTAGTTTTTTCCCCTCAAATACACTGAAAAAAGTGAGTCTCTGAGGCACATTTGAAGTATTTCTCTCCCTGCCTGTCACAGATACGATACTGCATCCTTATTAGCTGAAGAAAAATGATAAAGCTGAGATTGAGATTTTCTTTGGCGTCATTGCACTGTAAAATGTAATCAGATTCAGGTGCGCTGCTGAGATGGAGCTCAGGGGAAGTATAAAAAGGTTTTGCTCTGGTGTATCAACAATCTGTTTTATATATGCACATAAATGTAGATGCAATACTAATAATGAAGTAAAGATGTTGGAGTGTTGCAATAGACGCTTGTAGATACTGGATGCATTAGAAGTCTTGCGTTGCACAGTGGAAGGATAAAATAAAAATGAATGAATGCATAAAATTCATCACTAAAGTACTGCACAGTTCTTAGTATTATTCACAGGGTTGCCTGTATTACTGGCTGTTAGGTAAGAACTTTTCATGAGTCTTGTGGTGTGAGCCCTGATTTTCCTCCATCGTCTCCCTGAGAGAAGGAATTCAGGCTGGTAGGTGGGGTGAGCCGAATCTCTTATCCTAAGTGCTACATCCTATTTTATGGTCTCCCAAAAAGTGAAATCTACTACTGCAGAGATGTGTGAAGCCTTTCAAAACACCTGCAAGTTACGCTTGTGACACTTCAAGGAGCCGATGCTAACAGAGCTCTGCCTGTATCAGAATCCAGCTGTTTTAGGAAACATCTCTGCTGGTAAATGTAAGTCTGGAATAATTACACCCTTCTGAAAATATACTGGGTGGAGAGCTGCTTTAGATGCCCCAGTGATTAAAATAAGATGGCTGGAAATTAGCCTAATATTGCCCCTTTAAAGTCCTCAGGATCACATTATGTCTTGAATAGAACCGTGGATATAAAACGGAGGGCACTCTCTCTTTGATGACTCTGATGACTATTAGTGTTAACTGACTCTTTTCCTGATCCCTGCTTGATTTTGTTTTACTACTTTTGGAGTGTAATCTTCTATAGTTATTGTGCTTTTAACATTAAAAATGAATAAGTGAAAAAAAAAAGTTGATATCAAGCGAGCTTAGTGACAGATGTGTGTTCATTATGCACGTGTAGTTTGAACTGGCACATGACCCACCCTGCAGCGCTTTGAACCCTTGTAGGGGGACCCGGGTGGAGCCGGTGACGAACTGCAGGAGGCGTCCTCGCCTCTCCTCGCTGAAGGCCTCCACGGCCTGCCAGAACCACCGCACCACGTTGCTCTCACTTGTGCAGTGTTTCAGGCGGGTGTTGGTTTTCCAATCTGCTAGGTCTATCTTTCCAAGTCCACCGATTATCAACTGGAAACATCGAAGAAAGGGGATTAGCTTGGCTTGTTATGAATCCTGATTTATTTTAAGAGACAAGACTCGTACCTCCAGTTCTTTATGGTCGAAAGGCTTGAGGAGGTGCTGTGGGATCAGCTCACTGAATCCCTTCTGTAGAGCCAGAAACTGGGCTTCAATTCCCCGCATGAACCTCCAGTTCACATAGAGTCTGAAACACACCATCAACATGGACGAAATAAAAACACTGTCTCAAACTAGCCGTGTGTGCTCTTTACACCAGAATAATAGATGACGAGTGTCGGTATTACCTCACATATTCCTTCTTGTTCTCCTCTGTGACGGCGATATTTCGACCGTTTGGTTTCAGTTCATGTTGTGAGAACTTCCCAAAGGCATTGTGCTCCACACAAAATGTGTGATCGAGGACTGAAGTGATGTCATTCTCTCTACAACAGAACATTAAAGTAAGTAAGAGGGAACTTAAAAAAAGCGGTCCCTATATATAAAGGAACAGAGGACACAAAGAAAGAAGTAGGTTATGCTAAACAAAGCTCTGTTCTGTCACACTGAGTTGATTTATGTGCAACACGCGTCCACTCACAATATCCAAACAAGGCTCTTGTGCAACTCGGGGTCAGTGGTCTCCAGGTCATTGAGCTGGATGGGTTTGCCCAGCAGCTGTTTGTAGAAGGGAAGTGTGAAGCTCCCGTTGATGTAGTGACCGTGGAAGACCGCCAGGCCCATCACGCGACCAACAAAGTGGAAATACGACAGGTGGTCCTTAGAGACGGTAAAAGACACGGAGTCAGATAGTTCTCGGCCTTAAAGAATGCGTTTAATTTTCGATGAACTCACAGGATTGATGGAAGAGTCGGGGTTGATCTGTAGCGTGTAGATGTTGTCTGTGGAGTACTGGAACAAGCCGTAGTAGGGGTTCAACATTTCATGACACAGCAGGTACAGCCATTCCCTGAAGATAACCACAGCGTTAATGACAAAAATTCAAAAGTCATCCCATATTTAATTGACTGGATTGAAGTTCAGTTTCCAAGTTAAAAAAACAAACAAAATTACGATTGCAAACAACTTGTTAAAGTGATCGCAGAAACATTTTGGCATTCCCCTGCACCCCAGGCCAACTAAAGCATCAAGATGTTTTCTTGAAAATTATGAATAGTATTTTTACAAGCCAGAATTCCCAGACAAAGCTGTTTCCCTTTTTTTTAATGACTCTGGCGATTTTACAGCAGCTCTCACCAGGCACGTACCCGCATCAGCTATTAGGGAAAACCTACAGGTAAGAGACACTGAGATGACTGCCCAGACTACCCAGAGATGTAAATGGTAACTCACCTGGCCACCCCTCCGTAATCCAGGCCCTCCTCTCCCCTGAACTTCACCATCAGGCGTTTCTTTAGATCTTTGGGCCTCATCTTCATTATCTGTCGATACGACTCCTAGAAACATACACAAACGCATTGGCACATTAATCAGGAGCAACTCTTGGGCTCGGTGTCGTACTGCTGCATGGAGCTTCTGTTCCAGTCCCTGACCCCCTGCTCTTACCTCAAAGATTTCTTCTCGAGACACCTCTATGCGACAGTGTCCCGCCTGAGGTTGCTGCAGCGAAAGCTCATGGCGAAGCAGCTTCAACTTATGCACCAAGTCTCTCTCATAGCGGGCCGCGACCTCTCCTTCCCCTCCACCACCGCTTACTCCTCCACCTCCCCCCTCGTCAACCCCCACATCCATCTGAGGGGGCTGGGATGATTCCTTCACTTGGGATTGCTGGCTGGAAGGTGGAAAGCAGTAGAAGAGATCGAAAGAGAAGAGAAGACATGACAACACGGAAGAATGCGAGGAGACTCTAGTCAAATGAGAGCATTTTTCAAGTGTGCACACCTGATGATGGTGTGTAGGCGTGGGTCTGTGAACTGTGTGGTTCGATTGTTGTGGTCCACAAAGTAGATGCGGCCAGATACGGTGCTTCGGACCTCCCAGCCGACCGGCAGTGGCCCGAGTTCCTCGCAGCTCACGCTGGCCAGGTCCCTGCACCAGAAGGCAACAGCACCGTATCAGTTAGCTCTCTGTTCTCTGGCGCTGATGTTAATGTGGACATTTCAGACATTTTTCAGTTGATCTTCCAAGTAAGAACGTATAACTTCTAGTGCTGTCAGAGTTAAAAACAACCCAGAAATCTCCTGCAGATCATCAGCACTGGTCCAGTTACATTGTGACGTGAAGCATTGTGAATTTTCCTTCTGTAGTCCATCTGAACTGTAGCTCACAGCTGATAACTGCAGTGAGCAGAAACAGAGACAATGTCGCTACGCTGCCTCAATCTGATCTTTGTTTAAACATCTGATTCTCAGAACACTGTGAACATTTGACTTTTTCTTTTTTTCCTCAAATCTGGCCCATCTGGATGTCTAAGGGCTGATTATAAATAATTTAAGCACTGCTGTCTAGACATGTTCCTCGGCTGTATCCAACTTCCCAAATGCCAGCTCTTAAAAGGGGAAGGCTCAACTGGTTCAGCAGGACATTTGTACTCACTATTTATTTATTAACACATTACTCGATTAAATATATTTAGAATGAAACCACGGCACGCAAAGTCATGCAATAAAAAAATCAGATCACCTGACAGCATTAGTAACTGCATTTGTGTAAAAACACTGTTATTAAATTTAATGAATTTGGAGAAAAGATTGAGAATGCTAGCAGGTACTATAAATGGGGTAATTTGTCCTGCTGTCATCTCCCGCTGCTACAACAACCCAGTTTCTCTGTAGACTCTCCTTTATTTTCAGGTTATGTTTGCACTAAACCTAAGAGAGGTGGCATGCGATCATACCGTGGTATCCGAGGGTCGTGCCAGGTGCTGACGCCCGTCTGTGTGTGAAGGAAGTACACCTGGCCCTGTACTGTTGTTCGCTGCTCTGTTTTTAAAAACAAAAACAAAACATGAGCTTACGTCATGTCACAGATTGGGTTTAGATCGGTTAAACATGAAGATTCTGACTGACCATATCCCTCTGGCAGGTCAGGGGGTTGATTGCCGTGAGGTCTGTTCTGAGGGGTGTGGCCGTGACCTCTGGAGTCCTGCCCCCTGATTCTCTGACTCTGAAGACGGCCCTCCGGACCCGGTGACTCCAAGCGGCAGTACCAGCCCCCCGCAGCACCAGTGGGGTCAGAGTAGGGCAGCGGTTCTTCACTGAAACAACCCTCGAAGACGGGCCTATACACACATGCACAAAAATACAGTTATCGAGTCCTATTTTCTCTATTTTTGTGAAATCAAGCGAAAGGTTAAATTTTTTTAAAACCCAAAGTAACAGACACACACACAAAAAATAATTCATAAGGAAATGATGATGGAAAACGACGTGTGCCCGATACTGGTCTGAGTCGCCAAGTTTGTGTCATACTTTCTGACGGTAGACTCACCCATCGTTTTCCAACAGTCCTCGACAGTCCACCACAGGCCCGCCGCTGCCAATGCGATCTCGCGTCTGTAGGCTCACTACAAACAAGCAGCATTGTGCAGGTGAGAACGATGACAGTGTGGCAGAATGGGGGTGCAAATGGAGACGAGATGTGAGTGATTAGCATGAATAAATTACAGGTGTCCAGCCTTACCTACAATCTGCCCCCTCACTGCATCGCTGTCAGAGGGGTTGAGCTTACATAGATCTAGGCGCTGGTCTGGAGGAGAAAGGAACAAGATTATACATTTTTCACTGGGGAGGGGTTGTCAAAATGAAGGCTATACCAGATAAAAAAAAAAAAAAAAAAAAAAACGTACATCCTGTGTCTTTTAGCCTGCTGATGGCATTGGAAAGCAGTCGTATGCAGCCCAGAAAACCTGCCCCCTGTCGTTTGTGGATCTTCTTGTGGTTCCATATACTGATGGTGATGGAGTCTGTCTTTCCAATGTAGCTGAAAGAATGACATCATTATATCCTCATCTTTCTGCTAAAGCTTTTCGAACACATCTGGAACCGAGGAGAACTATCTGAGGCTATATCCACATAAAAACAGAACTGTTCAGTAGCTTCTGCAGCAGATACAGGCCTGTCATCTGTCATTGTAGTCATCGTTACAGTTAAGTGTAGCAGAACTGAGGCTTAGATTAGAGGTGAGGCTATGAAATGATCGTTTTCATGGAAGTTAAGTTTTAGGGCTCTTTCATTCTATGTGATTCCAGGCCCATTTTACCAGTCAGAGGGTTGTTTGCACTAAATCATTATGTGTGAACAACTCAAACCCCTCAAAGACACTTGCTGTCACCTCGCTGAGCCACTGCTGACAGCAGTGCTGTCAGGGTGGATATTAAACAAGCCAAATATCTGAAGCAGTCTGGAGAATCCCTATTCACGCTACAGCTAATAAGAGCAAGGTATCCGGTGAGGTCACCATAGTGAAGGGACTCCTGAAATCCAAACAACAAGGAGATGACGCACATAACGTGCCATACCACAATACAGCAGGCAGCTGCTTTCTCATGACAAAATATTTCTTACTCGCCTTCAGCTCTGTAGTGCAGCCAATGTGTGACCCATGGGTGATAAACTATTTACCCATGTTCCTTGTCTTCTTTTTTCATTTTGTGCTCTGAATGCGTCATCGCAGAACAGGTTTTAATGTTTGCTCTCTCGGATCATATTCAAATAATCAACTTATATTTTGCATGTGGTCATGCCTCAAGCGAAAACGCAGCGGTGGCGTGTCAAGATTCTTTTTGCTCTGGGGTCAGTTTTCAGAAGAATAGCATTGCAGGGCTCCCGAAACAACGGCATTATTACCAGTAGTACGTGGACTAAAAATGCCAAGACAAAACTTTGGCATTTAGATGTAAATTCTCGTGTGTCTATCACCAACTATTAGGTGACAAATTAAGTATCCTTCATTCACATAAAATCAAACATAACCAAGATAAATATAATTTTTATATTCATTAACATACCGTGACATCACATGTGAATAATAACTTTTTACATTTAAAAAGAGAAAAAAACATTTAAAAAGCTGGAAGAGTTAATGGGAAGACTCACAGGTCATAGTGCTGATTCCATTTGGGGTCCAGTGTGCTCTTGACTGTGTCTGTGGAGTGACATTGACCCGATCCATCCACCACAACCTTGGCAAAGGGATCAGGTAGGCCTGCATGCACACAGTTTTAATGAGAGCTTGAAATGTTCCACCAAACACATCAGTGCTGCTCCGTTTCCAGCTAAATTTTATTAGTTTACAGCAGAATTCTGCACGTAGACAGAGAAAAAAAAAAGTTCCCAATAAAAGCACTTACGGAAGAAGTCTTTCTTTGCGAGGTTCTTGGCACATAATACTGCAAAAGACAGAAAAAAAAATACATAAAAATGAAGGATGAAAAATGAAGAACAAAGTTCCCCACACACGCACACACAGATATGTGGTAATCTCAGTGTGTAGGCTGCTACAACGAAGTCTGCTGCGCTGCAGGATAAAACATCTCAGGAGGAAAGAATGTTGGTAAGGATAATATATGAATGCCAGAGAATGATGAGACGCAAAATAATTCATGTGAAATACAGACAGGGTGAGCCGTAAACTATATATATATGTATATAAATGTTAGGATCAGTGGACAAACATTTACAGAGGCCATCCACAGCCACGATGGCAGCACGACTCAACTGCTACATCCTCTCTGAGGACGCATCTCAAACTGAGCCGACTTTGTGAAATTGTAGATGTGTGTTGTGTTTATGTTGTGCGCGGCTGGTATTGTCTTTTGAGGTGAGATCAGCTGAAACGTGATACGAACAACTGAACCACAAGGAGGACAAGAAGCTGCACGTTTGTGTTTGCAGCATATGCAATACAATAAAAAACAACTTAACATTAATATTTACACTCCATTTGATGACGGCTGAATAATTAATGCGTATTGTTAATTTGTCAAAACTTATTTGGATAATGAATATACATTCATTTTATCAATGAGCCACAGTCATGCTCTTTAAGAGGACTATTTCTCCAAACAACACTGGCTGCAGCAGTGTGGACTCTGTACCAGTGAGCTGCGGTGAAGAGAGCGTTGAGCCAAAAGCAGAGCCTCTCTGTCAATCCATGTTCCTACCCTCATCTGAGGTCCCAACTGTGGGTAATGACTGAAAGAGCCATATCACAAATGCAGGTTTCTGAAATGTGTTCCCCTGCAGCCTTGCTGTAGGCTCCCTTCAAGGTGTTTCAGACAGGACCTCGGTCTGTCTGAGTCTGCGGCACAGCACAGGAGATATGGGCGACGGGTGTGCAAGCGCAAGACGTGTCCACATAGGGAACCAGTTGCTTGGTGACCAAAAAAGCTTTCCAGGAAGTGGTTAACAGATATTATCTAGTTTTGCAAGTTGCAGAGACAGATGCAGGCTGTGTCTGTGTACTTCTCACAGAGAGAGAGAAAAAAAAAAAAAAGCTCTGGCTTCAGATGTATCGATGAGGACAGGAGCCAAGTGTGACATCTTCAAACATGGACGTCGGGAGAGTTTTATGCTCGTTCAGAACCTGCAGCTGTACACAGACAGTTTGAAGAATACTTCAGACTGAGTCATGACAGCTTACTGGAGAGAAAACCACGGATCACAAAATTGTGCACAATTTGGAGATGATGGAGATGATGATCACTTCAAAAGAATATTTTATCATGAAAGTAGAAGAAAAAAAAAAGAGAGAGAGAGCCGAAGTACTGACCCCCCTTAAAAGAGATTTTTTTTCCACAACAAAGCTTTCCTCTTTGTGTCAAAAAAAGACTTTAACTCGTGTTGCACAGCTCAGGAAAGCGGGCTATCACCAAAAGCAGAGATTGTATTTCTTGGCAGGAACGCCTTTGGTGTCCTCCCAGAAAAGCTAGAGGAGGTGGCTGAGTAGAGGGAAGTCTGGACCTCTCTGCCTGGACTGCTGCCCAAAAAACCCAAACAGATGAGCGGAAGTTAACGGATGGATTGCTCACATTCATTGTCAACTTCCCAAACAACGCTGACATGATAAGTCCAATACCTCTACAACAAATAAGCCTTGTATTTTAGTATTTTATCCAAGCGTTTGTTATTTTAGTGCACCAGTACAGTTAGTTCAACTGGTCATCTCGAGATGCATTCACCACAACCTCACTTTATCCACACCCTCATACTTCTAAGTTTGTTTTGTTTCAACGGGAGTCCAACATTCCCTCAGACCTCAGTCCAGACCAAATGAACAAAATTTAGTAGACTGAATGCGCACAGTCACGCTTATGGTCATGTTAAAAAAGAGGCAACCACGGTTACTGGTGTGAAAGCATTTTAAGGGTGATCCAGACTTCTGAATCAGTTGCAGGAAGTCAACTGGAGCTTTAACGATAACCAGAGTAATTAAGAAAGTAACCAGAAGGGTATTTCATAATGGAAACGAGACTATGCTAACAGAGCAAAGACTAGAGCTCAGGGGCTGTAGCTCAGAGGTGAAGAATCCTGGTGTTGACAGGGGCCTTCACCTATAATGTCTTTTAAGATACAACAGAAAAAATCTTGCATGTTTTTCTTATCCCTAGCCATCTAAAGGAAATCATGGGGTAATTAAAGGTTGAGGATGTGGTGACTGTGGTTACTTAGAAGTGTCTGGTAGAGCTGGCTCTATTTCCTGTGATTAACCCGTAGAGAATGGCTGCAGGATGTCCTTCCCTCTCCCCAGTCAACCTCTTCCATTCCTCCTCCTTTTGAGTCACACATTCCAGACAGAAACCTCATTTTTTCTTCACACACGATGAAAGAAATACAGTTACAGAAGAAGTGTGTGTCAGACCTGCCTCCTGATTCAGAGAGGAAAACTCTTCCTGTCACTGTCCTCATGGTGCTATCCTCAACTCTAAGCTTCAAATCTCTTCTCAGAAACAGTAAACCGCCTCAATTTCAGCGCACTCACGACTTCTTTCTCTCCTGACCAGCTCTCCAGTGGCACTGAAAGTATGACAGACGCTTCCAAAATGTTTCCATCCTGCTATTACAAGAAATTATGAACAGCAACATCCTAAAAGAAGAGCCTCTGTGACTTCTAAGAAGCCCAAGTCCCCCAGTGTCCTGACGCTGCCTTGTATTAGGCACAAGCAAGTGATTGTTCAATCCGACGAGCTGGCACACAAATCTGAGCAGCACGTGTGGCTTTCATGAGAAAATTAACATTATCCTGCTGAACCACTGACGCATTCAGCAGTTGGCGTTTTGCACAATAAACTCCATTCACGTACAAACAAAAACACCTCTTTGCTCCTTTTTGACCTATTTATTTCCAGCCCTTTACCTTGGAATGACCACGTCCCAGCATTCACGCCTGTCTGTTCACAATCCAAAATATCCCAAATTCACGAGTTCAGGAGACTGTTCAACAAGAACCCAGACTAATAAGACTAATTTCCCTCGCCTAATGAATATGCTGCTGAAACACGCGTGAAAAAGTTGAACAATATCAGAGTCCATCAGATACATGGAACTGTAAAGTTAAGTTTTAACAACACACAAAGCTGTGTGAAAGCTGTAGCTCTGTTGTAATCACGGCTGGAAGGTTGGGACAAAATTTATATCACAATATACATTTTTTTTTAAATTCTGGTTCATATGATATAATTTCAATATTGACATGAATAATATTAAAACCATAGAGAAACAGCCAAGAATGTCCAGAAAGGATGACTACCCCTAAACCTCTGAAAAACGAAACCGCTAAATCCATAAAACCGGGTCCAATAAAACTAAATAATATTTTAGACGAAAAAGTTCACTTTAAGATGCATTTAAAACAAAGAAATGTGACATTACCATCAAACAAACAAACAAATTTTTTGGCATTGTCTTTTTAACAATGTCAAAATATCAGAAAAGAGCTCAAAAGTCATTATCATAATTATTGAACCACTTTCTATTGTCATATATGTTGATATTGAATTATTGTTCAACTCTAACCATATTTATGCAGATTAAAAATGTTTTCTTGTTTTAAAATCATCGCCATAAACTATAAATTGAAGATAAATAATTGATAAATTTGATTGCTGTGTTATGGTGTTTTCCTCAGAAGTAGAGGAGGCAACATTGTGAAGACCAGTAGATGTGTTCTCTCTGGGAGCAGTGGATTAAAACAATTATTTGATGCATCAAGATGTGGCAAAGAACAAGTGTCAAAAATCAATTATCCAACTGCTAATTGAGAACAACATTGACGGAAAGTAAAAGGCAGAACTCATGTTATATACATGACACACACGAGACGGCCAAGTGAGAAATCCAACCAGCAAAGTACATTTTACG
The DNA here is from genome assembly GCA_018398805.1 of Hirundichthys speculiger. Lineage (NCBI taxonomy): Eukaryota > Metazoa > Chordata > Actinopteri > Beloniformes > Exocoetidae > Hirundichthys > Hirundichthys speculiger. Next base: position 194,741 of record JAGFBZ010000555.1, read on the forward strand.
CAAATACACAAAAGCATTTTCACATATATGGATTTGAAAGAAAAGTGACCTAGTCAAGGACCACTTAAGTTTGGTCAAATAAATAAATAGAAAAAAATAAACGAAACTGACTAGGGCCAGGTAATGTTTTCGATATCTGAACAACACTTTTTTCCAGTGGACAGATGTCACCAAAGTCATGGAACTGAAGAAACCGGGAAGCACAGCTCCAACCTGTGATATACAATTATCCATTCTGATTCAGTAACACTTCCTTTGTGTCTGAAGAATGTTACTGCTCAGTGTCCATAACAGCAGGATGTTGGTTAGAAGTCATTTTTTTTCCATTTCTTTCTTTATTTTTAGCGACTTAGAATGTGCTGACGTGTGTATTTACTACAAGTATGCTGCTGCAGGCACATTTTTCTTTTCCTGTCACTTCATTACAATGCTGGGATATATGCTGGCAAATGTAATGCTGCAGCTGACTTGCCACATCTCTTATTTGTTATATTAACAACACATATTGGGGATGTGTTGATAATTGCAATCAAATTGACAGCTACCTTCCATTGTCACCCCAGGTCTCGCCACGTCTTCCTGGATCTATTTCATACGCTGTCAACCAGGAATGAGCTCACTGGTGTTGCTCATTATATTCTGGGTCTTTTACAAAAATGTGTTTGTTTTACTTCATCTTTGTTGTCTTCTTTTTCTTCTGTTTATTGGTGTTTGGCAAACAGTGAAAGTGGTGCATCGTAACCACCAAGTGGCATGGAGTGTTAGATTGCTAGGTTAGTGGATCCCACCGGGTCCAACAGTGTCATGGAGGCAACATCTGAAAGGACCGAGGCGGTCGGGCCTGTTACAACTCCAGCCACTTAGGTTTACCCTGGATCCCATTCATGTACATCCACCTTAGTCAACCTTGAAAACAGCTGGTGACAGGAAGTGGATCTCTTTCCTCTTTCTGTTTACACTGAAAGTCAGTGGATACAGAAGCACCGTAGAAGCCCAGTTCTCCCTCTTCCACCTTTTGCATCTACATCTTGGTGTACATTCTGATTAATGTCTTCAGTGTCACATATTCTGCCCTCAGGTTAAAACTGAGGCCACACTGAAGTCATATTTATGCCACTATGGTACAGAGACCAAAGCTTTTCCTGCCAACTGACACTGCCAACATCATTTTTGATTCAATAAGACACATAAATCTATTGAAATCTTTCAAAACTGTCCAACTCAGATTTTTTGGTAGCAACACCAAAAAAAGTGACAGATTTCTTGGTGATAAAACTAAATATTAAAAATGATACACTACAAAAGACTCCAAAACGAACAAGATAATTTATTTTCGTATTTGGTTCTTTGTTTTGTTTTCCTCTTAGCCAGTTTTAGGTTGGTAATCAGTGAGTATATTACACACACAGACCACAAGCAGATGAAAAAAGATTGACAGCTGGATGGACATTCCCACAGCTGGAAATTTTACACAGTGTTCCCTGAGTGGAGATGCAAAAAAGGAGCATTATGCAGAAAGTTACGAGTGGAAATCGCTGTTTTTTGACTACAATACATAGCAAATGCCATATAAACCCATTTGATTAATCTTCTGGACTTCTTACTAAGGACCTGGCTAGAAAATCTGCATAGGAAGTCAGCAGTAAATGTTGCTGACATTAGCATTTTCACGTGCAGCACTCCAGTAAAACCTCTAGTAATTTTCAGGGTTGCAGTTTATGTGTAAAAAAGAACCATTCTGTGGCTTATGTGTTTAAATTTGGCTTGTACAGACCTTGGTGTATCCGAGTTGTCAGCTGTCTGGGCTAATTGAGTGTTAAAGCAGCTGATTCCAGTGCTACACTTTCCTTATGCCAAGATCACTTCTCTTTCAACTACATTACAGCTTATCACAGATTTTTTTTTGAAAATCACAGTAATAGTAACAATAACAGATGCAGCATGACACAACAATAGCCTTTTTGTCAAGCTCAAAAAATGTCTACATAAACAACAGCGTCTCTGAAATGTGCCCCAGAGTCAAACTTGCCTGTATCCCCACCACAGACACACAGGCCTTTCTGATCTAGGCCAAACAATCGCTGTCTGACAGACTAAACAGAGCTGGCCAGCCTGACAGCAGGAGTGCTCCCATTGGCTCAATGCGCATTCCTCACCCAATTAGAATTCCAATCATACCTGTGGGGGCGGGGCACGCTTAGTTTATAACCTCAGTTTACATACAAGCTGAAATAATCAGTGACTGTTCCACACACAGATTTTCTTATTTGCAGTAAACCTATTACTGTAATAAGTAGTTGTAGTTTGTTTATATATATACAGTCATGGAAAAAATTTTTAGACCACCATGTTTTCTTCACTTTCTTGTTCATTTTAATACCTGGTACCACTAAACGTCATCATGTGACTAAAACAGACAGAAAAGAAAACACTGAATGCATAAAGCAGTGTTTTTGGCAGTACAACACCATAGCTATTGATGTAAAAACTTAAGTGATTTAGGTCATAATCAAGAAATCCATGGAAAATGGTAAGATATCAGCTCTTAAATAAAACTCTTATGAGCAATCTTTGTGGTTATCGTTATGTTTGTCCAAACAAATGTACCTTTAGTTGTACCAGGCATTAAAATGAACAAGAAACTGAAGAAAACAAGGGTGGTCTAAGAATTTAATACACATGACTGTGTATATATATATATATATACACACGCATACTGTTTCTTAATGTAAATTCTTGTCTGTACTTGTGTTCTTGTTGACTTGTAAAACGTCAGTCAAAACCAAAGTATCCCCCAACTCCAAAGATTTGCTACATACAGTGGAAATCGTACAGTAATCAAAGCTGCATTCAGTGAAGACTTGTGTAGACTTGAGACAGAAAAGACTCCCAGAATGCTTCTTTGCATCAATGAACAAAAGTAGTGGTGGAAGAGATGGGTCGCAATTGAGGGTTTAAACTTCAAAATACTATTGGTATTGCGTAACAGAATGTAGTTTTAAGATGTTTTCATGCAGGAACGTAGTTCCGACAATTCAGCCATCCATACAGGAACAATCATGGTGGGATCCACTCATCTGACAAACTAACACTCCATACTACATTCACAGTTTCCAACAGCCAATGAGAAAAAAAAACACTACAGAACAATCACAAAGAACAAGAAGAAGGAACAACATGGAAGTAAGGAGTTTAGATGGTTTCTGCTTCTCTTTTTGTTGTGTTTGCATAGATAGTGATGGTGACTATGAAGGAAAAGGAAACATTTGAACTCGAAGTAAATATCAAGAGGTCTGGACGTCATCTCCTGCCAACGACATACCCAATCAGCACCGAGTCACCACCCACCCAGCAGGTTTTTCAGGGCCACACTGAAGTGCCTAACCAAAGGCAGGGACATGTCTCGGACCATGTACAAGTTCTCAAAAAAAATCCACAGTGCAAAGCTGTTCTTGATAATGGAAATATGCCCAAGTGTAAAACTCCCCCAAATGAAAGCCCAAATCCAGAGTATGTAATGGCAGAAAGACTGAACTCTGCCCTCCCACCCTCCAAAGTATGTTCTTGCAAATCCTGTGAAGCATACATGCAGTAGAGATCCGTGGATCAGTAACAGACCTGTGGGGAGCTTGATGACAAACTGATGGTGATCCCTTCATTTAAATCATCTGTGTTGGAGCAGAGAAATGTCTACAACATGCAGAGCAGTGGCCCTCAAGGACTAAAACTGGGGAGCACTGGTGTTCTTGATACTGAGAAAAAGCCTCTCTTTTTTTCTTCATTTTTCCACCTCCTAGTTTGGCTGGGCCTCTCTGATATCTTCCATCGCTAGGGTTTAATGACACCTGAGTGAGGAATCGGTACCAACAACTGTCTCAAAGTGCTTAATTTCTAATATTTGATGAATGCATACTGATAAGCATCTATTAATCCTAGGACTTTAATTGTAAAGCCAAACACTACAGCTTTGCAGTGGGCATGTTTTAGTTCAAACCCACCAGCAAAAGGAGCCAGAAGTGTGGAGGAGGCCATTTGTTATTTGTTATAAAACAAAACAAAGCAACTTCTCACAGCGGATTATCATGTCCCGCATACTAATTTGATGTAGGTTTTATGTCAGATACCCTTGATGACACAACCCTCCCCGTGTATCTGGGATTAGACTCGTGCAACAGGGTTTTACGTTTCAGTCTCCACATTTGTTAGATTTGTAACAAAGGGGTAGCAGTCAACAATACAAACACCCCAAATCTAAAAGTGTACAGATTTACCACTGAACCCAAAGACATCAACAGTCAAAGCTCCAAGTTTAGGTCACATCTGCCCTGTGAAAAGGCCTAACAGGAATGCAATCTTCACTCTAATTTCTGTGGTACTGGCCCCATTAAGGATTTCTTCAAATTAGTTCATATTCATTCCAAAACAAAACCAATCCACATCCACAGTTGTGTTTCAGCTCAGTGCCAACAAAGTTCATCCACATTACACCGCCATTAATGCATATTACACTGCCATCCGTGCTCACTGGGCATGCACACAAATCAAAACAGGTCAGAAACTCAGCTGGAAATAACTCTTGTTGCAGGCTGCTGCCATATTGTTTTTCTTCCTCCTGCATTTATTTGTACCAAAGACAACAAAGTTCATCTCCACGTAGTTGTTTTCACTATTGTTATGTCACGTGTGTGTTGTCTTGCAGTGTTGGTCACATGGTAAAGGCTTGGCAAATGAGCGAAGGATATGCAAGTGAAACGATGCAGCTACGTCATAGTTTCTAAACGCATTCAGCTCCGTTCATTCACATTGGACCTCAATAGTTGCGTTTACAAATTGAAATGTGGTCTGTAGCGGAACATTTTCCATTATTGATGGACTCATGTGGATGCGACCAAAGCTGCATCTAGCCTAAATAACTCTTGTGACCCTTAACCAGTTTTAAACCAAAGACAGGTGGGTACTTCCTTTAATAAGGGGTCCTCTAGTGTGAACAGAAGGTCAATTTTAAAACTTATTTTAATTTAAAGTGTTTCACTTTCCTGATTTAATATTTCGTATTCATGAACAACAGATTTTAATTAAGACTGACAGGTCTTTTTTGGAAATGTTGCAGCAATCAATTTAAACCCAGGTCAAGAGACGACGAAACACAACTAGGACACTAAACGTAACACAACCATGTCATAAAGCAGCATTAACTTTTCTTCACATCTACCAGATTGATGGTTTCAAAGAGATCTCTGCGTGTGTTTGTTCTACTTTCAAAAGCTTAAAATTTTTAGTTATCTTAATAATGGAAAGAATAATAACAGAAAATGAAAGGACCAACATAACTTGTGGGACATGAAAAAGCTGCGTCGGTTCAGGTATACGCGAGGGGCCGGGATGAGAAGTAAGTACATGTAATAATATGGGAAATTTTAACAACCCATTTCTGTCCATCTGCTTTCATTCAGACCATGAAACACTCGCATAAATGTCTGGTTCTTAAAGCCAAGTCCATTTAAAATTAACATGCACGGATGTCACACAAATTAAAAAAAAAAAAAAAAAGAGGGACACAATGACTTTATCCTAAGAGCTCAAACACAACAAAACAAGAGTGTGGCTTCTCGATTAAGTAGCCCCATAGATATATTAAACTGTAAACTACACCCTTTTTTCTAAAGGATTTACATTTTTTCCAACTGAGGCAAAAAAAAAAAAAAAAGGTGGGACAGTGAAATGGAAGTACCCAGGTATGTACTCTTGCTTTGCTGGCCAAAACAGCCCAATGAGAAGAGTAAACTGAGGGACACATGAAGATGTGAGCTGTGTTTGTGAGATTTGGCTTTGAGAAGAAAACATTTTTATCCCTGCTCTACTCTTTTGAAATCCAGCTCAGCAAAAGGGGGGAAATAAATAAATAACATGTGGCATGTAACAATGTGGCAAGCATTTCCAGACACCACTTCATCTCACCAGTGTCTGGAGCTGCACATCTGCTTTAAAAACATCCATTACAATCACATATTTGCAGTTTCCTCCGGTAATAGTCCAGATAAACCACAGAAAGAAATATCCAGTCTTGAAGAAAGCAAATAGGTGTGTGCTTGATCATTTCTTTTTCTTTTTTTCTTAATCTGAAGAAGGCGAAGCCGTCTGGCCAGCGGCACAAAGATCATTTCCATTTGAATAGAGGCCCCCTGCCTGGTGGCGTTACATTAACTACAGTAACAACCACTGTTCCATCTGTTTGTGTGACAAAGACGACCAGAGACCCATACATCCCCTACGAGGAGACTCTGACCCAGAAAAGCTAACAAATATCTACGGGTTAAACTTCTGAGTGGTGATAAGTTTCAACGAGTCTTGCAGCAGCTGAAACACCAGCCGATCGATACCGACTGGTAATGTAGGCTAGCATGTTATATTTACAGATGCATCGATTTTAGAGGAGCTTGGTAGAGTAACATTCACTTTCGCTCCTGTAACAGAGTACGCAGTATCCAGTAGAGGAGATGAACTCTGCTGGTGGTCACCCCTCAAACATGGGTGCAGCGATCCAGCTTTATTAGCGGTCAACACGAACTGCAATGTTACTGAAAGCTAACGCTAGCTGGCTACAGAGCGACCGTTGGTGGATATTTAAGTTCGTGAACGGCTTTCAGGCGTCGGTTTTGTCTGTGATACCAAACAGCGAAGGGGTAGCTTATCTCATTTGAAAAATAAAAATGAAAACGAGCACATTTTTGACTGCCCTCACGGTAATTTACTTAGCATCTCGGCTAATGGGGCTAACACTCGTATTGGTGCTGCCACAAAAACCGGATGTTTGGGCAAAGAGCAACCCTTGGAGAAACTTAGTGGCGTCTTTGCTTGGCTTAACAAGAACTGTATTTTATAAAAAATGTTAATAGAAAACTGATTTTTAGCTCAGATTAAAACATGCATTGTAAGCGATTTCTCTCGGTCTCAGGGCTTTTTTTTTTTTTTTTTTTTTTTTTTACCTGTCAGTCGGATTTTGATGCTGGATCCGTTCCTCCGACTCCCAGGATTCGACATCACTTCGGGAAAAAAGGATCACACAAACTTCCCGTCGAAGTCACCCAAAATCACAGCTTTTCCAACAGAATTGGACTGCGAAGACTTTAGTTGAGAAACATGCGGCTTGTTTCTGTTTCTCTCACGGATATAAAGGCATTATTTCACCGCAAAGTCCCGCGGTCTTCCCTGGAAATCCTACAACACGGGAGAACATTTTCAGGCAGGCTCAAGCACGTAGCCGGCTGACGTCATGTTCTTAACGTTACGTGCTCGCCCTAGGAAGCGTGCGCGTGCCCGCGGAAGAAACTTGCCAATTGTCTTAATTTTCAGAAGGTATACTGTAGCCATTTTTGCATCACAGATTTTTTTTGAAAATTGAAACCTTAGAAATAAAGAATTAAAAAAGAAAATAACAGATCTGATGTTTAAAAAAAAAAAAAGAATGAAAACCAACAATTCCAGTTTAGCGTGCTGGTGCCTTTTGGCGAAGAGTAGCGGAAGCTAGACTAAAGGCAGAAGCGAGCATTTGTGAATGATAGTATGGTTTCATGCCCCCCCTCAAAAAAAAAAAAAAAAAAAAAAAAAAACACTTTATATGCAATATTTGCTCTGAAGATGTTGATAGAGAAGTACAGATAACGTGCAGCAAATTAAACATGAAGTTGTGTTTAGATAAAAATGGGGAAGCTGGATAATTCTACTTTGATTTGAGTCTGTTATGTCACCGTACACTGCAAATCTCAATGACTCAGTGAATCACATATTTTCAGACTTTGGCAGCTCCACTCTGTGACAATGTTATGTTATGATATGCTAGACTATTTGCATTAGTGGTCAGTTAAGATGCAATATTTGCTTTGAGGATGTTGACAGAGAAATACAAAGAAGGTCAGATAACATTAATGCACCTCCATAATATCATAAATGTGGGCTTTTGAGGTGAGCGCTGATGACAAGCCAAATGGTCCCTCGCCTCGACGTTTTCAAAAATAAATTAAAACTTTAATACTTGTCTGAGATACTCTTTCTTTACCCAGTCATGTCACTGACCTGTTGCCAGTTAACATGATTAGTTGTTGATGTTCCTACAGGTGTTTCTTTTTTGTCCCATTTACTTTTCCAGCCTTCGGTTGACCAGTTTCCAAAAATGTTTTTCAAATGTGATGCTGCCATTAAATTCAAAATGACCTTATTTCTTTCCTTAAGGTGCTCCATTTCATAACTCTCAACATGTTTTCTATGTTCACCTGCTGGGGCGCCGAAAAGGGGGGGTAAAGGATACGGATTATAGGGGCCCATGATTGAGGGGGCCCAGAGAGGCCCCTAATGATGCTCAAAAATAGCATCAACAAATTTCGCTGCTGTGTTGGGGGGCCCGGTAAAGATTCTTTTCATGGGGCCCAAAATCCCTAGCGGCGCCCCTGTTCACCTGTGAATAATGTCAGATGTTATGTTTCAGACAGCGGTCCAACAGTGGAAAATGGGGTTGTTATTTCAAGCTCTTTCAACATCACTAAATATAACTGAATGCTTCAGTTGGTAAATAAACATGCAGGATGTTCATGCATATTTTTATGGCTTCTAGTTTCTCCAACATGATATTCATCAATCCAAGTTTCATTTGTGTAGGTTCTTGTGAAAAACTGCTCTTGTCAGTCCAGCTTTCTGTTTTTCAGTGTCACCTACATCTGTTACCCTTGAAACTCTGTACAGATCCATTTCACAGCTTCCTCTTATGATGTGTTACTGCCTGGGACAAAAATGTTAATGATGTATAGAAAACAATTTCAAAAGTATTTTTAGAGTTATAAAAAATAAGATATTGACTACTTAGGAGCTACAGCCATGTAATTTCAGGAGCTCAAAAGTATTTGAATCATTCACTGAAAAGAAGTTAATTGGTCAAACATGCTCCATTCCTTCGTACTTCTTGACAAATGAAGCAGATAAAAGGTCTGGACTTGATATCAGGTTGTGAGTTTGACTGGAGTAACCAATATGAAGTCTAAGGAGATGTCAGGGCAAGTAAAGGAGGCCATCATTAGTCTGAAAAGCAACATAAATCTACAAAAGAGACAGCAGAAACCTTAGGTGTGTTCCTAAAAAAGAAATAAAGCACCGGTGAGCTCAACAACATCGAAAAGTTTGAAAAGTAAAGTGGATGAGTGCAGAATCCAGGAAAACTTCCCAGCATCAGCAGCAGTCAAGAACCGTCTTTAGGAGGGAGAGCAAGGTGCAAACCACTGATAACATTAAAGAACTGAAAAGTCAGCTATGACTTTGCCAGAAAACATTAAAAAAAAAAGTATGGAGAAGAAAAGGAACAGTGTATGATCCAAAGCATATAACATCATGTAATTAACATGGTGGAGGCAGTGTTATGATACGGGCATGCATGGCTGCCAGTGGGAAAGGCTCAGAAGCAGCTCGGTGAGTCAAATGGTTCAACACTGACAGGACTGATAGGCTTCACAGTGCAGATGGATAATGACTCTGAACTGCAAAGGCCACTTAAGACTTTTTGAAAGTGAAAAACTGAATGTTTTTTTATGGTCAAGTCAGTCATCTGATCTGAACCCAACAGAGCATTTTTCAGTTCCTGAAAATGAAACTGGAAGCAGAAAGGCCCATAAACGAGCACAACTGAAGAAGGTTGCAGGGAAAGGTCTGGCAAAGTTTGGTGGCTGTCCATCAGCTCTGGACTTCAGACAGCCATTGACTGCAAATCATTTTTACCTAAGTATTAATCATCTTGGTTATATTCACAATATTTTCACTTTGTTCACCTCCTGAAAATGGAGGTGTTTTGCTTAAAACAGCTGTAGCTCCTAAAGGTTTAATGCCATATTCTTGTGAAACCTCTTAAATTAAAGCTGAAAGTCGACACTTTGATTACTTTTTTTTTCAACTGTAGTGTGGTGATGTATGCATTTAAAACAGTTTAAAAAAACAACAACAACTCTGTTATTGTCTGTAAAAGCCTCCAGCTGAAGAAACTCCAGTTATGTAATCTGTTTGTGTTGAGGATGTGCATAGTTGTCCATTATGCTCAGCAGCTTGTGCAACATTCTTCTTTGCACAGAGTCAAGTTGATCCAGACAGGTAATTACAGATAAAAATGCAGTAATAGAACATACAGGACGTCTTGTAGTATGTTACAGTGACTTTATTTATCTCCCTGGGGAACTTTGGCTTGCAGCAGATGTCACTTGAAACTTCCACACTTCAACATAACATAAAGAACATACAACGTGAACATACACTTGCATTACAAAATAAGAGGAACGTATGGGCCGGACCTGCCAGCTTCCTATTTTCTGTTCATACGTACACATTTGGTGGCAGGTGGAATAAAAGACAAAATCGTATATTTTAAAGGACCCATGATCAAGAAAAAAAAAGAAGTCTGGCCATGCCTCAGTGAGCGTAATAATCAAATATCTATCTATTATTTCATGCTGTGGCTGCCACTCTTTGGAAAAGCTCATACTGAAGATGTAAGCATTTATGCTCCCGCTCACATTTCCCTCCTCTTTACATTTTGACCTACATGTGTGCTGTGGCGGGAAGGGAGGACACAGAGGAGAAGAACAACGCGAGCTGAGGGACAACATGCAAACCAGGTACACAAACACCACAGTCTCGTTGTCTGGCGAGCTTTCAGAAAAGTTTATGAGGAAAGCAATGTGTATTTTATGGGACGCTGAAACATTTGCAGAAGATTAAAGGAAAGCGAGGTACCAGGGATTATTGGTTGGTGGGATTTGGCTCTTTTGTAGCACAAGAATAAGCTGCACGCCTGTAATATTGGCTGAAGGAACAATGGAGCCTCTTTGCAGCCTGTTTACAGGACGCACTAAATCCACATAAGCGCTGGCGCTGATCACACACCTCCAGAAGTCAGGCTTTATCCGTGCACGTGCAGATATTGACTGCTGGAACAAAAACTCTCTCTTCTTCTGCACACATCAAATACATCCTTTCATAAGTGGAAGGAACACAGATGGAAGTAATGAATTAGTCATCATCATTTTGTCTTCCTTTTCATAAAAGTATCCACATCTGTCTGATTCCCAGCAATTCTTGTCTTTTTTTTTTCCATGTCAGCAGTACATCACTGCTGTGATGCCAGAAACAGACAAACCATCACACACAAATCAACTTATCACTCCAAAACCACGCACAGCTGCTGGTGGGACTGTGCCATTATGTCTGTGTGTGTTTATTTGTATTTCTATATCTGTGTGTGACTACACCGCAGAGGTCTTTGCTAAACTTGTTGCAATTTTTTGAGTTGCTGGTTTTCCAGCCGCGAGCACGCACACAGATGTGGTCACGCACACGCGCAGTTAATGGAGGTGATGTCATTGTTTATACACAGCAGTTGGGAAAAACTCCTGCTGGTTAAACCTGTCATAAAAATGACAGGTTAAGACATAAAAAAAAAAAAAGGCGAGAAGAAATTATGTGAACTGAGGGAGAATAAAGAGAGCAAAATGCAAATTGGAAAATGTGTGGGCCTTGGAGTCGGTGCTCGATCAAAGAAAGAAAGAAAGTTGATGTCGATGGTGTAAACTGAAACCAGATGGTGACGGTGATGTCTCCAGCAATGACATTTACTTAAAGCACCTCGACCAAATTTTTGGGAAATCTCCTCATGAGCCTCGATGTGGGGTCTTTGTTCAACCAAACTTGTGCTGCTTTCCCTTTACCTCAGAAGTCAGAAAAATGGCATCACAGTCGAGTTGACCATGGACCACCTGATCCAACAAAGACCATCAAATTTGTTGTGAGCAGCGACCGTGTTGGATTCTCTTGAGGGAGAACGACTCGTTCGTTGGCTGAAACTGGAGAGAAAGTGGAGACCTGTTCATGAAACATGGAAACATGAAACATGGAAACATGAAACACGTGACCTTCACTCCGTGGAGCGCCTTGTTCTGATACGTTACCTTCTAGACTGAATCTAGACTGATGTCAAGTATGAAAATAGTATCCACTAGATGGCAGCACCGGTCGAAACAGGTCAATAACGGAGCAGTTTAGGGGCTTTTGTGAGATATGTAAACTTCTGGTTTTTGAAAGCGACTATGCGAAACTCCTGCTGATTCAGATGTCGCTGATTTAGGACGAAGGTAAGGACAAAAAGAGGAAGAATGTTGGCGTGCTGAACCTCACAAGAAATACCAGGCTCTGTTCCTGTCAAATCGGCAAGGAAAAGATCTCACTGACGTCGAGACAAGTGGTGATCTTGTCTGGTTTGTCTGGAACAACTGGAAACATCAGATTAGCTGTATGTGGTATTTAACAAATACTAAGAGTGTAGCAACGCATACACTGATAAAAGATGAAACAGTACTGTGTGTATCACTGACTTAATAAATATGAATAAAATGTGTCAGAACTGTTATAAACTGTTGAATTATCTGAGTATTTACCCTGTTGAATGCTGGTGTATGACAAGGTTGAATCTAAACTCAAGGCAGATGAGGATTATTTCCAAGATGGGTTTGGCTGTGGGGAAAGACCTCCACTCGAGACTTGCTCTACAGCCTGGAACAAAAATCAGTTTTGGCCTCTGTAGTTAGATTTAACATCCATGACAGCTGTGGATAAAAACCTCACAGAGCAAAGTCATATTTTGATCAGAATATCTTTTGTTGTGCTTGTGTTCATTGAACTAACAAACCACAGTGACTGGCTGTGGTTTGCCTGAAGGGTCTCAGGAAGAAGCCTAGCTAAGCAGCTGTGTGTGTCACCATGGGCAGCGACCATTTCTGATGTCACCATCAAAACAACATTTGAAACCAGAGGTCCTGCTGGAGATGTCCGCCGGCAGCTCCACAGCTCCACCAGCGCGGATGGAGCTGAAGGAGCCAGGGGCAGCGGCAGATCATTCAAGGAGTTATCTGTGCGAAGTCCACCGGGGCCTGGAGTCAAATCATCCTGCGACCCGTGGGCTGACAGCCGCAGGGCTGCCCAACCGTCCCTGCAGAGCTCCGCTGGTCCTCGTGCCAGCTCTGACAGCACTCGCTGCAGATGTTGCTCCGGTAGTGACACTTGAAATGAGGATGTTTGGACAGATTTAAACAGAATGACTATAAAGTGACATTAATTATCAATCATGATAATTAAGCTCTGGTTGGTCTGTTCAGCGCAGCTCGTTCCACCCTTGTAGAAGATGGCGCCGCACAGTAGGAGGAAAAAGAGGCCTCAGAAGCACTCTGTAGAAAACCTACAGGTGACATGATGGATGGCTTGTCCCATAATATGTACAGCCTATGATCAGCTCATATAACAGATGATGGTTGTTAATGGTAAGAACTGATTTGTTGCCTAAATATGCATTAAGAATACATCATGTTTATATATCTTTGAAATGTAAGGTAGGTAGGTAGGTATTTCTGGGCCCTGTGGACAAACACAGCACGGCTCAATCAAATAACACACAATTCAGCATATATTTTAAGGTCCATCCAATGGGCCCCCAATCTCTTTGGGCCCTTGGCAGTCAGTTCCACTTTCCCCTCCGCTGCAACACTCGTCCTCAGTCCAGCTCTGCCTCCTGCACATCCCCAATTATGAGCCAGTCTTGTTAAACCAATATTCAATGCCTTTCATCTCATTATGATCAAACACCTTCATTTCTCCGTTGCTCAGTTTCCCTCCAGCAGACAGTATGTCACATCATGAGAAGAGAAGTGCACTGCCTGTTTCCTTCAAAGATGGATGGATGCTCCAAGATGCTATAGTTACGGAAAATAAACCACAGCATCCAGAGCTCCTGTAGAGTAAAAGCTGAATATGAGGCTTCTGCTGCTGCGGAGAATCAGTCTGAATTCGGGGACAAAGACCAAAATGAACCACATGAACCAGACTCACCTCCCTGTACTGTTAAAATACCACAACATCCACCAAAGCAGCTGTCAGACCTCAACTGCCAGAGCTGCTCGGGCTTCTTCTGTGTGATAATCAGCCCGCACAAATGGCTTCCCAAACATTACCCTCTCCAGAAGTCCTCCTCACTCCGTCTCTGACAAAGCCTGCCAAGATGATAGGAGAGAAGAGAGCAGCAGCAGGGATGCAAAAAATAGAGCTTTTAAATAATTAGAAGGAGGATGGAAAAGAATATTAGAAGTCATCAGTCAGTGAAGGGGGGGGGGGGTGGTTGGCAGAGAGGAGAGAGCATGGACATGGTATCTGGTGATCTGTGCTGTCCCCCCCCTTTGGAGAGAAGTTGCTTAAAAGTTGTTACATGTGGAAAAACGGGTGGCAGCTGACGGCGCTGTGTAGCCACTTTGGTGGCTGATAATTTGTTCAGGGAACAGCTAAACACTTTGAAGTCGTTATGGAGCGTCAGGGGAGAACTAACAGCTGTCTGTGCTGCTCAGAGTGCTGCCAGAGAACATCAGCAGTCCTCTCATTTGCTCAGAGGGAAATCAGGAGCAATTATCCTCTTCTTTCTCACACTCTTTCTCTCATCCTCTGTCTTTTCTAGCTCCTGTCATGTCACCGATCAGAATCACTGGAGGCTGATCACGTTAGGAAGACATCTGTTCGTTTCTGACCTATGATGCCACGTTCATCATGCAGGATTCATGTCTCACTCTTAGAAACTTATTTTTCCTTCCTCGTGCTGCTCCAACAGTGAAGGACCTGAGGAGGAAAGACTCTGACGCTGATGGGGAAGAAGACCCAGCTGAAGTTGTGGTCTCCTTTTGGTCCAAAAATGGGCACTGGAAGGAGGACAAAAGCCTAAAAAAGAGACTGTTTCTTCACAAACCTGGCAAAAGCATGGTGGAGCCCCTAATTCAGAGGTGCTGACACCTTCCATGAACTCCATCCCCTGCTGCGTTTATGAGAGATGTGCATGCAACAACCAGAGGAGGAGGCAAAAGGAAAAGGGTCCTTTTTTTTTAAAAATCTCTTTGTTTACACAAAGAGATTTAAAAAAAAGAAAAGAAAAACAAGCTTTGTGTGCCACAGATGTGGTGTATATATCTTCAAAGAGGATGCACTAACCTCAGTATGTTACCCAACATGCTCATGAGAGGACGAGACTGAGGAACACTGAGATGATACTGAGCTACATGAGGAAACTGTAAATGTGTTCATACGGTGTCTTGTTCAATCATCACTTTTGTCATTTTCTTAAATTTTCCCTGTGAACATTTGGCCCTTTTGTTTTCAAGAAATAAGTCGTCCTAGTCAGTTTTGACCGGGACCAGAGAGCTTAATTTCTTTTCTTAATTTCAAAAAAGTGACTTTGTTAAACATTTCAGTGAAGTTCTCTGTTGTAGGTAGAACAACAGGTTTAGTAGAAATAATATAATCATACCTACAAGATGTACTACGTACTGATCCACCAGCTGCTTTGATCACTTAGCAGTATAATATGCGGTTGTTGTTGTTGTGCTCCCTGTGTGTTCACCAGTTGTGATTTTCATGTGTCTCTCCTGATTTAGCCTTTTTTTTTTTTTTTACTGGTGATTTCTGCAAAAATAAAAACCGTTTAATTACTCCACCCGGTCTCCTATATTTGGGTCCTCCATACACCTGCATGATGACACAAAAACTGAATTACTTCTTTGTATGCATAACATAACATCTGGTTAACAGACTGCATCAGCCAGTCGATGATGCTGTTGCTTCTTCTTTTGCAGCTTTGCAGCACCATTCTGGTTTCAGTCCTCTTTCTCTCTCTGGCTGTTTCTCTCTCTCTCTCTCTCTGTCTGCGTATCAACGGGAAGTCTTTGATGTCTTGGGCTTCACTTCTGAGGAAGATGAGCGTGCACAGGCTCACTGAAGGCACTTTGGAAACATGAAGTTCAAACACAAAATCAGAGAGGAGCTGGCTGATGTGGATTCCAGCTGAGAAATAGCCCGCCATACTCTCCACCTCCAACACATCCATGCGGCCGGTTTTTTTTTTTTTTTCTTTTCCATCTTTGGACAGTCATCTCAAAGCAAACCCTTTAATTATTGTGTCTCAGCTCACATTTTACAACTTTTCTCCATAGTGCTCTTATTGCTGGTAATGATTGTGTTAGTTGTTACTTGTTTTGTTACAAGACACTAAGATTCCTGTTCATCTCTCCAGAAGAGGCAGACAGAGCTGCTGGCTGCTTGAATGGGAAACATTTTTTGAGCTTCTGAAGTACAAAAAGTGGTAACATTTTTGTGACTAAAGGTATACTGCAAAGATTTTATTTTTTACTGAAAGTTTTCATATGATGCAAACTTTG
Source organism: Hirundichthys speculiger (assembly GCA_018398805.1). Taxonomy (NCBI): domain Eukaryota; kingdom Metazoa; phylum Chordata; class Actinopteri; order Beloniformes; family Exocoetidae; genus Hirundichthys; species Hirundichthys speculiger. The sequence goes on from JAGFBZ010000555.1 coordinate 211,009, forward strand.
TTATTATCATTACTTCATATTTGTATTTTACTTTAATTGTGACTCAAAACTCCCTGGATCTGTTAGTTCATGCACCTCTCTGTGCTCTGTTTGGCTTCTGCTTCCCACTGCTCCCCACTCACTCTGCTGTTAATGGTTGCCCTTCTAAACCAATCAAACACGTCGCAGCCAGTCACATGCCATGGGATGAGATGGACGGGCTGGGTTGTTATTATGAGGGCCAACCAGAGTCAACCAGACCACCGTGGAATATCACGTCTAAGGGGGCAGGAAGCATCTTTCTCTCCTAAGGCTTCCTCCGGGTATTCCAGTAGAAATAGACAGGATCACCTCTCGACTCGCAGTCAGTGTTGATCTGTTTCTTGCCAAATTGATGGGAATATCGCCTGGAGTTTCTCGTGAGGTTCAGCACATCGACATTCTTCCCCGTTAGTCCTTAATTTCACGTTAAATCGGCAACTTCTGAGTCAGTGGGAGTTTGCATCGTAGCTTCAAAACTGGAACTTTAAATGACACATAAAAAAGCCTGACATGTAGCGGTAATGAACTGGTTTTGACTGGTACTGCCTCCCAGTGGATACCATTTTCACAGTTCTTAGGTTTCCCCTAAATTGGGTAAATAGAAGGGATTTTTTTTAAAAGACAAACTCTGTAAGCTGCAGGTATGACTGCTCTTTCAAAAGCTTTATTTATTGTTTGAGCAATCCTTCATCTTTTTTTAAATGAGAGTCCTGAAAGCTGGGTATATGACACTTTAAGACAATTCTGAACCTTTAAAAGTCAGTAAAAGTATACCATGGGCCCTTTAAATGCAAACTATACTCATTGTTTTTTTAATTAGCTATTTGAATTTGAAATTTCCCGTCAAAACCAGGACCAGAATATTTACTTTACCGGTTACTTTATTTACTGTGTATTAGTGGATGGTCGCCTGCATCGATATGAGCCTGGAGTACTTCATAGGAGAGCTGCACATGACTGGGTATTGATGTCTTTGTTGTCAGATTCCACCATCTACTGTCCCACTTTCTCTTCTGCCTCCAGTTAAACGGCTTTGAACAGCCGTGCATCAGCTTCACCAACAAAAGCATTTCTCCCAGCGCCTCATGTTGGCACCATTGAACACCAGTGAAGTCTTATCACAGATTTATACAGAAGCTCTGCTACTTTTCAGAGATTCTGCATTTTTCATCTTTTGTTGACGTTGTCAGTAAGGTAATACTTTAACTTTACGTCATAACTAGATCCCATTCCAAAGCTCTGAAACAGCTGATTTGAGTCACCCTTTCATGGATAGTATTTTGAAATATTCCCCAACCATGTAGGGGCGACATGGTGACAAATTTAGAAATGTTTGCCACCATAGTTGCAGCACAGCTTGGTGAAGCAGCGTAGGTGGGACTGCTGTTTGACTCGAATGTCAATTTTCACACAGGAATTCCTCCTCCATTGGAGCTGGCGGATGATGAACTGAGATAACGTTGGTAATCCATTGACCTTTAATCAGATCAAAATGTCAATTTCTGTTGCTACGTGGTAAATATGATGAGCGTTGCATAAGATCATTAGATTGAGAAGGATTATAGGTACGTGAGTGAGACCTGAGCGTGTGAGGCTGAAATAAAGATAATGGACAAAACAGCAGAAATGTGAATAAAAGGTTGATAAAGAGGTTGTGCGAAGAGAAAGAACAGAAGAGGTGGTGGTTAACGCTCTGACTTTCAATGAGATTCAAGTTGTTTGTACTCATGCAAATGTTAGCTCATGTTCTTTCTCTTGCAGGGATGACTGAGGAGTGGAGGAGGAGCTGGAGGCGGAACAAGCCATGAGAGCCAAGGTACATGGGCAATTTGCATCTTTAACAGTTTATCCAACATTTTCCCTGAGCAATCAAACAGAGCAGAACAAGAGGTTGATCTGCTGGAGCTGAGCTGAGAGCCAAAGGAGGCAGCAACAAACATACAGAAATAAGCGCTACGATGGCAGAGCTGCAGGCACGTGCACACGCAGATGCCAGCACCTGCCCCACCATCCTTCACCATCACCATCACCTTCACCAGTGCTCTTTCTGCAGAACGACTGTTGAGCTGCAGTCTGACATCACAAAGTTGGAATTTTCCAAGACATGATTTTACAACAAAACCTTTGCTGCTATTGTTTTTTTTTTAACGAAGAAAGTATAATTCAACAAGTTCAACAAGATTTAGCTTTTTTTTTTTGTCCAAAAAGTAAGATCTTTGGTCATAAAAGCTTTTTATGACCAAAGGTTGCAATATTACAAAATAGGCGACATTACAGCAAAAACTTTGTCATCATTTGACATGAGGTCATAACTTTTTGTTTTAAAAGTTACAATTTTGTAAAAATGTTAGGACAAAAATTTTAAAACCAAAAAACTGTAATTTTCAAAATGAAAAGATTTGGGACATTATGACAAAAAATTTGCTCTTTACAACAAAGTTGTGAAAAATTGTGAATTTTTACAGCAGAAATTTGAGACTTTATGATGTAGTCGTAATTTAGTTAAAAGTCAATATTTATGACAAAGTTGACATGTGCAATTCTTCCTCTCAAACATGATCACAGTCTGGAAGACATTGTTCGATAAATGCTGAGCTGGATTATGACTATGAAGGGACTAAAGGTGGTCTGGAGTGAGGACACTAGTCTGAGCTCAAAATCCAAAAACCCTAAAACATGAAAAAAAAAAAAAGTTCTCAGTTATAGTCAGAAACAGTGTATTATGAAGTCTATGTGTGTCACGGCTGCAACGCACTTTATGGTGCTGGATGTCATTTTAGCTCCACAGTCCTCAGCAATTGTGGTGAATTTGACATCTGAGCTGTGAATTAAGAGCTGAGGGAGCAACAGTTTTTATTTCCATCAATGAGCACTACCTGCAAATAAATACATTTATACATTCATGTACACCTGGTTATCTTGGCTGTGCATTTAGACTTTAAAATAAGTCATAAGTTGTATGTATTGAGGGGTCACATATCTGGCTCTCAGCATCTTTACAGATATTGGAGTCACAACCAGACGTAGTGCCAGAATAATCGAATTTATATCAGCGCCAGACCTCTTTCTGCTTCATTTGTCTTTAAGGAACGGAGGAATGAACCACACCTGGCCAACTGACTTCTTTTCAAACGTCCAATTACTTGTGTAAGTGGAGGTATTTTACTTAAAACGGCTTTAATTCCTAAAGAGCAAATACCATATTTTTGTGAAACCTCTTAAATTAAAACCTGAAATCCACATTGTTGCGCTGCTGTAACACGTGCCGTGACGTCCAGCTCATCCAGGGAGGATCGCGTCCTCCAGACTCTTATGAGACTTGGGGCCCTATCTTGCACCTCCCAATACCCAATACCCAATACCCATTACCTGCAAATCTCAGATTTAGGAGCCTCTGCCAACCGAAATGCAATCTTCCACCTCCCAAAACCTGCTACCCATTTTGCCGACTCCCTTAAGCACATTGTGGGCGCGGCCATGGGCGTGTCTCTTGCGCTTTCCACGAATTCGGTATCTTGCGGTACCGGTGTCTCGCAGATTTTGGGTATTGGGTAATGGGTGGTCAGACCACCCAAGATACCGAATTCGTGGAAAGCGCAAGAGACCACCCATTACCCAATACCCAAAATCTGCGAGACTACCGGTACCGCAAGATACCGAGTTTGTGGAAAGCGCAACTGCCATGTCAGCATGTCCAAATCCTGTCATTGCGCGTCCACCCAGTCACATGTGGACTGCACAACCGGCTCTACCTCTCGATTATGCATCACTGTATTACTTTCATACGTTATTATTCTCTTAAGGGCAGATGATGTCTGTACAGCTGTGACATGATCTCATCCAGATGATTGCTGTGGAGGAAACGAGGAGATCACAGATCTCTGTTGTGGAGTTTCTTGTACTGTGCGCCTCCCTCTGATCCTCTCCTTGTGCACCGGAGCACCTGAGATGCGCTCACTGGTAGAAGGTAGATGTCATCATACGTGTTCATCTGGCTCAATGCTCATCCAATGATCCGTTCTACAGTATTTTAAAAAGCACCGCTTCCAGCGGCTGTGTGTCTTGGCACAGCTGTTCGTCTTGGTGCGTCTGGCGCAGGGGATATGTTCAAGATAACTCAAAAAGTTATGGATGGATTTTGATGACATTTTCAGGAGTTGTCAAAAATGTGAAAAGGAAGAACTGATTTTATTTTGGGTGTGATCCGGAAGAAATCCTGGATTCTGGATCACTTTCAATTTTTCGATAACATTGCGCTAGTTGTTTCTTGAACCCTAAAGCAACCACAATGGAGACAGGAAGGGAGTTCTGGAATTTTAAGAGTTTAATTCTCTCAGATGTAAAAAAGGAGGATTCGAGGGTTGGCAGCCAAACCAACAATCCAGGGGACGACGAAGGCAATGAGGTGGCACTGCGAATGGCTGGATCAGGCGTTTCTATGGGAACATCTGGAGACGAGTCTGGTTGAATGATGACTGAATAGGTACAGGTGTGCAGTGCCACACCTGGGCTGCTCGTCGGATGGGAAGGTGAAAGATAGGTGGATCTGAGTGTCTATGTAGAGGATTGAAGGTGGTGCAGTGGGTTGTGCGCAGGAGCCCCAGAGGTGGAAGGTTGCGGTTCACAACCCGGCTTGAGACCGTAACACGCGCTCAATGGGGCCGGAAATTTTGTTTCTCAACATCTCCGTTAATTATTGCCCACAGCTCATTAAATTTCACTCAGGTATTGACACTGAAAACCTCTATAAAATTTCAGAGGCTGATCCGGATCTGATCCAGAAGGCGGATTTTATCGCAATCTGTAAATCGCTGTATGGGAGAACTGTTGTGCTTGGTGGAGGTCTGCGCTCTCTGAGTGCTTTTCTAGTTAAGAAATGCTTTCCTGAAGTTCACTGGCTCTATTTTTTTCTGAGCAGTTTGTTGGAACTTCTTGGAGTACAAAAGACATGATTAAATCATTTGCTCCACATTAGTTAGAGCTAGTTATGTATATATCAGTGCAGAGGAGGAGGAAAAAAGAGGAGGAAGCTCTACAACAGAGTCCCAGACCAGCTGCACCATGAGAGCTGCTCTGATCTGGGTGAAAAGACGCTCCATAGCAGTTTGCAGGTACCGCAACCTGCTCTTAAAGGCAATGGCTGCTGACGCACTGATTGGTTAAACAGGTGGAACGCCCTAACCACTCCCATGCATAATGTGTGCATAATATTGTGGATTTCGCAGGTAAGATCGTGGATTTTGGGAGGTGGAAGATTGCGTTCTTTGTGGGGGAACGCCCCTCCCAATACCTGATATCCCTTAATAGCAGGTTTTGGAGGTTTGGCGCAAGATAGGGCCCTTGGTGCCCAAACTTCAGAGGATCTCTCAAACTTGGCCAGAGGAGTTGACCAGAGAGTCAAGTGAAAAAGAAAAGACAACTTGTTTCACTTCTAAAACTTTAACCATTTAAAAAAAAAAAAAAAAATTCAAACATTTACTCTCTCCCAGCCTCGTCACTGTCTCAGCTCCTTTACTTCTGCCATCATTTTGATTGTAACTAAACCAGGCCGACTCACTCAGGCTGCAGCAGAGGCTCTGTTAAGCTTTCAGCCACCACTCGACTGGCTGTCAAAACAATGTTACTGTAAAAAAAACACAAGAAAAACTACATAGTGTTGCTTTAAAAAGAAAAACAAAGCAGCCAAATGCATGAAATGAAATACACATATTATAATGTATTATTATTTATTTATCCATGATTAAGCCAAAATGAAGTAGTATGTCTATACAGTGTCACAAAATGCTATGACTTTTGAAAACCAGTGTAAGTTGAAATGTGAACACAGCTGTCATTACTGCAGGTGAATAAGATCCAAAAACTTAAAAATAAAGAAAAAAAGTTATTTCTGGCATAAGGTAAAGTATTTTAACCAGTTCCAGTTACTTGGATGCCACAAGCTGCTCCTTCATTCAGTCCAAACGGCTTCTCAGCATCGATGTAACATGTGGGTGTAACAGAGCAAAAGGCACAAATGTCATACATCAATACAGAATTTATTTTCATTTAAGTTTCAGATGACTGTTTCACATTTTGTACAAAATCATTAGAAAATTCCTGACGCTTCAAAATCCCATGGCTAATCCTTTTTTTTTTTAGCGGCCTCAGACGCCGAAGGATTAATAGCAGATCATGCAGCATCCTGGACCAGTTGATGAGGCTCAGCCTGACCTCCACATCAATCAAATCACAGCCCACTGTTCACTCCACGCTCTAAATCCCGCTTCAGCAGTGTTGGACTTGAAGTCATAATCTAAACATCAGGGCGCGGTTATATCTGGCCACCTCTAGTATTGTACAGAGTAGAAATGCAGTCAGATGGGGAGCAAGACGGCATTTTACTGCCGTTTTCAACTCGGCACCATCCGCGCGTTTTAGATGTATGGGCACAGGACCACGTCAACAACACCATGCATGTTTTCTTACGCATGACACATCATTGGTTATATTTAGTCATGAAGATTTTAAAAATGATCATTAATGTCAAGAGATTTTTTTTAAAAAAATCAACCGATGACTGCAGGCCTGAGGAGGGGTGGGAGGAGGGTCCACTGAGCCTCTGATTAGATGAGGTAAGAGTGAGTGGGGGCAAGTGGAGCCTAAATACTAGATGTTTTGCTAATGTACATGCCCAGCGCACGCACACACACACACACACAAATTAAGTATCAGCACAAGCGCGCAAACATATGCTCTTACTGGTAAACACCTCTGCCTCCTGAAGCCTGAAAATCATCCTTTCATAAGTAAACCTGACTGCTACCACACTCTTCCCGGGGCAGTCGGAGTCTGCGTGTGACACAGGGAAGGGTCAAGTGTGTGCGTACGTTTGATGAACAGATTTTATTTTGCCAATGCTAAAGACGTTCACGCTCTCTTCATAAGGAGAAACCGTGACAGCGGGGCAGCGAGGCACTTACACGATCACTTGCAATTTACACAGTGCTTGCATCAGTGTGTGTGTCCACAGGTGAGACACAGCTACATTTTTTTTTTCTTCTTCTTCCTTAAAACACACTCGCACTCAAAGAGACTCATTTTCACACTGGAGCATGGTTAATGTAGTTGGCACATGTACATGCAAAGCTGCAGTTTTGGCCTGCACACGCAAAACTGAGGGGAAAAGGGAGCGGAGAAGGGAAGATAAAGTTAGACATGTATGCGGACAGGAAGATGCACTAATAGACTGACAGGCAGGTTCTTGCACACCCACCCCCTCCCCCATCTTTGATCCTGTCCCTGCCCCCCGTGTGTCACATGTTTTTAGCAGCGGAGGAGCCCTCTGATTGGTGGGTACAGCCGTCCGAGAAGTCAGTCAGTTTCGAGGATGAGCGGCGGCTGCTCGTTCTCCTCCTCTAAGCGCAGGTCGTTGAGGTCCTCTTCTAGCCCCGCCCCTCCCACGGCACCCTGCTCCTCACAGTAACCTAGGAAACAAGTTCAACAGTCAAACAGTCACTGTGTCTACATGATGTAAGAAAACAAAACTAAACAATTATTGCATCAGGCCAGTGCTTCTCAGTCATTTTCTGCAGTGCCCCCTCCAGGAAAAAGAAACCATTTCGCGCAAAAAAAGTCAGTGCAAAAAAACCCAACACAATATAGCTAATAATCCTTGTGCACTCTGCCACCTACTGGAGTATATGTGCAATTACACTTTATTTCAGTATGGCCAAAAAAAAAAAAAAAAAAAAAACACATGTTCCCTAAGGTTGCAAACCCCCTGCCTTAAATCACCCCACATACCCCCTAAGGGGTCACGCCCACTATTTGAGAAGTACTTCATTAGGCCGGCTGAAATCAGACATCACCAAACTTCTCACAGTGGTACGAACACACCCAGATGATGCTGAAGGTGAGCTGATCCATGCATGTAAATGTTCAACTCAACTGGACTGAAAATGGCCGACGTGCTCTGTGCATGTTTTTACCTGCTACGTAGAGTGGGGGGGGTGTAATCTGTCAACCAGAAAAGCCCAGAACTAATAAGTTGAAAGCAGGAATACACTGACACACACTCGCCAGCCACTTTATCAGGTTCACCTGTTCAATTGCTTGTTAACACAAATAGCTAATCAGCCAATCACACAGCAGCAACTCCACGCATTTAGGCATGTAAGTTAAGGCAACTCGCTGAAGTTTAAACTTGCGCACCAGAACGAGGAGGAAAGTGACTTTGAACGTGGCGTGGTTGTTGGTTCAAGACAGGCAGGATAACACACCACCACACAAAGCTCAAACCATCCAGAGCTGGTTTCTCGAAGGTGACAATGACTTCACTGTACTCCTGCGGCCTCCGCAGTCACCAACAGAGCGCCTTCGGGATGTGGTGGAGCAGGAGATTCACATCATGGATGAGCTGCTGACAAATCTGCAGCAGCTGCCTGATGCTATCATGTCAATAGGGATCAAAATCTCTGAGGAATGTTCCCAACATCCTGTTTAATCTCTGGATCTTGGCTCATTATGAGTGAATGGTTAATGATGTCCAATTTGTACCACTGATACTGCTTCACTTCTCCACACACAAAATGTGAAAATAATCTTCTCTGAATTTCATTTAGAACATGATTACAAGGAACCATGGGGACGCTCGTAAATACCTCCATAGATTCTCAACAAGGTTTACGGGCATCTCAATAAAACTACTGAATTCTTTGTAGTAAATTTAATCTTTTAGGTAGTACATAGCTCAGTGGTTGAGGCCTAAAAATGTTAAATTTATAAACAGACAATCCATAGTTAAGTGTTGCATTTCCTGAATGTTTTACTGGGTTTAAGTTAAGATAGGCCTTTCAAACGCAAAAAAAAAAAAAAAAAACCAAAGAACAAAAAAACAGAAAAACAAAAACACACACACAACTAAAAACCAACCAAAAAAAAACCCTTAACACAACTAAATTCAAGATTCTGTCACTGTTGGCCCCCAGTTATTTAATCAATAATTAATTATTTAGGTTAGATATAACTAACATTGAAAAAAATAATAAAAAAGAAAAGAGGAATTTGTTTAGTTTTTGCTTGACACTTAAAATACCTGGAAATATGAATCCTACCTTTAGTGACAGCAGCACTGTAGGTCTGGGCCACAAGGGGGCGATCATGTGACCCCTGCTCCAGAATTTCATTGGGAGGCTCAGCACTGCTGTCTAACCTAAGATCAGTAACAAAAGGTCTCAGGTTAACTGTACAACACTACTGTTTTATTCACAGGTGTTTCATTAAGCTTCCTGAGACTCTAGTTGTGAGTCCTTGTGTTTCACCTGTGCTGCTTCATGAGTGTGCACTCTCCTCCCTCTTGTGGATCCAAGTTGTACAGATACAGGTAACCATCAGCAGCTGCAACCAACAACCTGGGGATCTTCTGAATCCTGATTTAAAACAAGACAAAAGGGAAGTTTAACAGGTAGATTAGATTATGCCCTTCAACCAGTGGAGATTTCTGCTCTTTCAAACAGGGGACGCTCATAGTTGGAGTACATCATAAAAACGTGTCAATTTATTTATATGTAAACTCTGCCCTTTGTTCCTTTTCTAGAAAATGGTCTATGACCCTATCATACCAAGTAATCGTCTTGTTAATGTTAATGTTGATTATTTAAAAAACAAACAATGAATGTAGTGAGTGTGATTTATTTACAGTGTTAGAGATGAAGTATTTCACTGTAGAAATGTCAAGAAATGGTTGCTGCTCGTCATTCGACTTCACATGGAAAATCCGCAACGGACTGAAATCGTGCATGAGACGTGACAGTATATACATCTCAGAAACCTGTCAGTCAAAACTGCATTCTGGTTTTCGTCTAGTCACCATGTAGACTGATCAGCGTCCAGGCCAGCCAAGGCCAACCCACAGCTCCATTCACTCCCATAGACACTGAGAGTCCAGGGGGCGGGATCACATTAGCATTTAACCAATGACTGTTGAGTTTCGCACCAATGAAAAAAATGCTCCATGCAGTCACAGAGACTGTCAGCGTCTATGGGGAATGGCATTGACCAGAAAGCATTATGGGAATGTACGGACAAGTTAACTACTTTACTTGTGAAGAAGTAGCTGATTCTGAATAAACTCGTCTTCATGTTTAACGTCTTCTAACACCTTTATAGTCAATGAAACGTTAACACAACTGCACATATTAGGTCATTTATTTTTTTGACATTATATTATATCATATTTATTTATATATCATATTATATTAATGGCAAGGGAAGCTCAGGTTCCCTTGCGGTCTCAGAGGAATCCGCTCTGGTAGCAACAGTAGACGGGATGAGTGATCAGTGTTCATTATCAGCCAATAAAAAAAGAAGAAAAAAAAAAAAGAACCACATGATTCTTTTAAATTAAGTTCTAATCACATGCTAACTAAAAGCACAAGACGCACTTGCATGACATTTCCATTTTAAATGTAAACTGCAGATGTGACCCTGAGGGCACGTTGCTTCTGAACTTCTGAGTCACCCTCGTCACCCTCTGATTTTATTTCAGCTCAGTTCTCTGGTTTGTAGAGAAAGTCACAGATTGCTCTGCTTAGTTTCAAACACAAATACCAGTGATATGTGCCTGCACATGCATTCAAAGTTAAAAGATACCCGATCAAAGGTTCTGTTGCTCTCAATAATCAAATTACAAAAGGTTAACATCTTTACGAGTTATAAGGTTAATGATAACAAGAAGCTTTTTAACACTCTATCCACTCAGTCTTCAAAAAACGAATTCACCGGGATTCACGGGCTGATCTGGGGACTGTGAGACCAAAAGTTTCAGTATCTTGAGTAGTCCATGTACTTTTGTAGTGTATTTACACCTGTTATCCTACCGTAGATAACAGGTATGTTAAATAGACAGGTGATGTTTGCCTCTAGTACGTAAATTGTATTTAATTCAAATAACTTTATTCTATCAGCAAATGTTCCCCGTATCACGAGTAACAACACAAACTATGATTAAAAAAACTTGCACCCTACAGCTGGTGAGGTGTTCACTTCATCAAACTTGACATAAAGTAAAGGTCATATTCACCTTTCAGCGAACGTTTTATTTGCGTACTGGTCACTGCACAGTAGTTCATCCTCACAAAAGGTCCCACACAGCCAGATTCAAACTTTAATTAGCCTTTCTACCATTTATTAGTGTGTTTCTGTGGAAATTTTTCCTTTTCTAGTTATGAAAGAATAGAGATTTCTATTTTTATTGCTTATGAGCACTGGTTACAGGTGATTATGAGCAATCTCTGGTCTTAAAAGCTTACATGGTTTTCACATCGGGTCATTTTTCAGTCAGTTCAGGTCGTGTTCACATGTTGATTTCACTGTTGCCCAAACGCTGCACCACAAGTCATGTGACAACGGTCAGCGCTGTCATTGGTCAATAGCAGTTTTGGCAGAGTGTCATGTTTCCACGACGAACGGTCTTAAACTTTGTATCTATCTTTGTGTTTAATGTGCATGCTTCCAGTGTGTAACGTGCGTATGCTTACACGGCTAAGGCGCAGATGTTCTTGTGCCCATAGAAGGGCAGACGTACAGTGGCGAAGGCTCGTCCCTGGGTGAACATTTCTGTGACCTGGGAAGGCAGATACGTGGTGGACGCCACCAAGAACTTCCCAAGGTAGCCGCTCCACGTAGTTGACTCTTCCGCTGGCCTGAACACACGCAAACAAGAGGCGTGAAGCTGGTGTTTCCATTCTGAGGGAAGGGAGCGCACTGTAGGCCGATGCACGAGGTTTTTAGAAGAAAAACTGGTACTTACACGTACTTCTCCTTCTGTGTCTCTAATTTGAAAATGTGGACCGTCTCTGTGTTGCTGGAGGCAGAAAGGTACAGGCCTTCCATACTGAACGCCAACGAGCAAATGCTCACACACCTGAAACACACATTTACAGAGGAGCTGGTGACTGCAAATGAGCTGCACATATAAATACGTACACACATGTTATGTCACACTCTAGTCCATCACATTTAAAGCTCTTCCATTCATCAAAAAAATGGAGCTTTGGCATGTTCAATCATCACATCTTCTACCTCTTGACTCCTCGCCGAAACTCGAAGAGCTTCTGTCCCTCTGGGATTGAGAAGACACGAATGACTGTGCCCTGGGAGGAAGCGAAAGACAAACGCAGAGTTACAACGCTTGAAAAGAAAGCAAACACGGCGATCTTCACCTACTGCACGAATAACAGAGCAGCGCAGCGGGGAATACCTTCTCTGATGCCGTGGCCAGCTTGGTGCCACTCGCGTCAAAAGCCAGAGCCGCGAGTGGGCTGTCGTGGGCAGGAATCATATTTGCCGCCCGCTGGAAAACAAAGAGACAGACCTGAGGGATACGGCACTTCAGAATGACAGTTTAACAACAGAAACCAAATCGCACCTCTACTTACAACATGAGCATTTTCGTCTTTTACAGGAAATATTAGCGCTCAAAAAATAGTAACTGAAACTGAATTGGTGCCAAGTTAAGATGGGTAGGACAGAAGGCTTTAATGTTTGTTTTAACCTACCAGGTTGACTGTGTCAAACACCTGGACTTCTCCTATCGTTGCACTGCCTGGGTATGCCAGGTAACAGTTGTCATTGCTGATGGAGAGGGCACACAGTCCTGGAGAGAAACGAGCAGGAAGGTCAACTAACTAACGGAGAAAGGCACATTTTTCTGAGCCTATAAATGAAGCGAAACTGGAAGTCAAATAATAAACACACAGATGGAAACTGCACTCATCTATGATTCTAATATTTCCTGCAATGTTTGCTTGTTTTTATTTCTTGGACGTCATAGACTTCAGAAAGCAGTCTAGCATTTCTGAATATTTACTTAGGAACTATTTGTCTAGGTGACATTCGTTGAGAAACACCCGTGTTTTCTGACTCACCTGATGGGTTGGGAGGAGTCTCTCTGATAGTGTGCAGCACTTTCATGTCTCTGATGTTGTGAATGTAAAGCGATTCCTCCAGACACACTATCAGCCTCTGCAGAGGAACGGCACAACATCAGCGCCGCTGTTAAATCTAACATTATGCTGAGCTCCTTCATTAGCGTATTTTCCAAAGATTAATAGGTTTGTGGTTGTGTCATGTATTTCAGTGTGGGGGGTTGAGAAACAGAAACTCTTCACCCTCCTCTTCTTACCTGTCTGTTTAGTTTGACAGCCAGTATGGTGTTTGAATATGAGTAGTTGCAGATCTCAGTTCCCTTCTTGAAGTGACAGACTTTGAGCTTCCTGGGGGCCTTCAGGCTCACGATGGCCACGAGGCTGCTGGAGAACAGACGCTCCACTATACACACATCCTCTGTGTCAGCTGCAGGGACACAAACACACACAAAATATCACTTCACAGCCTTCACTCATTCTTATTTAACAGCTGTGATCTGAAATTAAAGTGAAACTGAAGCAATAAACTTATTTCATATGAAACTAGTCTTTTTTTTTTTAGCTCTATTTTGGATACTAACAGCTGTTACACCTGGTGTGAGTAATATGAGAGCATATCTGCAAAGCCATTATCTATTTTAGGTGAGGCGATGAGCCAAAATGTCCAGACAGGTGTTATCAATATATAAGATAACAACCGATACTCTAATGGTGAAGTGACGAAATCTTGGCTCAAGAAAACGCTTAACACAGAACAGCTCAAAAACAGGGATGTGTACAGGTAGACTCCTGCTGGTGCTCCAGCACCTGCCCCTTTGACCTCTGACTGGGCATGTGCCCCTTTCTGGAAAAAATCAAAATAAAAAAAAAATAAATAATAAAAAAAAATCATGATTTTAAAAACATACTTTAGGGGCTACATGAGTGCCATAAATATGTTACCCTCTAGGTGGCAGCACCAGTCGAAACGACAGCTTTAGGACACGCCATTGTACGAAAGTTGATATTTTAGGACAAAAATTTGTAGCATTAAGTTAGAATTATACAATACTGTGAATTTGCAATTTTACAGCAAAATGATTGATCTTACAATACTAAATTGGGATTATATGAAAGTGACAAATTTTACAACATAAAGTCGGAACTTCACGTCGAAAGGTTGTGACTTTGCTCCAGTTGATATTTTACTACAAAAAGTTGTAGTGAGTTGCAATTTTGCTAAGTTGCATTTTGTAACAATCGTTATTGAATGGAAAAATGTCATACAATCGTACGGAAAAAAAAGTTCTTAACTCTAAGGTTCTATGGTTGTATAAATAAATGACGACAGTTAAAACAAGTACTTCTGTAGGTATATTATATTACATTTTACGTGCTTATAATTTTGCGGCATCTGCCTTTTCTTTTGGTTTGAGCACCTGGACCCAAAAATGTCTAAGTGCAACCCTGCTCAAAAACATAAACTCAGATGGTGGTTGGTTTGAGGTATTTTATGCTGTTTCACACAGTCTTCACACCGACAACAACAGAGCGTAAACAATACTTACTACATTCATATATCTGCTCCAATTTGTCCACAGAGGACAGGGAGAAAAACTTGTATCCTGATTTGGTGCCAACAGCCAAGGACCTACAGAAACACAAAAGACAGCAGCAGTTACCAAACACAGCATCAGTGCGACCTCGCAGTAGAACCTCGTGGTCCGTGAAGGCACCAGTTGTCCGTGAAGGCACCAGTCAGCTCCTCTGGGTCGCCTCATGCTGGATTTCGTTGACAGATTGCGACGGTGGTCACACGACCGCGACGATTTTGCAATAATACCAGGCCTTTTTTTTTTTTTTTTTTGGCCAGAGCAGGCACGAGTTAATTCCGCCAAACGCCTATTTATTGGGTTAAAATAGACGAAAAATGTTATAATTTAAGGTAATTAAATACATAAATACAGTGACGCCGTTTGAGAATGTCATAACAGAGTCCAGGAATCGTCCACCTGAGCTGCAGGTCCTGAAAATGCTAACCATTCAACTCTACAGTGTCAGCAGCTAAACTACTTTCATTTCAGCCCCTGTTGGCTACAGGTAGCATATATTAGACCGTGACAGCTGTATCTCACATCTCTAATGAGCTACTTGGAGTCAAACCTCGATGTGATGAGTCCAAAGTTAGCTCCCGACCACACAGCATCGTGCTAACTAGGAAGCTACGCTGCTGTCTTATGAAATAAAACGTTTCCCGATCGGTTTCATAAAGGAGCTGAAATCAGCGCGTGGTGGTTGTCTTTTCTACAACTAAAACCGTCTCCTGGATGTTTCACATCGACAGCTGTCACTCCGTTAGCCGCCCAGACAGCTGTTTCCCGAGCTAGCTACCGTCAGCGGCCGCAGGCCGGGGGACCCGCGGACTCCCGGACTCCCTCCCCCCCGGCCCTTCCTTACGTGTTGTCCTGGTTAAAGTTGGCGAAGAGGAGCTGGCTTCCGCCAGCGTCCCCGCTCTGACTGGCCAAGTTCATGGGCTCGGCCACATCGACATATAAAGCTCCGGGTGAAACAGCAGCAGTTGGACTCGGACGAGTTCAGCGGGCAGGCCAGATGAGTAGAACTTCACGGGTCCATCTGCTCCTCCAGCCCCGCTGTAGTGATTGTTGTTGTTGTTCATGGAAGGGGGGGGGCGATGTCGTTCAATCTCACTGCGCATGCTCACAACACGCGGCGTGCATCGCCTTTAAAGGGCCAGTTTCGCAGAATGCACAGCTACGATAACAAAAAGCACAAATAATGAACAGTAACTCGGCAGTGATCTAAATCTGTTTGTTTTGCCTCACATGAATGACAAAAGAGACAAAACAAAAGCAAGCAAACAATAAAAGTCATGCGCAGACACCGTACGCTGTCATACATGATTTGCTTCACCAGCGCCTCCCACTGTCAGCATAAGGTAACGACATCTCAAATAAATATCCTGCTAAGCCTCTCCCTTGCATTTATTCATCATATTGCCAATGTTTATTTCTAACTTCACAGCAACAAGGTTGAGTTGAAAGTAGGTTCAGCTGGCTCTTTCTGTCCCGGGCACTCCAGCTTCCTCCCAGTCCAAAAACATGCAGTTTCAGCTCATTAGTAATGCTAAATATCAGCAACACTATACATGCATGAACTATAATCTTAATTCGGACTAATAAATAAATAAATTCATCAATGTGTCTGTGTGAAACTGTGTTCATGACAGTGAGAGAAAGCTTTGCGTTATAAAAGTGCCTTGAGTCGTTCCTTCACTAGAAAGGTGCCGTATAGGCATGTTGTTGTTTATACTGTTTCATGCACGTTGTAAGGTGCTTGTAATATAGAAATTAAAGTCTTCCTTAAATGGTTGTTGTTTGGTCACATATACACAAACAACCACAGACACTCACACTAATTTGCTGTGGGCGATTAAGAGCCTGACATACATGTGTTTGGACTGTGGGAGGAACCAGGAGTACCGAGAGAAAACCCACACAGAGAGAACACGTAAACTCCACAGATAAAGACCAGGATTTATTACTTTATTCATTAGACCTATTTTGTTCATCAATTGGCCAAAACATACATTGTATAAACATTCTGCCTGGCTGGACTTCTTCTCTCATTTTGAATGATACTTTGTCAACCTAATAATATGGATTGGTGATAACAGCCATAAAATTTTATTTCAGTGAATTTCTTGGGGCTCCTGGGTGACTAAACGGCAGAGCTGCCACCCATCATGCACGAGGGCCTGGGTTCAAATCCCATTGTGGCAGGAAGGGCATCTGGTATTAAACTTATGTTCAAACCAATGAAGCGGATCACTCTGCTGTGGTGATCTCCCAAGAGGGAGCAGTCAAAATACTTTTATTTGGGTGATTTACTTTGCCCATTCTGTTCAAAATGTTTACCTTAATGAGGTGTAAACATTTCATTTTTTAAGATAGTTTTATAAAAAATAATTTGGATGCACAATAATAATAAATTTCAAGGGCTTTTTTGTTTGTTTTTTGTCTATGCAATGAGTTGTTTACCAGATATGCATTACATAATGAATTACATAATCATAGATATGATAATGCCACGTCCTCTTAAGAGTTTTGCTGAACGAAAATTGCATAAGGTGGATCTGTGTTGCTCTGGGCAATTGGTATGGTTTGTGTTGTGTAAAACTATATAAATAGATGAGGAGAAATGTTTTAATGGCACTTTAAAGTCTGAACATACTGAAATTACACACCGGTGTGTTTAAGCAAACATAAAATCATTAACATGAGAGATGAAATCTAATTCAATTCAATTTAATTCAATTCAAATATCAATAACTTAAATGACTAAATCATTTTCAGAAAAGCAACATTAAAGCCCTCTAAATGTACTAATACCACTTCTGACCACATGGGGGCAGCATGTCCTCCATTGGTTCTTGTGTAAGTGTAACATTAAGGCAGCAGCACACTAACTTCTGTGTTAAAGCTCATGCTGAACTAAGAAAAATTGCAGTTTTTCAGCTGACCATATGGGGCTGACTCCAAAAACTAGTGAATCTCTATTGACTCCAATGTTAAAATGACCAACTTTGCTGCAGAAATAAACATATTTAGAACCTGGTTTTGTTCACCATAGCTAGATTTCACATCCATGGGAACTAAGAACTGGCCTATAAGGGTCAGAGGACAAAAATGATCTAAGCAGCTGTTGCTAGCCATGTGTCCGCTGCAGTCATTTTTGATGTCGCCAACAAATCAGCATCTGAAACGTGAGGTCCCACTGTGAACATTCACTGGCAGTTTCACAACTCCTTCACTGTGGCTCAGCTCATGGAGTTGGGAGCCATGGCGGATCATTTCAGGACCCTTTCAAGCAGAGGCCTGCTGGGACTTGCAGTTATGCCAGTAGACTTCCTTGACTGCAACAGTCCTAACCCTGCGAGTGGTAAGCTGAGTGATGGGAGATTCCAGCAGAAACCTGCTAGTCATCATTTCAGCTCTCAGGATGTTGCGTGGGACAGCACAGTGGTCAGCATTGTTGCCTTACAGCAACAAGGGTCCGAACCTCAGCAGGGGCCTTTCTGTGTGGAGTTTGCATGTTCTCCCCGTGCTTGCAGGGGTTTCCCA
Source organism: Hirundichthys speculiger (assembly GCA_018398805.1). NCBI lineage: Eukaryota > Metazoa > Chordata > Actinopteri > Beloniformes > Exocoetidae > Hirundichthys > Hirundichthys speculiger. The sequence goes on from JAGFBZ010000555.1 coordinate 229,055, forward strand.
CAGTCCAAAGACATGCATGTTGCGTGAGTGACACTTGAAATGAGCATGTGTAGAAAGATTTGTTCAGAATGAAAGTAAACTAATATTAATTAGCATCATAGGTGAGTATAAGCTAAGCTAAAATAGCTAACTGAAACTGTCACCCAGCTGGCCTCAAACCCTGCACATTCCCTCCTGTTACAAACATGGCGTGATATGAGGAAAAAGATACTTCAGAAAACCTCAGAGTTATGCTAGAGGGGGTTTGTCCAGTTCTTCTCATACATTGTATGGTTACAACCAAGTGCAGCTCCAGTGGGTCAAGGTGGTATTACAAGACATGCTGGCCCTTCTTGATCACACTCATTATTGTCAGTGGCTTGACAAGAGTGCAGACCTAGAAGCCCCCATGTGGTCAGAAGTGGTATTACTACATAGAGAGGCTTTAAAAGAGTAGGAGAAAAGTCCTAAGATTACTAACATAATATTTGTAAGCAGCATAAACAAGATTTGATATAATAAGGTAAGATGGAATTATCATAAAAAGTATAAAAGTAAAGTCTTCCATTTATTTTTTATTTTTCTTAAAAAATGTTTCCAGTTGAAGCAAACCTGAGTTTCAGTTTTATATTACACCAGCAGAGGGCAGCATGACAGATTTAAACAGAAACCACTTAGGTTTGAAGTCTTTGCACCACCTGTCCCTACACAGGCTTGATTTTGGTCCAGTTTATTCAGAGACTTAGTGACAATAACACGGACCCACACAGTTTAAGTGTTGCAAATGCTTGAAGAGGCCAGTTAGTGCATAAGTCCAGTTTCCAAGAGATAAGCTTGAATAAGCATAATTAAACATTTCTTATTTGTGTTTGGACTTTATTTTTCTCATTTTAGTGATGTTCAAAAACTCCAGGAAGATGCTAATGTAGCAATTTTGATGCAGCCAAGGAAATGTCAGTTGTAACCCTTGGATTCTTGACTTAGGTGTTAGTTTTGTGAACACCTGAGGACTTGCTTTCTTTCCTTTATTGCGAAAAAAATATTACTTCAGTCAAATACACACACACACACACATATATAAATATATATATATACTTACTATGTAAATGTTTGTTGTAGTGTTTACTAAACAGGATAACAGAAGTGTACGCTATGTACTGAGAGACAGATGTTAAATTAATATGTGAAACTTTTCATATGTCCAAATGTGCTCAGTAGATTATATTTGTCAGGTGTGTAAGACTGTTCTTGATGTTACAATACTGTTTTTCAGGGCTCCATGCTGCTTATTTTCACCATGGCCTTTCTTCTTCATCGCTACATGTACACTAACTACCGGTGTCTGTAACCATCTGACAAGGATGGACGCATGAGATGAGAAACATACAAGGAGCTGTGATGTACTGACGGAAATGTAATTATGAGTTTGAAACATAGCGTTTCTCTGTTCACAGTCCTGGAGTTGCAGGTGTTAATCTGAGCTTCCAGAGCTACAAACTAAACTGCAGTTCCACCCTCTGACCATCCAAGTGTTTACCTCCACCCGTCTGTATAGGTGTCTCTGTGATATCAACAAACCTGCTGACCAGCAGTCCAATCCTCTGACCACCTCAGTGTTGCTGCCCACATCTGTTTATATAATCATCTCTGTAGTTCATGTACTGAGAATGAACCAGTCATAATAGGACTACATGGAATTCTTAGTTCTCCAGCTAACGGATAATTACTATTAATATATTTGTCCTATATAATATTGCAAAAATATATGTGCCTCTCCTCTCTCTGTCCTCCATCCTCTTTCTGTCCAATCTCCCTCCTTTTTTCTTTCTTTACCCAGCTGGCCTTCAGCAGGAAGGTCCCCCTTATGAACCAGGTCCTGCTCAAGGTTTCTTCCTGTTAAAGTGGAGTTTTTTCTTGCCACTGTTTGACTCAAAGGTTTTTTTCCCACTTGAGGAGTTTTTTTTACTTTCTATTGTTTCTTTAATTAGAATTGAATAATATCAGCTTTAGTTAATGATATTTGTACCTAGAGACAATTTGCATTGTAATAGATGCAATGCAAATAAAGCTGAATTGAACTGAATTGAATATTAACTGATGAAAATCTTTCTCTGGGAACCTGAAAAGTGAATTGGCAGACTGAGACAGACTCTGCTGCTCGTCCAGTGTCAGGGTCCCACTGATCAAATGGAGCATGTACAGCTGGCTGGCACAAATAGAGAGGAAAGAGGCAATGACATGGCAACAAAGCTCCAGGGGAAAAAAGCTAAATTTAGTCAAAGATCAAATTTGTGATGAATATACGAAAGCTGAGTGGGGATTAACAAACGTTACTGAGTGTTTTATTAAACTTGGCAGAATGATAAGATGATCAGAGCTACTCTAAAGAGCCCTGATTATAGTAATGATAATTATTGTTCACATTACAAGATCTACTGTGGAGAAGTCTACATTCATCTATCTTTGAATGTTGCTTTGATCACTCTGCTGTCATTGTAATTCTGAGTCAGTTGTGTCCTTTGGTCCAGTTTGCTGTTTCTGGGGACTGAGTGGCCTCTGGAGGAGCAGAGGCCTGTCAGTACAGGCACCGGTCCAAGCCAGACTTTCCAAACAAACAAGACCGTCAGAAGCAGAGAGATGGGGCTGTTAAACATGAAGCAAAGCTGCTTTAACAGCTTGAGAGCTTTGAATATGAAGTTAATGATGATGATGGTGATGGGGAAACGTGTCCACACACACATACACACCCTGTTTGGTGGATTTGTCCTATTCTTGGGAACAAATACAGATTTTGTTGTGGGGCCTCATTCATGGAAACTGAAGCTTATCGTTTACCGCAGCAGGAGTAAATGTGTCACATGTTTTGCATACAGCGTGGAATCCTGTTTGGATGTCACTGTGTTTGCATATTGTATCTGTTCTGTGTCACAGCTGCTGCTCAGTGTCACGACCAGCTTCTGCTGCCCGCTGTTATTGTTGGATAATGTTTAATTTTCCATTTGCACTTGTGTTTGAAGAGCAGCATCAGAGCACATTTGCTAAGCGAAGCTCTTATGCACACACAGACTAGCAAAATTTGAAATATGAGCTTTAAATAGACAATAGATGTCCTTTACAGGGAACAAAAGGAGAAATAGTTCAGACAAGCTGTTGATCAGTTCTGGTTTTGTCCCTGTCTTTAAACACATGCTCGCTTAATGTTGATATTTAACTGCTCTGATCTTGTATCATTTGGTCTTTTTAAATTCCTGTGCCTCTTCATTCAGCTCTTTTAGTACCTGGTGAAAATTAAGTCAGGTTTTTATTTTAAAGACAATCACAAAGACCGCAAGACCTGGTTCAAGTTAACATGTTAAATGAGCATAAATATAAACACAGGTACCTAATCTATGCCTTAGATCCATGCAAACATTTTTGTGAAAACACTGCATTAAACTAAATAATGCATAGTACATTTTTAAGTACACAATAAAAAAAAAAAAGTTCTCCCTATCACAAATCTATGGTTATATGTGTCAGGACACATTATTAAAAGAAAGTACACCATGACTGCTTCCTCATGAATTAAGATTTCTTTTCATTACTTTCTTCAAAGTCAGAAGTTTACATACTCTGAAATCACTATGCTTTTAAACAATTTTGGAAAACCCAGATGTTGTGGCAAAAACAGCACATATCTTTTATTAGTTTTTAACCATTTGGTGACTAAAAGATCTGAGTGAGACTGAGAATAAACTTAAATAACAAGACTTGTCACTGACTGGAATTCAGTGACTTTAATATCCCATTTTCATGCAAAAGGGGTCACACCTCAGCAGTCGATGCAGAATAACCCCCCCCAGTGATCAGTGCTCAATGGTTTTGACAGAACGCAACAGAAGACACCAGACAAAACAAACAGACGACTGGAGACACATTTTGAAAGTCCGTAGGACACGTACGCATAACCTCAACCTTCACTAAGCTGGATAGTAAGAAGGACATGATTGATGATGTTTACATTCCACCACACCAGACAATGATGTCATGGATTTGGAAGCATCTGATAGGTTAATTGACAGCATTTGAGATAACCGGAAGCACACCTGGATGTATTTTAAGGCACACCTCGAACACACAGCTTACTTTTGTGACATGGAAGAAAACAAAAGAAATCAGCCAAGATATCAGGAAGAGAATTGTGGACCTCCATTAAGTCTGGTTCATCATTGGGTACAATTTCCAGATGCCTGAAGGAGCCACGTTCATCTGTTCAAACAATTATACACAAGTGTAAACATCATGAGAACGTCCAGCCATTATACCACTCAGTAAGGAGATGGTTCTGTGTTCCAGAGATGAGGTGCTTTGCTGTGAAATGTGTGTATCAACCCCAAACAAAACCAAAACACCTTGTGATGTTGCTGCTGAAGCTGGTCAGTGAGAGTCATTATCCACAGAGAAACCAGTCCTGAACCAACATGGACTGAAAGACCACTCAGCCAGGAAGAAGACATTACTGCAAAAACAACATAAAAAAAAAAAAACAGATTACAGTTTGTAAATGTGCACAGAGACAAAGACCTTAACTTTTGGAGACATGTCCTGTGGTCTGATGAATCTAAAACTGAACCGTTTGGTCATAATGACCATCGTTACATTTGGAGGTAAAAGAGGTTGTAAGATTGTAAGTCTGAGAACTCCATCCCAACTGTGAAGTACGGGGGTGGCAGCATCATGTTGTGGGGTGTTTTACTGCAGGAGAGACTATGAAATAGATGACATCATGAGTAAAGAACATTATATCAAAATATTGAAGCAACATCTCAAGTGGTGCAAATAAGTCATCCAAATGGACAATGACCATAGGTATACCATCAAATTAGTTACAAAATAGATGAAGAACGAGAAAGTCGGTGTTTTGGAGGGGTTATCACAAAGCCCTGATTTCAGTCCGACTGAAAATTTGCAGGCCGAGCTGAAAAGGCGTGTGAGAGCAGACCTGACTCAGTTCCACCAGCTCTGTCGGGAGGAATGGACCAAAATTACAGCAAACTATTGTGAGAAACATTTGGAGGGAAACCCAAAACATTTGATCCAAGTCTTTTTATAAAGTATATGTAAACCTCTGGTTTCAACTGTATGCTTGGTGAATCAGCGAAGGTTACAAACAACCCATTAGAGAAGCAAACCGGATGCAACTGGATCATCATTTCCAAGTGTGTTTGGTTTTGCTCATTCACATTAGACAGCAGTGGTAGAATTTACAAACTAAATTAAGGTCCACAGTGATTCAGTTTTCGAGGGTCAAACTCACTGGACTACTGAGAACTGCAGGTGTAACAGTGACAAAAGCTTTATGGTCTATAATGAACCTGAACTGATGTGGACCTAACCGAAGACAGTCAGTATGGAGGTGTTATTCATCAAATTCAATTCATTTCTTCCATCCAAAATGTATACCTGCTTATTCCTGTTCAGGGTCATAAGGACCTGCTGGAGCAGGGGGTGCATCCCAGACAGACACCTGAAGGCAACGCAGGTTTATTTGTAGAGCACAATTCGTACACAAGGCAATTCAAAGTGCTTTAACAGACGCATAAATCACAAGAAGGCAAATAGAGTAATTCCACAAATTATAAAAGCATAAAAATAATCATTGAGTTAAAATAAGAATGAATTAGAAATGACAAGTGCAGATAAGATCATTTCAGTTGTCATATTCACAGCTAAACAGAACTGTTTTCAGCCTGGATCTGAACATTTTTTTATTTTATTTTTTTTATTTAACCTTTATTTAACCAGGAATAATCCCGTTGAGATTCAGAATCTCTTTTGCAAGGGGGTCCTGGCCAAGAAAGCAGCACAGTACATCCACATTTAGACAACATCAACAACAAACATAAAAACAGCTAAAACAATACAGCAAATCATATCAATACATTATAATCACTAGCTGCGTTCGGTAAGAGAACATGAGCATTCATTAGTCAAACATTGTCAGACTTGAGGCCTGTCCTTACTTTTTTTTTTTTTTTTTTTTTTTTAACAGATTTTAGGAGCATAAAACTGAAGTGCAGCCTCACCTTGTTTAATCCTGACTCGGGACACCAGTCAGCATCAAAAACACTGTTAGACAGGATAAAGTCAGTAAGCTGTTGACATGCCCAATCCAGTTCAGTAATGTTGCAGTATCTGTCATTATTTAACTTTCTTCAAAGAGTCTTTATAGACGATTATGACCGTGGAGAGGACGCAAGTGTGTTTTTGCAGCTTGCTGGTCTGGAGCATTTAGGTGTATATTAACACAATGCCAAGGAGGATAACCTTAAATTTATACTGTTGGCTGTACCAGAGTGATGAACTGATTCACTAATATAAGACTGCAAAGTAATGATGATTCAAAAACAACAACAAAAAAGTTTCATCTGAGAACTTTAACTTGCATCACACATAGCCAGAATTAAACTGTAGCTCACAAATATCTTGAACTGTTCATCTTCATCTCCCCGTGTGTTTGAAGCCTGTGCGCTCTGCAGCCTCAGTAACTCTGTTAAACTTCATGCTCCGAGACCTCCGCTGTTCTCATGGCGCTCATGTGTTCCGAGGAGGGGTTTCTGTTTGCGGTTGTGTTATCATAACTCAGGACAGGGGGAAAGGGGAGGGGAGAAGGGGAGGGGTTTCAAGCCCAGTTCCGCGAAACATCCTGCAAACGCGTCCGAGCCTCGGAACAAAACTCTGCCCACTTTCCCATCACTGCACACCGCCGCCGGTGCTCGCGGCTGGGATGGCTCGTTTTTATTGGTAAAAAAAAAAAAAAAAGAAGAAGTCTCAACACTTGAGCTGAAGCCTGCTCTGGAGCTGAGCGACTCCGCAGGTCGTTGCCCCCTGCTGGACTTATGTGTTTGCCTGTGGACGCACGTCGGTGGGACATCCGGAATGAGGAGACGGCTCTCGCTGGTTCGGTAGACGGAGCGCAAGCGCGCCGGACGCGCGCGTCCACATAGCCTACGCACGACATGGACTTCAAGAAGACAAAACTCGGAAGGTAAAATCTGCTCCTCAAGGAAAAGCGCGAGCGCTTTCATGTAACATCCGATTTTTCACGCGTGACAGATGCTGTGCATCCATGCGCACTGACGCGCTGGCACGGGGACAATCAGAGGGATGTCATGGATTGGTTTGTGCGTATAAAGACAGAGAGAGAAGAAAATAAAATAAAATAAAAAAACAAAAGAGAGAGAGATATCACTTTATGCACTTTCCAATCAGTTTTTATTTGTGTTCTTAGTTCAGTGGCAAAGAGATGACACCAGTTTACAGACATCCTCTCTCTCTCTCTCTCTCTCTCTCTCTCTCTCTCTCTCTGTGTTGTGTGTGTGTGTGTGTGTTTGCCACAATTGTCGCTTGTTATAATCGTGAGAACCAGAGTTGGAGTCCCAGGGGAGATTAACTCGATCTTTGCTGTGAAAGGAATATCCTTGGAATTACAAAGACTCTATAAAAACCCACACAGTCTCCTCTAGTGTACCCCAGAATCCAGAGGTTCCGATCCTCAGATGCCTCTGATCCTTCTCATGTGGTTGGGACGTGCTGTAATGTGCTCTCATAACCTAACACTTGCTTTATGAGGTGAATTCTGTTGTTCCACGTGCTTGCCGTACACACACACACACACACCACACACAGGAATGCATATCCCAACACGTGACTCAGGCCCGTGCAGTAAAGAAGAAGAAAGAATGTAAATAGAAGACAGGAAAGAGAGCACGCTCCTCTCTGATCAGCCTGGGAATGCCTCTCCTTCCCTTTCAGCTGATTACACACGCAGAGTTCTGTCATAACTGATTAGAGGACGTCAGAGGACCTTATAGAGCCACATTTTCACAACAGTGGTCAGAAAAATAGTGTTTTCTTGTTTTGTGCCTGGCACCGCCTGAAGAGATGCAGGGCGAAGACATAAGGAACAACAGCTATTCAGCAGACTGAAAACGTTACTGAGAAAAAAGCTTAATGGTTATTTTTAGTTCATATATTGACTTAGAGTGAGTACATAAAAGTCTATTAAAAGTCAAAAGGACTGGACCAGTGACTCCTGATCTTGTACAGTATTACACCAAAACAGATGCAGAGACAACAACAACTTGGGCCCCTACTCGTGAGAGATTAACGGATATGTTTTGCACAGTGAAGCGCCCCGATGCCTCCATCCACCTACCAGACTGAAAACAGAAAAACACACTCATGCATCTGTCGTGTTTGATGTAGCGCTGAGGTTGGTGTTCAAGTCAAGAGCACACATTATTGTTTATGTACAATCATGTCACACATTTGTCTCTCACATATATTTACTTATCTTCACATGTCAAATGTTCGAAGTACAAAAAAGTAGAAAGAGGAGCTCTTCCTTCCTGGTGTTGGTCAGTTGGATCCTGTCCCACCATGCATTGTAGGCGGACAAGTTGTTTGGTTGAATCAGCCCGGTGTTGCATAAACACGGTTAAGTTGGTCCACAGTTCAAACTAGAACATGAAGGTTATACAATAGTGAGCTAGATTGTTTTCATGGCATCTTGTTAAAGATGGATTTGTTACAATGGCTGCATTATAGTATTCAAGCTAGAACCTGGAAAAGAAGAAAAGAACCTCTGTTAATCCAAACGAATAACTTTTCCAAAGACTAATCATGCAGTTTTGTTACGTAAACCTAACAAAAGAGAGTAAACAAAATAAATTTAGCAACTTAAAATTATTATCAATGAACAACCAAAAAGACTAAAAACAGGCACAACAAAGGGCACAAACCTTTGTTTCCTGTCAAAAGGAAAAGTTAGACAGATGTTTTATATAACTGTGGCAATACACAAAACTCCATTCAGGAATCATCCATTTTCTCCGGGGTCCTCTCAGTAGGTATGTAGTCCTGTAACTTCCATGATGAGGTGTCTTCACAAGATGAACCTATGGTGTTTCTCCAGTCACTGTACATACAGTCACGTAACAATAGTACGACATAGTTTACTTGCTCTTTCAATCCATCACCTTTGTTTATATGTGTTGTCTTCAGGGAAAAGGCTGATACACCGCAGACAAGTCACAAGTTCATCACACACTGTCTCCTCGGGTCAAATTAAAATAAACAATTGGTCTAACATACATGTTTTTGACTCTCTGGTGCTCCCAGAGACTACCCCCTGGAAGCACTGGGAAAACTTACAAACTTCACGCAGAAAGGCCCCAGCCAGAAATCTGAACTAGTTGTGAAGCAGTGGTGATGTCTGCCACTAGGGGCTACTCGACTACCGAGACGTACAGGGGAGAAGAACTCACTTTCTTCCGGGGAAAAAGTAGACAGGGTCACCACTTGTCTGGCCATCAGTCATGATCTTTTCCTTGCTGAAATGATGGAAACGTAGCCTGGTCTTTTTTGTGAGGTTCAACACGTTGACGTTTTCCCCATTTTGTCTTTACCCTCTCGTTAAATCATAGTCTTCCAAATGAATGGAACTAGCTGTCCCTATTCAGTCTACGAAGTCTGATTTTTATATCTGAGCTGGTGAGTAGCCCTCCAAGGTCTGATGTGCTGCTTTTAAAGTTTTCACTTGTCACAGATTAGTCCAATTATTGTTCTTCTTCTCATTGTTGTTCTGCAATCTGAAAATGCAGCCTAATGGGAAGTTTATCCCCCTGAGTCAATCAGCGGCATAGCAACAGCGTATGGTATACTGTTGCTGGGGACCCAATGGTGTACTCCTGTACTTTACGTTCCAGCCTGACGTCCACCATCCCAGAAATGTAGCTACGCATTGGCTTATTTGAGATCGTAACAACTTTGACTGGTCTACTTGCTAGTGTTGTATTACCTGTTACATATTTCCGGCTGCTACTTCTTCTCCAACAACAGAGTAGCTGACATTTTTAGTTTATTCATAAATGCCAACTGTAGTGTAGTGTTGCATTTATGTCAGTTTTACATGGTGGTGACACAGAAGCATAAATCATGTTTCATTCACTCCACATACTACTTGCACATACAGTCACATAACAAGAATGATAACGTGTGTTCAATCCAGTTAGCATAAATCTGATTCTCTGAGCTGGCGGATAGCCCCTCTAACTTCTGTATTGCTGGGTTTTAATTACATTTTTCTTCTTGTCATTGACATTGATCCTGTCTACTTGTTCCAGACAAAGTAGACAGGATCACCACACATGTAGCCATCAGTTCTGATCTTTTTCTTGTCAAAATAACAGGAAAATAACCTGGAATTTCTTGTGAGGTTCAGCACTTCCATCTGTTGCCTGGTTTGCTGTCGCCTCATCCATTAAGGGGATAGATGTGTAGCTTCTTTGCTTTGGAGCTTTGTAATGTACACTCCACAATATCGCTGTAGTTCACCGGGCTTGTTTGAAGGTAGAAAATGACTTGACTTTTGGTTAGTTGCTTTCACATTTGAAAAAAAAAGAAGCTCCAAATACAACGCGTAAGTGCCACCTAGTGGATAAAAATAGCATAATTTTGCGGTACGCAGGTAACTTCTATTGAGAACCTTGGTTTTCAAATTTCGGCATCCTGGGAGGTTGCATTTCCATGCTGAAGGCAGAGTAGCTAGTTAGCTACCGCGTTTAACATGCATGGCTTTTGTTTGCATTAAACACCACTCCATTGCCTCACCAGTCCTTAAAAAGTTAATGAAGAGCTTTTTAATAGTTTAACCACACTAACTGAGAGTGCAGACATGTCTCTTGCTTGATCCTGCTGCTTACAGCATTATGCACTTTTAAGTCATTCTACTTTTTTCTGTCATTTCTACTTTTTCCCACAAGTCTTGGATGTGATTTTGTTCTTTTCCTTTTAAGTGTACCAAGACTTTTTGAATAATTTTTATGCTTCTTACAACTATCTGATGAACCAGAGACGATAAACGTCTCAACGTGCTCGAAAGAGTAATCCAAACAAAGTCTCCCTGTGAAAACTGTTTGATATATCAACAAGAAATTTGAGCGCTACGAGAAAGGATTTTTACCTTAGAAACTGAGGGATTACTTGGTAAACTGAGAAAAAGGATTTCATGATACGCTCCTAGTGGAATCCAGTGGTAATAAGTCCACATTTACTTCTAAAGGAAAGGGTGAAAAACTACTACTGACAACTTAAAGCTAAATGATACCGTGTCTTTTCCAAGACTCTGTAAAGCCAAAGCAAAGTCAAAATGCTGCTATCAAAGGAGGATATGTAACATCATCTGTTTAACTGTGCATATGACAACTGAAAGGATTTTATCTGCACTCTTCATTTTTAATTCATTTTTAATTTAATTCATTAATGATTTTTCTGTAATTATGATTTATGGAACTTTTTTATTTGCTCTCTTGTGATTTTATGTATCCGTAAAGCACTTTAAATTGCCTTGTGTACAATTGTGCTCTACAGATAAACTTACCTCACCTTGCCTTAAACTCACAGTGTGGCACAACAGAGATCTCAGTCTTTTAACAATTTTAAGAAACTGTTGTCTAAAATGCATGACGTGCATCAGTTTGCGTTTGCGAGGCTATGTTTTGACAACCATCTTTGCTCTTAATTTTCTTTAGAAAAAGGACAAAATATTCCCCTGCTCCCAAACAGAGGTTGGCTTACACTGATCTGTTATCAATCGAGGTTTGATCAGGGGGGAAGAAAATAAATATTTAATCTGTTTACTGGCAGCAGTGTATATTTTTGCAACATGTGTGCACAGGTTGAAGAACTGAACAGCTGTTTATCTTCAAATCAAAGGGCATTCCTGCAATAGCAGGATAATAAGGGAAACCACAAATGAAATGGCAAGCACCTTCTTTTGGCTTTTTATTTTCATAATTTTCCCAGTATTGATTTAGTAAAGGTTTTTACATGGGATGCCCTTCCTGACACAACCCTCCGCATTTATCAGGACTGTGGGTGGCGGGGGCAATAAGGGGTTAAAGAATGAAATACAGTATAGATTTTGTTGATTGAATAGTTAATTGAAACATCAGGAGAACGTTTTTCCTTCCATAAACTTCTAGTTTAATCACAAACATGGGTTCAAAAATGACGTAGAGAATCAAGCAACGTGTACAGTTACAGATAAAAAGAGACCAAGAGTTCAGGGGTCCAGATTCGAAGAACCGGGGCCTTGAAAAGCTGCTGCAGTGTGACAGAAGCCTGAAGTATGAAGCATGCTTCAGGCAAAACAAGAAGGCGGACGGATGATTGAGTTCACACAGAGGCTGAAGATTCACTCGAGCTGAAATCCAACACACTGAAATCGTTCTCTCATTCTCAGTGATCTCTGTCCTTACAGTAGTTTTAAAATTCATCCAGAGAACAATTAAATATCACTGGATGCATCTTAACTCACTTCTCTCTGTTGCTTTGTGCAGTTCAAGATTAAAATTTGTGCAAAGGGATTTTTTTTAATCCCTGGATTTTCTTTCATGGGGTTGTAAAAATATTGTTATAGGATAGATTTAGTTCTGTTGGTGTTAAAACTCAGTAGTTTTAACAAAAGTATCTGCCACATTACCTTTGTTTTGCCTTCTTTACTCCTTCACCTCCTCCTCAGAGCATTTTCTTTCAATGAACCGTTACGACAAATATAGGCAGTTTGTATGTACACACGATGACGAGCGCATGACCTACATGTGTAATCAGGTAACACAGCTGGCCAACACGGACACACCTGAGGTCCAATAAGCGTTTATTTTGAATTTGCTCATCTTGATGTATAAAATGTGGTTGTGTAACAACTCCAGATGTGTTTTGCCCTGTAAGCCGGGCCTGAGGGATTTACTGCTGATTGAAGAGAGTACACGACACAGAGACACACGAACATGTAACACTTTCACGGCAAATAATGCACATGTAGTAAATGATTGTGGGATTAGAGCCACTGACATCACCGGTGGCCACAGCAATGCAGTTACCCCGGTAACGATGCTGCAAACTGAAATTCAGACAACGTGACGTGGATTAGAGTCCCATAAATCCTCCAGGAATGACCATGTCACACATACACCACACACACACACATATGCATGCACACACACTTCAGCACACATTTAACTTATTAACTAGTAAAGCAGCAACTTGGCCTCCGCATCTACCTTCACTTTCGCTTCACATACTTACTGTCCCTCCATCTCTGTGTCCCCACCTCCCCTCCTCCCCCCTCCTCCAGGTACATGAACTGCAGGGTGCCAGGCCAGTAAGAGATACCAGCCCACCGAGTATGAACATGCTGCAAACTGCGCAACGCACGGGGTGAGCCGAGCAAACGGAGAATCACTGACACACATTCGGAGTAGGAGACAGCTGTTGTGTATGTCGCTGCTGGAGACTACGCCACACCACATCCTTCCTCCGTTCGGTTGTGGCAAGTTAAAAGCTGTGGGGAGGATTGCAGGGACTGAGGCAGAATGAGGAGGATTTTTGGCTGTGTGATCGAGGCCATAATCTGTGAGTCAGCTTGTAGTTTTCTCTAATCTGCTGCAGGCTAATCCCTGTGTGCTGCTGCATCACAGAGAATGAATGAAACGGACAGATCGAGACAAGAAGAAACACTGAAAATATGGGGACGATGACGTTTGAGCCTCAAAAGGAGCTGTTGCTCTCCCTAACCCACACATTCACTTTTGCTACACTGCACCCTAAAGGTGCCCTAAAGGGCTGTTTTGTTGAGTAACATGGAAATGTCAATTTTGATAATGCACATACACACAAAGGATTAAACTATCATTTTGGTAAATGATAAACTATTTTTCCTCTTTGATACACAGAAGTCAGGCGACCCGAGTACTGCGGAACATGACGTGTTTGCAGATCTGCGCATTTAGTCCTTTCTCTGTGGGAATATTTCTTGGCAAATTGCAAAAGACGTCACAATATCACAAAACTATTTTCTGATTAAGAAAGAGCTGACCCCATTTCCTCAATACAGCTGCAATACATTTTTATTCTGACTAGCTGTTGGCAGCAGTTACTTATCAGACATAACTCTGGTTAGCTTGATAGTCCATGTTTCAGAAAACATGTGTTTAACCATCCTCCCCCTCACAGGGTTTTCAGCTCAGCCGTGCCTAGTCACTGTTGTTTATTTAAAGAGGACATATTGTGAAAAAATAACTCTTTGCAAAGAGTTTTAAATAACTACACAGCCCTGTCAAAGTCTGAAAATATGTCATCTATTGAGTGGAGGAGAATAATCTAATCTGTGTCATGAAAATGGGCAGCACAAAGCTACAGGACAGATCTCAAAAGAGACATAATCCTTGGAAAAGTGAGGTTGAGCCTGTCCTCTCAAACCAGCTGCTATGGGCTGAACTGTGAAGACATGATTGAAAAAGGTGCTGTTGTACTGTATCTTTTTGGTATTTTGACTTAAACATATCATAGATGTTTCATTTAGACTTCAGGAACTTTGTCAAGTTGTTAAAATAGGACGCATTGATGTCCCCTTTAACTCTGAGCAATGAAGCTGGCCAGCTGTCGTATCACATATTTAGCCTATCTGCTTGGAGGTAGATCTATCCTAGTGCATCTGGAGAACCCTCTAATAACACCTCTTAAATTTTAAAAATTAACTGAGAGTTTTAGGCAAGTTTGTCTTATTGTGTTTTTATGGCAATTTTCAACAAAAACTAATTTTTCCACCATGAAACTGAGTGGCAGGACTGAGAGAAAGAAGAATGTTTAAACTTTTCACTCGACCATCTTTGGAAGGCAAGAATATATATATATTTTTCCACGAAAAGGCTCAAAGTATTTTAAATGCAGAGATGAACACGTGTACTGCAAGAAACCTGAATGAATAATTTGTGGCTCTGTGATGTTTTGTAGTTGTGGATCCTCCCCAGTCTGGTGGGCGGGTCTGTGCTCTACTTCCTGTCTGTGGACAGATGGCAGAGGGTCGCTGCCTGGCTCTATGGCAGCGGTCTCACGGGCCTGTTTGTTACCTCGACGCTCTTCCACACCGCTGCCTGGAAAATCAGCCATCTCCGGTTAGTGCTTCTCTGCAGCTCCAGCTGATTTTCATCTCACTCAGACTGTGTTTGGTGTCACATAATGACAAATAAGGGCTTTTTTTCTGGGTAATTTCAGGTAATTTTTTTTATATCCGATGCAAGGATTTATGGACAGAGGAACATCGATACAATCAAGTTGGAATAAGTCTGTTTTAATGAGGGATTATTCACTTTTCTCTGAAAATTCTTATAAAAATGTTTCTGGCTGCTCTTGAAATGTAATACAAGAAACCAAGACAGAAAGGGTGTTTTTTTTTTTTTGGCTTAAAATTGATTTTTATTTCACCTTTTAAAAAAGCCCCCAGCAAAGACATCATCTATAATTTAAAACTGATATCTTCACATTATGTATATTAATTAGTTTGGACCAAGATGTGTTTTTGGTCCACAAGGCTGCGGTTAGATTGGTATATTTAATCAGAGAATGTGTAAGAGCTCATTTAAAACTGAGTAAAAAAAAAAACAAAACAAAACAAAAAACAGCAACAAAAAAAACAAAAAAACAAAAAACAAAATACACATTAACAACTATGATCAAATTTTGGGAGTTATTAAAGAAATCAGAACTGGCATGAAACAGCTGCGTACATTTTATGTGTTGGCTCAAAGCCACTATAAGTAGCAATAACACTTCTGATCAAATGGGGGCAGCATGTCATAAAATATGTGTAAGATAGAACAATGTGGACTTCTAGTGGTACAAAGCGGTATTGCAGGATGTGCCAGACCGTCCCCACTGGTGAACACAATATGGTTCAGTCATTAGAGCAGATGAAAATGCCCCCGCGTAGCCTGACGTGTTATTTCTACATAGATTGCTTTTAATAACACGTCGACTCATCTATAATTTAGTGAAGCGAACTCCATCTTTATCCATGTATAAAGCATGTAGGTTTGAGCAAAATGAATCTACTTAGTATTTCCTTCTTCCACAACCTTGTTTAGCACTTACTGTACCATTAAATGCTAGAATCACAGACCTGCTGTTATTCCTTACAGCCCTGTGAAAAATAATGTACACCATCACTCAATTCTCAGGACATAATAAAAGTCACGTGCGTTGCTTTGAAGGTGTCAAAAGAGGAAAAACCTTGTCATTATTTATTTAACATAAAGTAAAGCAAAGTGCAGAATCATTATGTGAGAGACTAAAAAATTAATCATGTTGTTCCTAATTCGTGCCTTAGTGGTTTCTTAATAATTTCTTAAAGTGGCATAAAGGAACTTTAGCTCAGAGGCTCCCCCTGTAGGTGTGGAGGTTAGGTCGCATTTACAACACTGAGATTTACTCTTCTTTGGTGTTAGGGTTAGGGTTTTCTTGGTGGTCATCACTTCCTTGAGTCTCTCTGGGTCTCCACTGTAGCTCTGTGAGCGAGTTTCAGCATTGCTGACACCTCCAATAATAAAAGAATCCTTATTTTTTAACTCGGAAAAAAAAAAAAAACTCTGTAGTGAGAATATCCACAAACTCTGTAGTGTTGCTTCAATTACCAACCAACTAATCATTAGTTACTCTAAAAATTAGGTAGTATTTATTCCTCAGGTTATGGTTGACCAGAAGAGTCTCTCAATCATTTCGAGTAACTTTTCAAAGTTTGGTGTCTGTTTTGGTGAAATATTTTACTCTCGTATCTTTTCCTCTGTGGCTGTGTAGGACACTGGAGCAGCGTTTCCACATGTGTGACAGAATGGTCATCTACTTCTTCATCGCTGCTTCCTACTCTCCCTGGTGGGTCACGTGACCACAAATCCTACTCAGTCTCATTGACATCAGAGCTGGTTAGCTCAAAGGTAGAAGCGCGACGCTGATAACTGGGTGATGTGTCGTCAGGTTGATGCTGAGGGAGCTGGGGCCGTGGACGTGCCACATGCGCTGGCTGATCTGGGTCATGGCGTGTTTAGGATCCGCGTACGTCTTCTTTTTCCATGAGAGGTAACATCCTCCCTTTGGGTTTTTCTGCTTTGTGTGTTTGACACGGTTTGCCCAAGACCGCAGCCTTCCTGTGTTTGCATCAAACTCTGGACTGGTGTTTGGAGCAGCAACAGATCCGTGGAGGAGTGGAGGTTTCATGTTTGTTGTTCCTGTTTTCTTCCTGCAGGTACAAGCTGGCAGAGCTGCTAGGATATGTGGCCATGGGGGCTCTTCCTGCTTTGGTCATTCTGTCTATGGTAAGAATAAGGTCCAAGTGTTGTCTGTCTCAGCTTCCCCAGTTACAGACTTCCTTCTATTGTGGAGGAATCACTATTTAAAGAAACAGAGGTTTTCTTTTTTCCTCCAGATTCCCAAACCCATCTAGTCACTGCGATATCTCTTACCTTCCTCATGCAAATGTTTTACACCGACTTCCTCCCTTCCTCTGAATCATTGCCTTCAATTTGAATATGCAAAGAAACAAACTTCAATTTGTCTTTGTCTCCTTAGAGGTCATATTTTTAGTGTTCAGCCTACCTTCATAGATTCAAAAGAAGAATAAGAAGTTTCCTGAGGGGGTATTTTACTCGCAGGTTAATCATGTCAGTGGTCAGCCACTTCAAATTTTATCAGTGAAGCGTCTCTGAATGCTGACTGGTATCTGGAACCATCGGGAAAGCAGGGAATGGGCTGACGGGACCCGAAGAAGGGAATTCTGCGATCAGATGCTATAAACTTTCAATAAAACACAATACATCATGTCACAATTTGAACAGAAAACTTCTATTTCATTATGATTTTTAACTCACTCCTGCTGACAATGTGCTGCCCCTGTTCTCTAACCCAGTGGTGCGCAAACTGTGGTACGAGTACCACCAGTGGTACGTGAGCGCTCTCTGGTGGTACGCGGGGGAACGTCATGACTTTCCACATTTTCACTTTTTTCTTTTTTTTTTTTTAAATCAGAAACATACAATGCATTATAAATACGTTTCAAATGAAATTCAGGTAACAATAAATTAACACCAATAAGGAATAAACATCTCTCCCTTGTGTAAAGCTTAATTGAGAAGGCATATATGGCTATATTTTAAAGTTGGTCATCATGGTGGTACTCAGAGAGCTGAACAGTTTCTCAGGTGGTACGCAGTATTAAAAGTTTGAGAACCACTGCTCCAACCTACTCCTTTACTCGTGTTTGTTGTCTTTTTTTTTTTACTCCATGTGTGCTCTGAGCAAACCATCGCAGAAATGTCTCGCACTCACTATTTCTTCCCTCAGTCAATTTTCAAATTAATAACACATGTTTAGCATGTGGCTATATCTTCATTTCCTGTGTGGGTTTTGTTCACCTAAAGTGACTTGGAGAGCAGTTAGGAGACTTGAGTCGCTGCCAGATTATCTTGGGTGGGACTTCAGTCACAAGTGCTTTGGGCAAATGGACTACCTCACCAGTGTTAACTGAAACAGCTGAGCTAAGATAGTAAAGGGCTGTTTCATTTATATTTGAAAATAAGGATTGTCAAATATAAAAAGAATAACGTTTCAGGTTCCTGTAAATAAAGTGACTCTTCATCATCTGATGTCTTCCAGGTGGAGCGTGCAGGTGTGTGCGAACTGGCTATGGGAGGAGTCTTCTATGTGGTGGGCGTGGCCTTCTTTAAGAGCGACGGCCTCATCCCATTCGCCCACGCCATCTGGCATCTTTTTGTCGCCGTTGGAGCAGGTATTCATTATTACGCCATCTGGAGGTACCTGTACCTGCCGGGGCCGCTGCAGCAGACGTCGAGGTGATCGGCGCCTTATACACAAACATAAAACCTTTGACTGTTACTGTATCCTTTCCGCATGGAGATACCGACTGAAGTCTTGACATCGCAGCTGCACGTACCGGTTCTGGTGTTGGTGATTTGAGCCTTCAAACCGACTGATCAGACGAAATTCTTTCTAGCTGGAGGGAAACACCTACTGCAAACTAATTACATTTAACACTTATTCTCCCTGGACCAAACTTGCACAGAAAATGTGGTCTTTATTCTGGCAGTTTAAGACACTTTAACTAACACATGGACAGTTAGTGATAAGAAATCAGAGTAACAGTGACTCAAGTCTCTCTTTAAACTCATCTCAAGGGTCATGATTGCTGACAGGGAAATTTAGAAAACCAGTTCAGCCATTAAAGCAGTGAAAAAGGACTATTTTTTTCCTAGTTAAAATAGCAGTTTCAGTTTCATTTGAAGAAAATTTTGAGAAAATAACTACTGAAGAAAAACTAATGAGAGAATGATCAAGAGAGGACCAAACAAAATTAATCTTAAACAGTGTAACAAAAGCGACTTAAGCACCGCTCCTATAGAGGAGCTAAAAACAGAAAAAGTTCCTTTGTGCTGCTTTTAAAAGAACTCACTGGAAAGTTTAAAGGAGTAGTTTGACATTTTGGGTAATGCACTTATCTTTTTCTGTTTACTTGCAGATATTAAGCGTTTTGACTCCTAGCAGTCCTGCATCAGGACTTGATTAGTAGACTGAAAATTCAGTCTCAAAAATGTTACAAAGAAGTACAATTATCTTCAATCACAAAATGTAAAGTAGTCCTGCAACAAATGTTAGGTTTGGATGCAACATGATCTGAGCGTGATCACAGGGTGATGACCAGAAAAACACACTGAAGTCACCAAAAGGACTGTGGCCAGTTTACTGGGACGTTTGTAATGAATCTCTTAGAAGGATAGTGGGGCCATGAGAATACGTGCTGCTTTAAATGGAAGCACAGTCAAACCGTAGTCTCGGTTTAGGTGTTTTTCTGAGGGTACCTCACATGTCTGATAAGAGTTCTTCATATTCACGATTATGACGCATCCTCACCTTACGTTTAGAGCCTAAAATACTTGAACAGGATTAATCGTAGCTACAGCTGACGGAGATGCCTCAGCTGGTCAAAGAGACAAGAAACAAGGATAAACAGCCAGTCTGGCTGTGCTCAAAGATAAGAAAACAGTTCTAAAGCTGAGCAGTTATCACTGCCCGCAGCGATGGAGACACCAGCACGTCACCGCTGCTGTTCTGAAATACTAAAGCAGCACCTCGAAGCTGAACGTTCACGTATTAGAGTTGTGTTCGTCAAGTCATCCTTCCCAAAATGCCAAAGTACTCCCTCAGAGATGATGTGCCAACACGTACCACACAGGCATTCCTTTATATTGATGCTAACGTTCACATTTAGTTACTGAAACTAGCAGAAAAATATGAAAGAAAAATCATAAAAAATGAGAGAAATTAGAAACGGTGGGGATGTTATTTTATGAACAGTGTAATATGAATACAGTTTAGTTTATTTGTTTAATGCCAGTTCACAACTCAAGTCATCTAAAGGCACTTTAAAGAGAAAAGAGTTTAATTCAAGTATTAGCGTGGGTTCGGGTAAAGCTGGTTTTGTAAGCAGACGTGCTCCTCAGGCTGACTCAGATGGGATGAAGTGACCTGCATCAGCACAGTTTAGGTCACACATGATGTCCAGGTGACAAACTGGCAGGTTGCTCCGAGGCATGCAGATGAAACAGATAAAAGGTCATCTGTTAAACTGAACCTCTCAGTAAAACTGATTTTTATTTGCTTTAATTCTGTCTCAGATTAATTTCTTTGTGATTTAATGGCCAAAACAGAGGGACCAGTATAGAAAACTGAATCTGGATCGATTTCAAGTTTGGTTTGCAACAAATACCAAGACTTTAGACTCTTGATTACTCTTGACTTTGATTGCCAGTTATTCTTGCACTGTAATCCATGAGCACTTTTCCATCAACAGCAGCCGTGTTTAATATTAGTTTTTTGTAAAATCATCTTGAAACAAATGACAGAATTAACCTCTGAACATGATAAATGTGTAGACTGTATCTGCAAACTTGTTTATAATAATCAAGCATTGTATTTGTCCCAGGTGCAGATTTTCTACAGAAGTTCAACAGTTTCTGTTTAAACTTTTAGAAAACAGAGCACTTACTCAGGAAGTGAATATTTTTATCCTGTGTTTTTTTTAAATCAGAAGGTATATTTTGTAAAATTATATATTTCTGTGAAATCACTTTATTAAAGAAGAGACCCTACTGAATACTAAGATGTCTGTGCATTTTTTTAATCATTTCATGCTTCATCACATCATGTTTCAATGGAATTATGTTACAAAATCAGTGTGCAAAAATCAAACGAGGTTCAGTGGGATGAAAATCACGGGACAGAGATGCATCACCAACGCCAGTGCAAGATGATGATGATGTATGTGTGTGTGTGTGTCACTGTGAGTGTGTGAGGTTGGTGAGGGCTCGCAGTCTCAGTGCCATGGCCAGATTGGTGTCTCTGTGCCACTGTGGTGTGCTGACGTGGGGGGGAGGGGTCAGGACGCTCTGAGCCACTCCGGGGGCTTTCAGAAGAGACCACAGCTCCTCCCCTCTGGTTACTATGGCAAAGAGGTCATCTTCATCAGCGCACCAGGCAACCGATCCACCCCGGGTTACTGTTCTTAACTTCGAAAGGAAAAGAGATACCCTGCAAAAACAACATGTATAAAACATATTTATAGTCCAAACTGTGAATAAATGTTAAATGATCTTTTAAAAATTGTCACCTACCTGGGTATGAGGTCATGTGATCGTGATGCCAGCTTAGCCAGAGCGCTCATTAAGGTGGTAATGACTTTGGGGGCGGGACACACGGCTCCAGGTGTCGGCGCAGACGAAGTTATCTCAAACAGCACCGCCTCCAAAGCTTCAAAACAGGAAGTGATGAGCCTGACGGAGCAGCGAGAGTCAGATGACACCGACAGGTACTCTCCCAGCACCCACACCTGGAAGCCAAACATCATTCAGGGGCAGGTTTTACCAGCACTTTTCAATACAGAGGAGCTGGTGCCAAGATAAAACAGATGCCTGAGATATGGGATGCACTGGGTTCGGACTTGATGCAAATTACACGGGTAGACAAAAAAACTAGTCCCATCCCACATATAAGAGGTTCATTACCACATGAGTGTAGATTTCTTCTTTGCTGTAGACGTTAGCGGTGGTTCCGGCGAACTCCAGCAGCTCCTGAGACTGATCCACTACCAGTGAGGGGTGGAGTTTGCAGAACTTCAGCAAGTGGCAGCTGAACACCCTGCAGAACAGCAGCAGAAAGATGGAGTGAGAGACAAAAATCACTGGATGTGCGCTTTGTTGTGTCTTATGGCAGGGCCTGACACATGAGTCTTGTGAGATGCTCCCCCATGTGGTCAGAGGTGGTATTGCTACATAGAGTGACTTTAAGACAAACAACAGCACCTGTGTATCTCTTTACTGTATGTGGGGATGTTTAGAAGGACGGCACTTCTTTCCAGCATCACCAGAATCAAATGGGCTAAAAGCTTCTCGTCAGCCACCTAGAAAACAAACATGTACATCACAGTTTTCGCAAATATAAACTAAACTTCCTCCTTTTTTTCCCCCCTTTCATTCAACATAAAACCCTCACAGTTGTAATAAATTTGTAAAAATGCATTCTTCACCGTGATGACTGTGTTGAAGTAAATGTGCAGCAGCACAGGGACAGTCTGAGCGCACTGAACGACTCTGGGCCAGTCAGCGGCCTCAGCGAGCAGCTCGTGGAGCGTGCTCAGTCGGTCAATTGTGTCACCTAAAGAGGGAGATAAAAAATACACAGACTCCAGAATAAAAATCAACTTTCAACTTGTTATAAAAGATCAGAAATAAACCTGCAAAAACACACATGAAACAGTGTTTACAGCCAGTTAATGTTGTATGTAGAAACTATTTTATACCAGCAGACAGAAAATGCTGCTACAAAAAAAAAAAAGTTACAAAAAAAAGGGACTGTTTAACATTCAACCTCTTCTTAACTAGTTCTGTTTGTGAAGAGGTTTAAACGGACTTTCCTAATGAGAAATGTTGGCACGTTCTAGTCTCTTTTAGTATAATCTACCTTTGCCTGGTATAAAACTATAAAACATGTTTACTTGATATATATGAAACTAAATTCCTTCCAAATATAACTGTTTTGGGTTTGTTGGCATGAGTTGACCTATCTAAAACACGTGCTTTACGCCCCCATACGTAACAGTCACTGAGTTGTGGGTGTTTATGAAATCTTGAGAACCCTTTGACTGATTTGTGATGACTGACACCAGTATGGGATCTTCACATCCAGCAGAGTCGATGAGTAGTTCACAAATCAGTTCAGTCAGTTACATCAGTTCAGGCATTATTCAGTGAGAACGAGGAAATGTCAAGATACCGAAGATACCGGCTCGATTTGTCAGTTTATGTGTACTTAACCCGGTAACAGATGACTTGAGAGGACAGAAATGACTGACTTCACATGAATTAAGCACCGGAAACGAGATTTTTGACGGCAGAATACCAAAGGTAAGACTAAATTCAGCCTGGGAAATTTAGAAAGTGATGTCGTTTTGTTTAGTTTTTTTGTTCTTTGACTGTTGGCCCTTTGAGTTTTTGCTGCAGAGTGGTCGTCCCTACACCGTTACAAGCTTTAAACTGATAACAGACTAGTGTTTGTAGCAGCTGAGCGGTACGTGTTTAGTTTAGATGGAAATGGTCTTATTAACTAATAGTTTAATGAAATTCACTCTGACACCAGCCTAATACATGTAAGACTTAAGTCTGGGAACATGACATGAGCATCATGTCACAAAATGTAGCGTGTGCAACTACCTGAGCCTGCTTCACCCCGAAGAAGAAAGAGGAAAAGTCCTCTGAAAGCAGGGTTTCTAAATGCATCCATTGACAGCAGAACTCGACCGCTTGACTCAGTGATGGGCAAACATGTAGACCTGCAGAGCACAGACACAGAGAACCGGTGAGATGGGGGGTAGAAATCAGTGCGGCAGGCAGTTCTGTCAGGTTCCTTCACAGGTTTTTACGGACCTGAGCTGCAGGACCAGCGTGGCAGAGAGACAGGGCAGGTCCAGCAGCGTGTGCAGCAGCTCCACGGCAGTTCCAGTGGTGACCAGGGAGGGCAGCAGATCCACAAAGTCATCCAGCAGTGCTGGACTGTCCCAAGCTAAAAACTACACAAACAGAGAAACCATGTTAGCAGCAACGCTGCGCTACCTGCAGGGGTCTGCAGCAGGGGCACTTCTTCACTCTGGTTCTCACCTTTAAGAGGTTTGGGAAGGAGCGCGTGTACTGTGGCGCTCGAAGCTGCACGCTTTCCAGGTTCAGTCGAAGGAAGCGCAGAAGCTCGTGTGCGAGGAAAGGATCACTGAACAGCTCAGCAGGGAAGCGACCGAACACCAACTTCCAAACACTGTCACTGTCCACTGCTGCCAACTCACCTGAACAGATTCAAACACATATTTACGCTTTCTGTGCTTGAAATTCAGAGGAAAGAGGGTCTGATACAGTGACCTACTACACTTCTGTTACTGTGAGTATTTGAGAGGATGCTGAGTGCATCTCCAAAAGGCACAGAGCTGCACAGCACTGGATTAACTAGATGCTCATAAAGCAGGATAAGGCTGTAAGAAGGCAGCACAGTGTTTACAGGTGGAAAGAAAGACAGACGCAACTCTCTGGAGAGTCTGGAGGGGTGGTACACTCTCCAGGATGAACAGCAGACAGCTTTTACAGCGGAACAACCTTTCAGAAGCTTTGGCCTCAGTTTCCTGACCTAAACATCTTTAAAAATCTGTGGATTGACCACAAAACTGCAACACAGTCCAAGAATCTCCCCGAACTCAAAACCTCTTGCAGAAAGAAAAAAAAATGGGTGAAACAGCCCTAAAGCAGAACCGAACATTTGTGGGATACATAAACAGCTTACAAGCTGTAAAACTTACCTTACAGGGGGAGAAAAATCTCTCATTAAACATTTTTCCAAGCCATTTTAAAACCATATTATTTTATTTCAAACTGTATAATTTATAATAAAATAATATGGTATAATAAAATCTTATTGAAACTGACTGCTAGCTCAGTGAGGTTTTGTCTCAGAGTGCTCATCTTTACATCCTTACAATCTGTGACTCATAGTTTTAAGCCCATAACAGGACAGCTGTTTGTAGCATGAAGCATCTGGCCAGCAGTTCTGGTTTTCTGTCAGATTGATAACACATATTGTTATCAATATGTGTTCATCCATGATGATGTTGGAACTGTGTTTCATTTGGGTGAAAATTGTCTGTAGAATTAAAGCTGAATTTTTTTTTTTAACCATTAGTTTAGTGTGCAGCATGGGTATCTATACTTTACAAGGTTAAAAATAGACTGAGGCGGGGTGGGGAGGGGTGTAGCACATTAAAAGAACGTGTTACCAGCTTATCTTTTTCTTGCCTAGTTATTCACAGTAACAGAAACGTTGGCCAATGACGTCTTTTGCATCACCGTCGTACGTGAGGTCATCTAAGACAGTTTTCACAGGTAATCAGCTGCGAGCACGTGCTGATGTTTCCACACCCACCGTGGTTGAGGTAGAACTGTGCCACAGGCAGCAGGACCCTGGCGAACGACAGCTCTGGGCTGAGCCGACCAAAAAGAGCCTTTATGCACGGGAAGGCTCGGTAGACCAGCGAAGGGTCCTCGACACACACGCAGTCTAGGATGCACACCGCCTCCACCAGACACTGACAGAAGAACGAGGGCAACAGCATAAAACATGAGTTTTCTTGTCAACATCAATTCCAAGAGTCTAATCTGTTTGCAGGTTGTAACATTTGTACTGAGCTGGTTTGTGTGTAGGTGCAGTGATGTGGAGCGGTAGCGCAGTAACAGAAAAGACAGCAACACAAAAGTATGCAACTTCTTCTCTAATCCTGAGGGACAAACACTAGTTATATTAATGCTTACTTATGTACAGGCAGTAATTATCTTAACTGCATATTTTTTTTCATATTGCTGGTCAATTTCAGGCTATTTCAGTACCAAGTGCCCACTTACTCATCCAGCGCGCTGACTGCATGTCTTTACCGCACTAGAAACAAAGTGCTTTGTGCAGATCATTGTAGTGTGTGTTGGAAACGTGATAATAAATAATACACAGGCCTACCGCTTTCTGCAGTTCTGTGTCTGTCTTCTTCTGCGCCTCTGAGGGAATAAGAGAGGAATTCACGACAGAGTTCACACTGAAGAGTAAAATACACAGAGACACAAACAACGCAAGCTTCTTTCTTCTTCTTTTTACTACCACACAGCTGACTTCTCTCACACACTCACTGCGGTCGCACTGCTCGATGAGGCGTTGGCAGTACTGGAACGCTTTCTCTCTCAAACGCTCCTTCGGAGGTAGGAGGCGGCTGGAGGAGGAAGTCGCTGAAACCATGGAAACCACTGACCCGTCCACCTCTGAGCGGTCATCTGTGACATTGAAGATCAGGAATTAGAGCATGATTCACAATATAGGACCATATCTGAATGTTTCTGGTCAAATCTGCACATGGATCAGTCCTAATTACTAAAAGATATTTCAATTGAGCAAAATAGAATTAATGAACATTATTATGCTCAATAGCTTGACTTTAGGATTGCAATTTTACCCGAGACAGTACAAAGAATATACAGTAACAGACTGAACTTGCTGTTACAGTTGTATTAAACAAACAAATCTATTTAGGAATACTCTTACCATGCTAGAGGAGAGAGAAAAGGAAGAAATAAAGATTCTCAGAGGAGTTACAATTTTAATTAAGTCTATCAATTTTATAGTGACAAAAGAAAAAAAAGTCATCTAATAAATCCCATTTCCAGAAAAGCTGGCAAGTATCCTAAATGAAAAAAAAACATAAACCAGTTCATTTATAATTTGTTTGCATAGACACAAGTATAAAGTTATATACATATTTATATAAATTAGGACTGGGCAACGAATTTTTAATCACGATTAATCGCATTGTATACGGAAAATCAAATAATGAAATCAAAAGTAGTGTAAAGTTCACTTTTATTTAAATGTTCTGCTGCCATATGAACTAAAGTGCCATAACATTTGTTGTTCAAACACTTTTAACATCAGCACTTATCAGTAACACATATTTAGTGCAAATTTCATCTTTTAAATAAATAAAATAAATAAATAAATAAAATAAATAAAAAAATAAAGCTTATCGCCACTGCCAGGGCATTAATGTCATCCTGTTTTTATAAAAAAAAAAAAAAGTAGCAACAAAATACCTGAGCCACAATCAGAACATTAAAACAGGTAATTTCTGAGGTCACAGCAGAAACTTCTAACAGGTTAGCATCATGACCAGTCTATGTTCACTACCAAAGGTCGCTGTTAGAAAGTGTGAAGCACAAAAAGATTTCCTTCACAGGGGACTAGAATGTAAAGTGCATGTTTATACAGGAGTTCTGGTTTTTCCCGCATGTTTTTCTGCCAATTTTTTCCGGTTCCGCAGCAGCCAGTAACAGACTTTTCAAAACAAAAGCATGTGAGCAGCATGGGTTAATGCGCAATAAAATAAATGTTGGCGTTAATAAATTAATGAGTTAATCTCTTGCCCAGCCATAATATTTTATATATATATATATATATATATATATATATATATATATATATATATATATATATATATAAAATCAATTGATTATATATATTTTTTAATGTAACAAACCTATTTGATGCCAGAAAACAAATAAATAGTATAAAATAAAATAAAATAAAATAAAATAAAATGGTGTTTCTGGTAGGAACACTGCGTACATACAACACCGTGTTTGAACATACTGACGTGGTCAGAAGTGCATTGCTCCACAGACAGCATTAAGACCTCATAAAATTGCATTAACTTGTGAAAAATGAGCAGAATGTTTCCTTCAGCAAATCCAGAGAAACTATGAGCCATCAAATATGTATGGTTTCATGAATTTAACAATTTTTTTTCATCTTTGAAAACTTTCCATGTTTTCTGGAAATCAGGTTTTCACATGAATATTTATTAAATCACATATGGATTTCAAAAAAATCCATATATGATTTCCGTCGTCTATCTCATGTGATCTCTCATCCCAACTAGTCTAACAGACAAAAAACAGTCAAAGTAACGTAAGAGCATCACTAGGATACAGACATGTGGTAGAGGCCACTAAGAGCCTAAAGAAAGGAATCATTAAAGAAAGAAAACGAGACATTTTAAACAGAGTTGTAAAAGTTCCTTGGCCTCTACACCTCTAGGAGGCGAACGTCTAAAGTTCCTTTATGCTGCTTTAAAGCATTAAAACATCACCTCACTATTAAGTGCTGGATGAGATTATTAATGAAAAGTGAAACAGTAATGTTCATTGTTGGCTCAAACGTAGCTTCAAAACTGTTATAACAAAGAATAGAGATCAATTTATGGTTGAAAATCATTAACATTCAAACACAAGTTTCAAGATGAAACCCACAAGAGACACAAATACTAGAATCTGGATTGTAATCCCCATGATTTTCACACCGCATGCAGCATACACACAGCTCTGTGGAAATCGTCTGGTTAGTGTCCGATTCTAACAGTGGCTTGCTGTTACTGCCGTGATTCTTCCAAGTATATAAGCAGGTTAAGACATTTATGAGAAGATAAACGGCTAGTGAACCAGAGAGAGTGGAGGTTAAAAGTCATAGATCAAGATTTCTGGTTAGGGATGTTTGTTATATCAAGCGTAGTTGTGAGTCATCATCGTATCAGGTGATGTGAGTTGACTTGTACTGCCCCGAGCTCAACAGGAGATGTGGCAGTTCAGGTTATTTATTGATTCTTAGTGCATGCATGGAAGGTCCACACATTCTTGTGTCTTACCGTTGGAAAAGGAGTGGGAGTGGGAGAGGGAGAGGCTGAGCTGTAACCTGTTTGCTGGGGATGATGAAAACAAAGAGCAGGTCACCTGAGCCAGGTGATACGAATGAGTAACAGCCCTTCGTATCCAAACTTTAGGCCGATGTCTTGTTCATAGATCAAAAATCACTCATCAGCTGTTAACTCACTTTTTTCAAAAGGATTTTCAACTGTTATTTCTGAAGAGTGATGTTCCTCAGTACCAGCTAGTTTAAGACGACGTAATAACAGCATGACCTCAATGAAATGTATCATTTGCCTAGAAGAAAATGTGATAAAACTTCTCCAGTACATAAACTCAGAAGGCCACGGTCTCTGTTGATGGTGCGGACGTACCAGTATCCATTGTGGAATTGGAAACGGAGTGGTAGGTGAGGAGCCAGTGTCGCAGCATGGAGAAAGAATAGACGTTCATCCACTGGTCCTCTGTGAAGCCCTGTCCCACACAGAGCACGGTGAAGAAATCCCCCGACACCGTCCCATCCAGCTCTGCTATGGGTGCTGGCTGATGAGAAGCACACACAGGAAGCCTCGACATCAAACAAAGACCAGAAAAACAGAAACCAATGTTCCGCATCCTCTGATGTCTGAAAATTTAAAGACATTTTTTGGGGGGGAATGATATGAATCCAAGACGGCTCACCTGGCGGGATCTGGGCCCAGTGAAGAACCCCCCTGAGGAAGCCCCGCTTCCCTGCACGATGCTGGCGTAGCGCAGCCAATCAACAAGCTTCTTGCTCAGGAGCGCCACGTGATCTACAGGTTTGGAGAAAAGCCTGCTTGAAAACCGATTATGCATACGGCGCAGAATCCTGGAAAGTTGATTTTACCCTCAGTGAGACAGTCGGGGCTGTGCGTGAGGATGGTGTTGAGGACTGGCAGCATGTGCATGAGCGAGTTTGCTGGCCCTTCAGAAGGCCGACTCTCCAGACTGCAGATGAGCTGAGCGCAGAGATTTGACAGATCGGCCTTGGATGCAGCCTTTAGGGATCAAATAATAAGCGAGAAATAAATTAGGTGATGCCTCTTAAAACAGAAAATGAACTTTATCTATCAAAATGTCACCAGTCGGTGTGTTTTTTTTTTTTTTTTTTTGCCTAAATGCACACCTGAGAGAGCAGCAGAGCAACACCATGGCTGTTCAGGTGTCCAGCGCTCTCCTGGGTGTAGTTCAGTTCCTGACCAGAGAGGGGCAGCGTCTCCCTGAGCACAGCAGAGCTCAGCACCTGAAGCTGCTCCGCAGGTGATGAGACGAGTGATGCGAGCCTCTGCTGGAGCTCTGAAGGCACGCTTTGGTTAACAGTGAGATCATATTATCACAGGAAGCAGAGGAATAAAGGTCTGTACAGTTTAGTAAACACTGACTCCAAGCAACCACCATAATCTATTCTCACTGACAGACGTGTTCAGCCAAATATATGTGATGTGTCACTTTGATAACTTAGAAATATGTTGAGGCTTAGTCATAAGAATATGTTTAATTGGTACTAAATATGAACTGAGAGGGAAATGCCCTAGGTAGTGTAAAAAGACAGCCCAGATGGAAAAAGTAATGATTCAAAGGCTTTAAATTGTAATTCTTTCTGAAGAGCTGATGGCAGCAAAATAAGAGGAGGGAATGAAAGCATGACAAGAAGATGAGTTAAACTCTGGGGAGGAGGGGAGTACTTAATATAGAACAGGTTGACAGATAAAGACAGAAAGTTTCAAGAAAACTGAAATGTCAAGTGTAGGTAGAATGGAAATGGGTAGCAGCTCATCCACATGAGGACTGGATGGTTTGTGAACCTTTAATTGAAACTGATACTTTTTTAAATGAGAGATTACAATCAGACATTATCATTCATGCTGAAGTAGTCTTAAATCTGCATTTAGAGAACATGCCAAGCCGTGCATTGCTCCTCACTAAAGGGCACAGCACCACCCGTAGTGTTTCCCTGCGTTCTCTGCGATGCCAACCAGTGTTTCAGAGCTGACTGCTATCTATAAATGCAGCTGCAAACAGGGACCACGCCTGCTGTTTTCAACATGATCCATTAAAGGCCAGTGGGTGACGATGAAACATCCAACAACAACATCCATCATTAAATGTGAGCAGAACAAATTTCTGCTTTTTGGTATTTGTGAAAATACTTTTCAGTTGGATTTAACAACAAGGACACCTGGTTTTAGCCTGAAATCACAATATTACCATTTTCAGTTTCACACTGTTTTAGCTCTTAATATTCGTGTGGTTGTAAAGAACCAGACCGGTCCTGAAGTAGTAGTAGTAGTACTGATGGTGGAACTTTGGGTGAAATGATGAGATTAATTCCTTTCACCTCAACATCCAACCCTAATTCCATGAAAGTGGGTCTGCTGGGTGGGTATGGGTTTATTAGATTTGCAAATGTGAATAAAACAGAATGCACTGATTTGTGAATCTCATAAAGCCATATTTTATTCCCAATAGAACATAGATGTTGAAGCTGACACATTTAACCATTTCATGGAAAATATTAGCTCATTTTGACTTTGATGGCACCAACACATCTCAAAAAAGTTGGAACCAAAGGTTGGAAAAGTAATTGGTGCATATCAGAAACAAATTTGACAACTAATTAGGTTAACTGGCAACAGGTTAGTAACACGACTGGGTATAAAAGGAGGCAGAGGTTCATCAATCTGTGACAAACTGCATCTGAAAATGATGAAACAATTTCAGGGAAAATGTCCCTCAATGTAAAATTGCAAAGACTTCGAAGACCCCACCATCGACATTACATAATATAAAAAAGATGAATCAAAAGATGAATAGAATCAGGAGGAGTGTCTGTGCGCAACGGGACAAGGTCAGAGGTTAAAACTGGATGTGTGTGATCTTCAGGGCCTCAGGCAGCACTGCATCAGAACCAGACCTGATTCTCTACTGGACATCACTGGACTCAGCAACACTTCCAGAGATCACTGTCTGTGAACACAGTTCACCGTGTAACCCACAAATGTAAGTTAAAGCTGGATCATAAGAAGAAGTCATATATGAACACGAATGAGAAACGTTGTAATCTTCTCTGGACCAAAGTTCATCTAAAATGGTCTGAGGATAAATGGAAAACTGTTCTGTGGACAGATTAATCAAAATTTGGAATTCTTTTTGGAAACTATGGATACCACGTCCTGCAGACTAAGGAGGAGACCGTCCAGAACCATCCAGCTTGTTATCCGCAGGCACTTCTGAAGCCATGCATGGTATGGAGTTGCATTAGTGTCTATGGCACGAGTAGTTCAAACATCTGGAAAGACACCATCAATGCTGAAGAGAACATAGAACTTTTAGAGCAACATCTGCTCCCATCCAGACAACATCCATTTCAGGGAAGAGCAGCTAGAGTCCTGCATCAGACCAGAATGGGACATTTCTGTCCTAAAACTCCAACATCTGGTCTCCTCACTTCCCAGATGTTTACATGCAGTTGTTAAAACACAACAATAAACATCATCCTGTTCCAACTTTCTGAGATGTGGTACTGCCATCAAAGTCAAAGTGATAAAATGTCTCAATTTAAAAATCTGATATGATCTTTATGTTCTGTTGGGAATAAAATATAGCGTTATGAGATTTGCAAATCATGGCATTCTGTTTTGTTACATTTTACACAGCACCCCTGTTCTATAACATACAGTTTTTCAGATGTTTCCCAAGAAAGCTTAAAAAGTCAGAAATTTTGACTTAAGGAGAGAATTTCTGACTTTTGTCTTCTCAGCACTGCAGCAAACTTTGTTTTTTTTCCCCTTCAAATGACCCTGACATTTGTCATATAAGCAGAAGAGGTCTGGGGGCACATGCAGACAGGGGACAGGATGGGAAAAGAACAGAACAGATTAGAAAAGTCCGAGTACATGTCTGTAATATCGTACTGTCCTTTCCACATATCTCCTTCTAAAACGTATTGGTATGTCTCATAATGGCAGTGCACCACCAGTTCCCAAGAGCTCTTACGTTCTGGTGTATTTGTTAGCAGAAAGAATCAGGTGCAGCCTCTGCAGGGAGTCCACTGTTTCATGACCAAGATCCTTC
Organism: Hirundichthys speculiger; assembly: GCA_018398805.1. NCBI lineage: Eukaryota > Metazoa > Chordata > Actinopteri > Beloniformes > Exocoetidae > Hirundichthys > Hirundichthys speculiger. Next base: position 261,841 of record JAGFBZ010000555.1, read on the forward strand.
TGCTGGAGCAGCTTCATCAGTCTGCTGTAAAACTTCTGCAGCTCAGACTCCTGAATCTCTCTAGAAATCACAAACACACAGTAACATTACCCCTTTAGAAAAAACACCCTATTTTTTTTAATAACTTCCTCAGGTTCTTAGTGAGGCCTGAATGAAGGAGCCCCAAACAAAGTGGTAAAGTTGTGATGGAGACTTTGAGACTGTAGTAATTTCTGATACCCAGATACATGCTCCCAAATACAGGAAAAAAACGATTATTTTACAATAGTTCCCACACCTGTATATTTATCTGAGTATCAAATATCGTTCCATCCCCTTAACTTCGTCTATCCCGATACAGTTTTCCTAAATATTAAAATATGTTTTAATTTTCATATGAGACATTTAATCTTGATGGGTAAATGTGTCTAGGAAGGCTCCCGGTGTCCAAGTAAAACATGAGAACAATTCAGCTGACTGAGCTGAAAAAAGCAGTTATCTTAACGTCATGAATAAGACCTGCTTCGTCAAGCAGAAATATCTCTGAAAAAGTGCAAACATCATCTAAACTGTAAACTCTCAAAGGTTAAAAGGTTAAAAGACTACAATGAAGTTAGTTCTTGGTTGGTTATCTGACTCATCCTCTCTGTATCAATGTATTTGCAGTATTATTTTAATAAGGCACTTTCAAACTAACATTCTGTAATATTGACGGAGAGATGAACCCTCAATTTTCCCCATTTGCATTTTACATACTGGACCAAGTGAGGTGGAAAAAGTTGGCACATGCATGACTACATACAGTACAAGTATTATGGAAATAAAAGTGTGGCTCGATGTTGTCTGTGTGATACTGTGTGACATAAACCCATGACGTACACTGTTTTCCAGTCAAGCCAAAACAACAGAAAAAAATGTTGTTGTTTACTTAGTGGATCTTTTTCCTGAACCACTTTCATGTGCTCATAACTTGACCTGAATGAATGCAGGTCGAGCGTATCATTCAGCTGTTTTTTCAGTCCTTATAAAATCAAACTGGGAGTCTGATTTCAACTTCTGCTAGAAATTCATAAGTTCTTTTGTTTCTATATCTCCCCAATTCTAGAATATTAAGTTACTTAGAGTGAGTAGAGAAAAATATGTGCAGATCAATGTGTCTGCTCAGCTTCCTTTTGTGTCCCTGTGATGCTGTCAGCACAGAAGACATGACCAGGAAGTTGTTAGAAATTCCACACATTTTATGCACAACCCATTTCCCCTTTTTGTCTACTCCAGGGAGGTGGAAAAAAGGCTTTCTTATCTAAATTTTCACCTTTCTAGAAAATGGCAGTTACATTAACATACCAGGACCTGGAAAAGGCAGAAATATCCTGCAAAGAAAAGCCAGTATGTAAGAAGATATTTTCTCAATAAAAGAGCAATGGCAAACTTTTTGTAATGATTTAGAGCCCAAGACAAAAATAGAAAATAGAAACAGCCATCAAATGCATTAAAAAAGGGGTTCAGATTTGTCTCCTGTAGTACTTCAATTCCTAGTTTTGGAGTCACTGGGTCACATGGAAGTTATTAAACTGAAACAACATTGAGACTGAATGAATCTCGGTCCAAGATCCAACCTGAAACTAACTTCACCTCGGTGTTGACCAGAGAGAGGAGACTTTTCTGCCTCCACTCGTCGCTTTAGCGAAATTCAAAAAATATATAAATAAGAACGCACGCAGCTTGCATTACTGCGCATGTTGTTGGACACATCCCTGACTCCTGTAAAGAGACATTCAGGAAAACCTATTTAAAACCTTTGAGTAGGATGAGAAGGGTTCAACAAGCTATCTGACTTTAGCCTCATTAGCTCAACGCATTTAAAAACGAAACATAGGAAAGAAACTGAACGGAAACAAGTCCCTTACCTCGCTTGTTTAATTAGACTTTCTAACGCGTGAGAATACATTTTGAGAGATAAAACAGGCTGTATTTTGCCGCATCCCTCTGTAGCGGAAGGTAAACAGTGCGGTTGCCAATCAAGCCCTGACTGGAATCACATGACGTGACTTTAGTTCCGCTTTCGGTGCGAGGGAGTTGGATAAGGGCGTATTACAGATAGGAACTCACTCAAACACTCAGCACATGTCCGCTATATTCCTAAAGAAACTATAAATGTTGAGCTGCAGTTTCTTCTGTAGCAGATGTCGGTTCATTTCTCTCCTAATCCTATACTCACAGCATTTACACGTTTTGTTTGTACATTCATAGCAGACATTTTAATAATTTAATTGTTTGTATTGAATGGTGGCTGCCTTCCAGATGTGGGAGGCCTTACAGTTGGCATACTGGCCACTATCACTATTTCACAAGATTCAGTGAAGGTCATCTGGCGGTCAGTTGTAATTTTCACATTGCCATCAGAGAACCTTCGGGGAAAATTCCTTGAAGGTCCACTATAGGTTGTTAAACCTGTAAAGCCAAGGTAGCTTCATCTAATGGTTCCCTGTTTGTCACCTGGTGAATGTGGCCTTCAGGGAACCTTCAGAAAACTTCTCCTTTGTTTTCGGAGATGCTTTACTGGGACATTCGTGTCTAATTGGGGATAACTAAGTCAGAGTTGATGAGCCAAAATATTTGCTGTGAAAAAGGGCTGTTTGGACGAATAACTACTGGACTAATGAGTTTCTGACTTGAAAAACAAGTGTTAATACCATTAATGAAAGTTCTCTTGGTATAGAGCATTAGCAACACTTGTTACAAGTCAAAGCGATTGCTCTCTGTTACTACCGTCAAGGCTCTTCTTTTCCTTGCAGATATTCCCTTTTCAGGTCGTCATATTGTCCATCTAACCCTATTCTCTGCACCCTCGCACCCATTAACTTCATGTCATTTACTTCCAATAAATGACATACTTCACTATTTCCATTGTTGATGTCAGTGTTAGTTACTACAAGGAAATATAGCACTCCACCCATCTCTTAGTTTCTGCTTATCTGGGTTATGGGGGAAACAGCCCAAGTAGAGAAGTCCAGACCTGCCTCGCCCCAGTCACCTCCTTCTGCTATTTCAGGGGAATACCAAGGCCTTTGCTAGGACAACAAAGAGACAAATTCAGCATATCCTGGATCTGCTTCTAGGCCTTCTATCAGTTGGACATGCCCGAACTCTCGAAAACAGACTTATAGAGGATATGCAACATCTTACTACAAACACTGAAGGCCCTAAGCTTCCTTAAGATCTAAAGTCTGCTCTTCTCCTTATAAACAGCACCATTGTTGCATCTCCAATCCAGTCTTTTGTCCAGGTGAACACTGAGGTATTTAGGCCCCGATCGTACACCTCCCGCTAGCCACTACCCGCTAGCCGCAAATTGTGGGTTTAGGAACCTTCGCTAACCGCTAATGCAATCTTCCACATCTCTAAAGCCGCTACCCGCTATGCCGACTCCCTTACTCATATTGTAGGTGTGGTAATGGGCGTGTCTCTTGCGCTTTCCGCAAACTCTGTATCTTGTGATCATGGGTTTAGGGTAGTGGGTAGCGGGTGTTCAGACCACCTGCTAACCGCTACCCGCGATCGCAAGATACCGAGTATGTGGAAAGCGCAACCCGCATGTCGGCGCGTAAAAGAGCGCGTCCAAATGGCATAAATGTGAGTCCACCTGGTCACATGTGGACGTGCACAAACGGCTCTAACTCTCGATTACGCATCACTGTTTTACTTGCTGGTCAGCTGTTGTGGTGGATGTGGGAATAGTCACGGCCAGACACGTCAGTCTGTACAGCTGTGGCATGATCTCATTCAGATGTTTGCTGTGTAGGAAACCAAGGAGATCTTTGGGACATTTCCCTTCGAAATCCGTCATGGCCTACATCACAGTCACTTCTGTTTTTAAACAGGTCAGATCATCAAATAGAGCTCAGTGGCTCTGGTGTCAAGCTGTAAAAGGTTGGATGCGGGAATTTATTTCCGATATGTCTGAAACTGCTGGTGGTCGAGGAGGGACAGGAACATTAATTGTTCGTGATCTTTAAATCGGTTCTGTATCTGGCAGATGAAGTTTTCCAGAACACTGTTGTGGAGTTTCTTGTACTGTGCACGTATCCCTTTGTGCACTGGCCCTCTCCTTGCACTCGGAGCACCCGAGATGTGCTCAGTGGTAGAAAGTAGATGTCATCATACCTGTTCCTCTGGCTCAATGGTGTCACAAACTCTTTCACCCCTGACAGGCAGAACTGCACAATCAATGATTCATTCTGCAGTATTTTAAAAAGCACAAAGACGCACAGCTGTCCCAGACTCAGAGCAGCCACTGCTGAGAATATGTTCCCACGGCTCTGCCTGAGCGTGTTTACTGGGAGTGCACCAACTATCTGGGACTTTCAGGTTGCCGATAGGAATTGTCTGTGTAAAAATATTTATATGTATATATCAGTGCAGAGGAGGAGGAGGAAGATAGAGGAGGAAGCTCTACAGCAGAGTCCCCGAGGAGCTAAACATGAGAGCTGCTCCAATCTGGATGAAAAGATGCTCCATAGCTGTTTCTGGGTAGCGGGTAGCACAACCTGCTCTTAAAGGCAATGGCTACTGATGTACTGATTGGTTTGACAGGTGGAACGCCCTAACCACTCCCATGCATAATATAGCGGCTAGCGCAGGTAAGATAGCGGGTTTAGGGAGGTGGAAGATTGCGTTCTTTGCGGGGAAACGCCCCTCCCGCTACCCGCTATCCCTTAATAGCGGCTTTAGGAGATTTGGTGGAAGATCGGGCCCTTATACTCCTCCACCACCTCCACTTCTTCTCTCATGATGGAAATACTACTTCACTTAACCCTGGCTCTCCTAAAATCCGCAATCACCTCCTTTGTTTTGTTCACAGTCAAGATGAGATGATTGTTCCCACATCATGCCACAAAATGGTCCACCAGCTCTCTGTACTCAGTCTCCACCACTGATACACCCCTCAACTGCGGAGTCATCTGAGTATTTCTGCAGATAACAGGACTCTGACTGGTACTGGAGGTCTGAGGTGAGAGTACAGACCTCTGTGGTGCTCCTGTGATGTGATGGATATCCTCCACTTTTGTCCCTTCTTAACTTAGTTGCATTATTTTTCCTTAATTCCATTAACGGGGAATATTGTGTCACAGAGCTAGTTTCGCTGTTGTTGTTGTGTGACATAGTTCTGTAAAGAATGATTTGTGTTTCAACTTTGAACTGACAACATATATCCAATGAAGTGGAGGAAACCTACGCTGTGCCCTCGACCATAGCCTGATATGCAACTCTCCAGAAATGTTACTACACATTGGATCGATGCAACAAATGTGATTTGTCTGCTTCTTCTTTCTTCTATGTATTTTCTGCTACTTTTTCTTAGTTGTTTTAAAGCTTGGCAGAAAGATAGATTTCTCCAATGTCAGTAAAAATGACTGTTACTTAGCATTTATCAGCTCCAATTCACATCACATTTGCTTTGGTTGCTCTGTTCTATGTCTGTGCTACATAAAAACAAAAGGATGCTCGGCACTGCAAGCACTGCTCATGGAAAATCCTTTCAAGACTCTTCCGAGTGGAATTATGCTGGGATTTACTTTGACGTGGGACCTCCAGTCCCAGGTGTTGTTTTTGTGGTGACATGAAATGACTTCTGTGGTTAGCATGGCTAAGCTAAGCTAAATGTGATCCTTTGTATTCGCATTTTGCATTTTCAAGTTGGATAGAACAATAGTTTGTTGCAATGTCTGTAAAAATTGCTGACAACATAAAACAACATTTATGTGCTCAACCTCATCTAAGATGTGCTTTATTTGTTACCTCATAACATCTGAGCTACATAAAGGAAGTAAACAAAAGAAGGGTTAGCATGGAAAGCTACAGAGCTGCCATCAGAGCATCTAACGTTGGCGGTATGATGACAGAATGACACAAACAACAATGCGCAAGTGTAAATACTAAAGATGGCGACCCGTGCTTAGTCTACATGCAAATGTGCATAAATCACACTTAACCCCACCTCTTCAGTTGTCCTCTGTCAGTCTGTATAAGATACAGATTGTGCCCCCTGGTGTTCAGCACATGGAAGTACAGTTCCTCATGGATGGCTTGGTTCAACGCTTATGTTAACAGTGTTAACGTCAACTCATGGCTACAATGGAAGAGAAACTTATTTTCTTATTCTACACTTGTATCCTATACAGTTTCACTACTGAGGCAGACGGTTCATTTTTCAAAAGCCTGCTTGTTATTTGCACTGTACTAGCTAGCACCAGGCACTAGCATCTATGTCAGGGGTGTCAAACTGCAGTCCTTAAAGGCTGCTGTTCTTCACATCTTAGATATTGTCCAGCTTCGGCACACCTCATTCAAATGAATGGATTACCATCAGCTTGTCATGATCCAGGTCTGCACAGGTCTGTTGATGACCCATCATTTGAATCAGGTGCACTGAAGCAGGGAAACATCTAAGACATGCAGGACAGCAGTTGTTATCGCCAAAATCTACCACACAAGATTAAATTTTTCAGCGAACCCAAGACAGATCCATCCATCAATGGATAGATGCAGGGTCACGGTGGTCATGCAGGGTCACAGGGATCTGCTGGAGCCTATCCCAGCTCTCTGCAGGTGAGCTGGGATAGGCCTGTCCCAGGGAGAGACCTGGACAGGGCGCCAGTCCATCGCAGGGCCACATGTAGACAAACAACCATGAACCACATATTAACCTAACATGTGGGAGGAAGTCTGAGTACTTGGAGGGGAGAACATGGAAACTCCACACAGAAAGGTCCCTGCTGAGGTTCGAACCAACAGTGCTAACCACCAAACCACCGTGCTGCCCGAGACAGCTCATGCTGTAAGACTCAGAGGAGTTTTACAGCTGCGCCAGAGATTACTGAGGCTCCCACTTGAATGAACGGTCTAACAATTACTGAAGCAAATCTTCATAGTCGGTATTTGATGGGTATAACAATTACAAGCAAAATGATGAACTGTTGCATCAACATTATTTTGGACAGTGATTTTAATGTGACTATGAATGAAAAAAAACAGTTGTTTAGTTGACTTTATGATTGAAAGAGGAAAATGCATGGTTATGGAATAATCCTAATAGTAAAGAATATGCAATATGAAATATGGATATATAATAAGTCTGACACTTTGCAATCCTGAAAATTTGTCAGAGAACAAAAAATATGCTTAAACTCTTTGAAAATAAATTTTAGACTAAATTTATATGACTAAAGAAAACGGTGCTTTTGTGTGATCAAGGAACTGAATTCAAGTCATATTTTCAAATTAGACAAACAAAGATTGGCCTAAACAAATGATGTATGAATAGTAATATTATTAATAATCCAAAAGAAATAGCTGAAATATGTGAAAACGACTTTATATCTGCGGATCAAACCTATCATTAGGTGAGTTAAATTATTTCTTTAATACTGCAGGTAATATCACTGCTTATCAGCAACATAAACAAAACCATGTGTGATAGCCCAGTCACGACTGATGAAGTGAGGTGAGCAATAACCAAACTCAAACAACTAAGTCTCCCGGCGTTGATGGTCTTTCCTCTGAATTTTATCATCATTTCTCAGAGGACTTGCTCATTTTCTTTTAAACGTTTTTCTTGAAAGCATTGAAACTGGGAAACTCCCCTCCTCTCTAAACCAGAGTTTAATTACTTCAATTCCAAAACCACACAAAGACCGTTTGTTGTCAGATTTGACCCATTTCACTGTTAAACAATGACTATAATGTTAAACAATTTGTTAAGCAGAAAAGCTGAAATCAGACGATTGTGAAATTATAGATGAGTGCTTTCATGTCTAACAGATATATAACTGATAACATCACACTGGTGCTTAGTAGATTACTACAGGATGATGGTTTTATTCTCTTCTTGGACTTTCACAAAGATTTTGACTCTGTAGAACATGAGCTCATGTTTGAAGCTCTTGCTTTGTTTGGTTTCGGAGAACATTTCATAAAATCTACACGTATGCAAATGGAGATAGTTCAATTAAGTTCCCACACGGAACTACTAAAAGATTTGATATGGAGAGAGGAATACACCAGGGCTGTCCTGTTTTCCATATCTTTTTTTTTTTTTTTTTTACTCCCAATGCAAATATTAGCCAGCTGTATCAAAACCAGCGAGCTGAAAGGCATCTCTGTTGCAGGAAGGGAAATTACCTTCAGCCAGCTAGCGGATGACACCACCCTTTTTCTGCAGGATAAGTCCCAAATCAGCATTGCTATTGAAATCCTTAATGATAAAGCCTGATCTTAAACTGAACTTGTCCAAGAGTGATTTGTTTCTCATAAAACTGAGCAATGAAGCAGAAAACTGCTGGTATTCCTGTAAAATCTAAAGTTAAATATTTGAGAGTTATCACAGTCAAATAAGTCTTCAAATTCTGCACAGGTGTTATCCTGTCACGTGTTTCTTGGATGGTTTCATTTTCATGTGGAGCATCTCTGCTCCTTCTGTCATCAAAGAGATAAAACTATATGTCATCTTTTTTGGGATTGCTCACACAGTCACATTTTCTGGCGTGACGTTATTCTCTACCTTAACAAGAAATCTGAATACCAAGTTAAGATGAATGGGGATTATGTTTTTATTTGGCTGCTTTAATGATGCAACCACGAGATCTCGAGGAGCGTCCCAAAAACGATCAGATATTGCTTGAAATGAAATTCAAATTGATATTTTAGCCTGGCAGAAACACGCAGTATTGTCTCTTTGAAACAAAAAAAAAAAAAAAAAAAACAACAACAACAGACTTTGTAATCATTTTATAAATATTTCCATTCAACCATTTCTGATGAAAATTATATATATATATATATATATGCAGCTGAAGGAATGAACAATTAGTTTGCATTATGATTAAGATGAAAAAAATCCACTTGAATGTGGCCTCGTGTAGATTTTGAACTTTGTTCAGATTGTGGTTTGGTATCAGATCAGGCTGAACGCGGGTGGAGGTGCGTTCACTTCACTGCAGGGAGTTTGTTATTTCCATGTGAGTGCACCGCCCGCCTCCGCTCTCTGTCTGCCTGGCACTGCAAACCCTCTTTTCTCTTCTTTTCTTTCTTTCTCGGGTTGTCGGCTGATCGGTCTGTATCACAGCAGTGAGCAGGGGCCGCAGCTGCCGTGCGCTCCGCACTTTAAAACTTTTCTCGCTTTTTGGATCAATGGAGACCACCTGAGCTCTGAGGATCTTTCTGACGGAGTAACCGGTTCTGTCTTCTTTCAAAAATAAGATCCATGAAACCGGTCAGGCTTCTACACAGATAGGTCGACTTTGATTTCTCTCAGACTTTGTATCTGCGGCATCCCAGGTAAGAAAAAACACAGCCACAGACGCACATGTCCACTTTGTTTAGCGCGTGTTTAAAAAGAGTTACAGGTTGTAACAAGTGGAAAAATGACTCACAGAGTATCACAACTCATAACACCGCAGTGACAGCACGTCAAAAACCCTGCTCTGTGTCAGCAAGAGTTATCCACGCAACTGATTGTTCTTCCTATATATCATGATTGCAAATACTTCATTTTATGTAGGCCATCCTGGTATAAGGTGGTGATCATTTGGTGAGAGCAAATATGAGCTTTGCCACTGACGTGTTCTTGGCTCGTAAACGAGGAAATGTTTTAGTTTGGCTGCAAAATAGCTGAACTTCTGTCATCAGCGGGGCTTTATCTGCAATATTCAAAATGTTTTTGGGGATTGAGGCTGCAGGTGCAGAGGACAATGGGACCCAGTGAGGGGCAGAAGCAGGGAGATGCAGGGAGGTGAGGCTGGCACATGCGCGTGGCATGCAGCTGCGCTCAGATGTGATTAGGAAAGAGAGGGCCACCGCCTGCTGCACAATGACTTGTCAAAATTTGTTAACAGAATATTAAACAGTGTTAGATGCTGATTCAAGTCCCCAAAGCTGTCATGCAGATGAAATATTTGGTTGCAGTTTTTTTTTTTTTTTTTTTTTATTTGATGATGTGCCAAATTCCTCCCTGCAGCATGTTTCATAAAATGTGCAATGGTTGACTGGGCACCAGCTGTGCCCTTCATTTGGTAGAAACTATGTAAATCGTACAAGCACCTTGCGCCAAACACTTATCAGAGCTGATCCACAGCTTCCCTTTTATTGTGTTTCTGTTCCCCCAGTCCGCACAAACAGAGCCCACATATCAAATTCCCATAAGCTTCGGCTATTCAGCTGGACAATGAAGCCTTTATGACATTTTGTAAACCTGAACCAATCGTGTCCTCCCATCGCCTCACTGGCCTGATGAGCCCGATGCCAGTACAGTGACACAGAGCTGCAGGATCAGGTGTGGTCCTGTTATTTTTGACCCTGAGAAACATAATGTGTGAGCCGCAGTAACAATACAGGAAGAAAAAACACTTTCTCTGTGGATCTAGTTTGATGTTGGTTTTGATCCGTGGCACCGCCGTGGAAGGTCACACACTCACAGCGTGGATGAGTCAGTAAGGCAAGCTGTGATGGAACATTTCACTTTTCTGATACTGACTGAAAGAAATAAAAAAAGGAGCAGAAACCATGAGCAAAACTGATACACGTTTGTTACTAACAGAATATTGGAAACCTTTAAAATACTCAACACACATGCACCACAAGTCACTGACTCGTTATGAGAACTCCTGATTACTGGGGCAGCAAAACTAGTCAAACTGCAACACTTGTTGTTTCTCAAAATATCCACACAGATGCTGTAGTGATTCAAGTCAAGCCGCAGAGAAGAAGTAAAGCAGACACAGGAGCTTCTTCTCATCCACTTTAATACACCTCTTCTTTCCAAAAATGTACCTGGTTTTGATATAAATCAAACTTGTTTTGTAAGCGTGCATCGTGTAATGGAAAACGGTCCTCATAAGAGGACAGGGAGGTGGAGTTTGCTGCTGTGACTGTACAAAAACTAAAAAAAGATAAAAAAAAGAGAGAGAGGTTACTTTTGTTAGAGAATAAAGAGAGAGTCAGGTGAATTCATGAAGAAGAGATGAAGAACATCAGCCATTATTATTCATCTGGTAGAACCCGCAGTAATAAAGTGTGACGCCTCACTGCTACTTTTAATGCTTAAAGTTGGACCAGATTTTGGATTTACATACCTCATAGCCTTTATGATTCACCCTGGCACTATTTCTTTTTTTTTTTTACATTTAGTGTCTTGATTATTTCTATCATCGGTCATGATGGATTGATGTGTTGCAGACTTGTATAAATGCCAGTGTGGGGTCTAATATCTCCTCACTCCTCCACGGCGGGGCAGCTGAGACATCGTGGTCGCTGCTGTCGGTCTGCCTGTCTGGTGGTCAGTGTGTCAGCGGGAATCAGAGCTGAAGTGGAAGAAGTGCAGGTCGAGCGGAGGAGGGACGTCAGTCATGACTGCCACAGGCCTTCTGCAAACCTCTGCTTTCCAGAATGTCGTCCTGTCAAACTGGTCCCAACTAGAGGCTTAAATTCCTCCAAAGTTACTACTTCTGTCCCTAAAAGTGTTTGTTGAACTGGTTCCTCTGACTCCCAGTTTATCCCCGTGATTTGGTGGCACATGTGGAGTAAAGTCAGTCAAAATGTGCTGCACACTTTACTGCTGTCTGGCGCAGATCCTGCAGAAAATCTCCTGTATAACAAGTCTGCCTTCAGGCTGTGCAGTTGATCTCATTTTTGTCCTGATTTCAATTTAGGCAAAAACAATTACAAGAACAGAGCATTCAAAAACCAAACATTTATCTTGCTGTACATTCTTCCTCGTCTTTTCTTCTGAATGACTCGTGCACTTCAAAAATAGACTCATTTTGCCCACAGCTGAGTGATTCCTGTTTGTGATATCTTCCTCTCTAACATACAGTTATATTTATATGTGTAGTATCAAAGTCATGCTGGTTTCTTTGGCTGAAAAAATGAGTAAAGGATTAAATTTTACTTAGTCTGAAATTTCATGTCGTCCAAAGTTTCAGTTTACTGTCAAAATAGCAATATTTTTTGTAACTTCAAATCTATTCAATCCAATTTTATTTGTATAGGGTCTATTACAATGCAAATAGTCTCAAGGCGCTTTACAGAGACCCAGAGCAAATATCATTAAATAAAATTATATAATTAAATCCTAATCAAAAGAAATGTCAAGGAAATAAATAAATAAAATGAAAAAAAAAAAAAAACTCCCCTAACGGGAGAAATACATGCAGTATAAATGCAATAAATGTTCAATAAATGTTTTAAATAATTGTGATTGTCTGTAATTCAGGCCTAGTTTGTCTGATATTCAGGTTCAAATGTCAACATGAGGCACAATTAAAAGTCATATAAAGTAAGTTCTTTAATTATGTGAATGCAGTCTGACAAACAAAATCAAATATTTATTATTCTGGTGAATGAAACAGTGGTGGGAAACATTTTTTCCTCAGATCCCAGAGTTAAAGCAGACAGAGGGCCACAAACTCTAATCAGATGATTTCACTGAAACATGGATTCAGTTTTTCCTCAGAAACTTCACGGTCAGGAAAGACTTGCTTGCTGCAAATAGTGAATGAAATCACAACAGTGTGTCAAGTCTTGACTTTTCCTCTGGCTGCATTACTGAACGGTGGCTGCAGAGAAAGTCATCCATTCGCTCTGAACGTAGACAACAAGTTCGTTAGTTGGCAGCATAAAGTGTAGAGTCTCACCTGAAGTAGGGATGCACGATAACTGTTTTTTAAAACCGATTCCAACAACCGATAACTTTCAGCTTCTAAAGGCCGATACCGATTACCGATAAAACACACATATAACTAAGATCATTACATCAATACTATGAACAAAACCAAAAACAGTTTTGACTCTTTAAATTAACAGATATTTATTTTTTTTAATGAAAAACTATTGGCAAGCCTCTCAAACATTTTCGTAAAGCTATCAAACAAACCTATTTGATATCTCAACTTAAATAAGGTTCATTACTGACTCATATGAAAAATAGAAGCTCCTTAAACTGATGGAAATACATGCATCAGAATTACAAACTGAAAAAAAATGAATTCCTCAATGACAATAAAAAATAATGCACAGGTCATAATGTACTGACACAAGTTAGACTTGTCTGTGTAAATAAACTGAAAAAGTGCACTCCATAGTAACAAAGAAATTACGTTTAAAGGATTTTGGCTTGTGGTTCCATTCAAATGAATGCCTTTAATTAAAGTAAATGAGTTTCAGTAGTTTTTTTTTTTTTAATCTCATGAAAGGTTTAGATGAGAGAGATTATAGAGCGGAGAGGAAAGGGGAGGGGCTGGGAGCGGAGGGGAGACTGCTGCTGGCTAGCTCACGTTAGGTCATGTTAGCTCATGTTAGCTCATGTTAGTTTCAATTTCAAAACTCCACGGAAGCGATGGTTATGTTTCAGGTGGCTGATCAGGTTTGACATTTTAAAGTTTGTGCTATTTTTCCCTCCTTTGCTTGGAGCATTTGTCACAAATAACCAACTAACTATCTTCTTCAGAAACTTAAACGAAGTTCCATATAATCGTTTTTTATTCAGCGCACTGTTCCGCAATGCTGCATTCAAGGTGTAACGTAAATTCTTCCCTTCCCTTGTTTGCAAGTCGTTCTTTTGGCCTTATTTATTTTTCTTTTTTTATGTGTAACACGTGGGAAAATACTACGAATATCAATTAAAGTCAGCATCTACCAAAATTATGACCGAGTTAACGAGTTGTTTTCTGGCATGAGGGGGTATTCTTGATTTCCTTACTGAGAAATCATTTTTCTGATTATGTCACTTGAACATAACATTCACTGCCGGCACTGGCGTGTTGACAAAAATATATATGTAATCGGGGCTATTCGTCGTGATATCAGATTTATCGGGATGACGTCATAATTTCTCTGTAATCGGCCCGATAGTTATCGGGTCGATAATTATCGTGCACCCCTAACCTGAAGAATATCTAACATAATGCATTAAAAAAAAAACATTTCTGTGATACATAGACAGAGCTGGACTGAGGTGGTCTGGAGGCTGCAGTCTTCCCATGTGGACTGTAAAATCATTAGATTGAACTCTAAAGAATATTTTGCAAATCATGATTTATTTTCAGTCACGTAATCACTATAATGCAAAAGGTTTCACGCCAATGCATCTGAAGCCTCCTCCTTACCGATGTTGAAGTTGTTTGCTGAAATTGACACACAATAAATCATTTCATCAAATGAGTTTAAATTTTGAACAGAAGACTCTGGGTGCCACTTCTACAAAACAATAATTTATGATTGTTTAGTTGGTGCCAGTGCCAGCTGTCCGTGTCATCAAGAGCTATGAGGCTGAGGTACTAAAGAGTAGAAAACAACCAGCCTTCTCAGGGCATCCTGCAAGACTGTACAATAGTTTTGTTCTTTTTTCTATTCTTTTTCTTAATGGGAAAATGAAGGGTTCAGCTTAAAGAGACACACGCTTAAAATATATAGGGCTCTAAAAACAACCACCGTGACCACAGTACTATAAACAAAAGTGTCTAACTGAAAAAAAAGAAGACAAAAAAAAAAAAGAAAAACTAAACGAGAATAGAGGAAGAGAGCAGCGACACACATCTGGTTTGAAAAGGAGGAAGCAATGATTAACCTTCTCGGCAATGAACTCCAAAATAAGAGAACTGAGAAGTGGAAACATGCGTGTGGTTGCTTAAGGGGTCTGGGTGTGATGTGTGTGTTGCTCGTGTGTTCGTGGTCGTGCTTGTGCATGAGTGCATGTGGCTGTGAACTGGTCTGGATGTTTTGTGGGTTCATCTGCAGTGACTGGCGGTGTGTGCACGCTGCACTTACAGAGAGTAGTTGTAGCACTGAGGGTCGTCAGCGTGCTACTTGCATTTGAAAAACAGTTTATCACAGATTCCTCTCTGCTGACTGCATTGTTTGCTCACACTTTAACCAGCATACGTCATTTCTGTGCAGTCAAAAAAACCTAAGGTGGAGATTTTGGTTATTTTTTTACATGCACGGTGCAGATGAGAGTATGCAAAAGTGGGTGTTTACGTGGCCAGTGGCATCAGATTTGCCTTGATTTGCCTAACTGTTGGATCGAAGTCACAAAGCAGGATTGTAGAATAACACCCACTAACTTTATAGCATGCAAATGCCATCGATGTGCCGACAGTGTGTGTGTGTGTGTGTGTGTGTTTATGTATATGAGAGAATGAAATGATGGAGAAAGGAAATCAAGTGGGAGGGAGAGGAAGATAAAGAGAACACAAACTTGCCTATAAAAATAAGAAGCGTAAGGAGATGCTAATGGAAAAACAGCAGTTGCTTTTTTTTTGCACAAGTTCATACAGCTTCATGAAGTTTGAGTATAAATATTTGGGATGCGTTTTGGAGAAAATAGACAGCGATTAAGCACAACAGCTTCCTTTTTCCACCATTTCTTTACAGGTGTGCTCATAGCAGCTGGTTTTAGGGGGTGGAGTCAGACATAGCACTTGACTCCACCCCTCTCCTCAATGGGTCCTGCATCAACCCACGACGGATGTACATCCAATGCTGCAAGACTGGTTGGAGTTTGGTTGATCTGGTGGAGATAAAGAAGCTGGATAATTTGATCCTGGTCTGTGATGTCACACCTCCCTGCAGGTCTGAACGACTCACTGAATGACAGACCTTTAGACTCATGCTGCTAAGTGGCTAAGATGTTGGATTTCATAATATGCAACTTTGAAGTGTTTGTTTTCATGCAAAATGTGAGAGAGTCTCACTCTGGTGTTTATGATATTTCATGAGACCACATTAGACTCTCTTATCGGTTTCGAGTGTGATCAAAACGACTTCTGTCATAACAGTAAAAACAGAGTTTACCGATCAAAGTCTGAGGGCTTGCAGGAGCGTATACGTCGACAGCTAGAGCTGATATATTTCCTTTGTGTGATGTTGCTACAGACAGTGTCAGGTAGGCCTGAAGACAGCGAGTAATACACTCTGATTAACACTTGTGTAATTGCTGCATCGATTTATTACAACCACCTGGATAACACTGAGGAGATCTTCAGTCAGCAGCTTTAGTAGTTTCACAGAAAGGTATTTCTTCATGTTAAAATATCAGCTTCAACTTCATTTGAAGAGGTATTTCATTACCTTCAGGAAGCTTCGTCTAACTCTTTCAGCCTCCCGTCTCTACTACTGGCAATAAACACCCAGAGTAACGTTGGACTTCCATCCCAGTCATCTTTTGTAACAGCTTCATATTGCTTCACGGCAATATGTCACACATCAACATTGATGAAGCTAAGTTACAGCGCTATGGTTGACATCATGGTAGAGGCAACGAAGAGCTTCAATGAAACAATGATGAAAGAGACATGACATGATGAGAGACCAAACGGGAGTGAAAGCAACTGGGGCAACAGGCTGAACCGAGATCCAGACCTTCTTCTCCAGTTCTTCTAGGAGGGTAATTGTGCGTTCTCAGGTCGGCCAAGACCTACAGTTGGACCTGTCTCTTCAGATCGACAGTTTGGAAGCATCTGAACCAAGAGTCCAGACCACCTCAGCTGGCTCCTCTCTATGTGGAGGAGCAGTGACTTTGCAAGTAATTGAAAATTAATCAAAAATGACATTCAGAAGCTACAGTCAACATAATCTTTCCCATGTCAGGTGTTTAAGGTTTTGAAATATTAAAGGACCTTTTCACGTAGAACAAATCACAAAGATATGTTGGTTTTGTAATAGTTGAGCATATTTGCAGCAAAAATAAAACAAAACTAAAATAATCGTTCACTAATCATAATCATGATGATGGTTTCAATTAATCATGTTATTGATGTGAGATCATATGGCCCCGCCCTGTTGTCTTCCTGTCTCTAAGGGACAGTCCAGCCCACCTGCGAAGGAAACACATTTTAGCTTCATGCATTAGCAACATTGTTATTTTGGTCACCCACAGTTAATGGCCTTAGAAGAGTGTAGGCGATTAATATTTAAGAGTTTTAAAATAAGCAGAAAAACAGTTGCTGGAGGTGGCAGTGAATGGTTGGTGGCTTTACTCTGGACTGTCAAACAAAAACATTCTTGGCCCATCAAAATGATGTATTTGTTTTGTTTTTACTTTTCAAGTTTGCAGTCATTCACATTTGGTTGGATTTAGGTATTAAGTCACTGCTCTTCCTCTTTGGAAAAAGCCAGCTGAGATGTTTTTTGTCCCGTTCTGTGGGTATGATCTCTGATCTTTAGTTCTGGTCAGGAGGCCTGCCAGACACCCAACGGGAGGAGGTGTCAAGGACATGTCCCATCAGGACGAAGCCTTGGGGCAGAGCCAGGCTCGCTGGAGAGGTTGTATCTCTTGAGAACCCCTGAGTGTTCCCCCGGTGGAGCCAGAGGAGGTGGCTGGAGGGAGGTACTCCACAACCCCCCGCTGTATCAACAGAGGGCATGCGGAAATGGTTGCATGGCTTAGAAATGATTTCATACATATGCTTAGAAAGTAAAAATACATGGTTGACTCACATGAATGATGCCCTGTAGAAAAAAAAAAAGCATGCAACTAAAATGCTGAAGTTTCAAAGCTTGTGTTGTGAAACTAGTACCATGCCTGCAACACAGCTGAGGCAATTGAGTGGAGCTGCGCTTCTGCTTCCTGAGTGATTAGAGATGTACAAATCCCTGCAGATCCAGGTTAATCACACGACAGATCCAGGTTAATCACCAGGATCTGACGGCGGACTTGGGAGTACTGAATCTGAAACTCAAAGGAACTGAATTCTACTACTGGAGCTGCCACTCACATCAGGGACGTGCAGAGAATACAGATCGCCAACATAGACTGCTGTCTCATACACCACTCTCCAGATGTCCCGCGGCATTGCAACCTACACAAAAACATCTTTCAACATCTGCTGCTCAAGCTGATGGCACGTTAGCTGTTCTCATGTTGAGACTGCGCTCTTTTATGACCATGGGGTCGGGCCCAATCCAGAAGTCTTGTAGACGCGACATGGATTACAGATCCGGGATGACAATCCAGCACCCATGGTGAAGCAATCCATGGCGTCATCTGAATCCATAGACAAACCGTGCAGTCAGAATTGCAGCTATACCGGTTTCCTCTTGTTTCTAGAAACTGTGCTTTTGCGTTCTCCATCTGAGCTGTCATATACTTAGTATATGTCCAATACTGTCCAAATGTCTAGTATCTGAGTAGAATTAATACTGTTTTGTAGTGTTTTCATTCTGTACATTTGCACTTGAAAATAAAGCAAATTTACACGAATCCTTTCATTTACGCAACCTTCATTATACAATGACACGAGCTTAGCGGTGCTACTGACTGCAGGATTTCTAAGTCTGCAGAGTCGAGGAGTCCAGAGGAGTCCTTAGATCCCAGTTTGACAACCGAGCAGTTCAAAAGAACAGAGACACATTAGAGGAGCCAGGTTTGACATTTCTACGTGTGATCTGACTCATATTCTACATGCTAAGTGTCAAACAGACTCTTACAATTTGGGCGGCTTGCGAAATTCCTCTCTGGCTCTCTGTCATATTTATACCGCTGCTAGCGCTACCCCTTTTCCCCCCTTCTTTATTACCATCCGAGCACTCACCTGTAGGCTTTCAGGCATAAATTCATGCAGTCAACATCCTACTGAGAACAGGCTCAGAGGAAGAGATTGGATTGCAGACTGAATACCAAAGTCCAATTATATTCTGCAATAAAATGTTTAAAGCATGTTAAATGTAAGTTACCGGCTTGAAGTAGGTTTTTTTTTGGCATTGTGTAAAAGCAGAGCTGTTACACTTTATGGGACAACGGCTTGGCTTAGGTGAAGGCTGTTATAAAAGTGATCTTGTGAAAGTGAACTTGTAACCTGCTCTTCATCTCTGGGCGAGGCTAGTCAAGTTAGCTGCTGCTTGTGTAAAACCCTTAAATCTCTGATCAAGACCCATGTCGTGGGTCACTTTCACCAGATGTCAGTAACAACTCGTGCAATCCTCATGTGCAAAGAAATCAAACAAGAGATGTCCATAATTAAAAGGAAAAAGTAGTGAACACGCTAACTGGAATGTATTTAATACTTGGTATGAAAGGCTTTGTTGGTGATGACAGCTTCAGACTCTTCCTGCATGGAGAAACTAGTCACATGTATTAGTCAGGTGTGATTTTGGCCCATTCATCCACACAGTCTTCAGATCGATGAAGGTTCTGTGGGTTCTTCTATGAACGCTGATCTTTTATATTTTCCATAGATTTCCAGTTGGATTCAAGGTGATTAGCTGGACCGTTCTAGCAGCTTTATTTTCTTTCCCTGAAACCAGTTGAGAGTTTCCCTGGCTGTGTGTTTGGGATCATCGTCTGAATGAAATGTCCATCTTCGTTTCATCTTCATCATCCTGGTGGATGAGAACAGATTTTAATCAAGAAAGTCTCAGTACATTTTCCATTTAGTTTGCCCGTATCGTATGCTGAAAACAAGCTCCAGGCCACGATGTCCCCACCTCTAAACTTTACTGCTGCTGTGGTTTTTTAGGGTGATGTGCCGTGCCATTTGTCCTCCAAACATGGTGTGTATTATGGCATCCAAAGAGTCCAATTTTTTGTCTTATGTGACCAGACTGTTACAGACTTATCTAACTGTTCGGCAACAACATTCAGGAGTTTAGAAATCAGTATGTTTCGCAAAAATGTGAAGCTCTTTGCTTTTACCCATCATGAGTCGTCTCTTAAGTGTCACCTTGGTAATGAAACACCTTTTCATAGGCCATCAGTCAGGACTGAACCAGCTAACATTATAATTTGCACTGACAAGGAGCACGATTGCTTTCTAGTTACTGAGATCAGCAGGAATCCTGCCTTTCCAGGCCTTTTTGCACCGCCCTTTCATTATACGTTCAGTACTTTTACCCAGTGTCACATTATTACACATGATTTAATTCATGGATGTCTATGGTCCATGAATAGCACCTTTAGAAATATATTTACAGAGAAGAGATTATGACGTTTCAATACTTATTTTATCCGGTGTACAGTAGTTTGGATGATTTAGGTGCATATACAGTAAACATCCACGACACAGAGCAATAAATCCAAACTCTACACCCAAGTATCCAAGTATAAAACTGAAAATGCATCTGTTAAAGGACGTGGTTAATGACTGTCAAAGAGAATACAAACCTCCTCTTGTGCTCCATCCAACAGCTGCTGAAATTGTACTGGTGATTTCAGACAAAAACTCAAAGGATCACAGAGTTTAGTGGGATCCATCATCATTGCCAGTATTTTACTGTATATGGTCTTTATCAAATGTTTAACCAAAGCACTCTCTGTGCCTTGCATGAATATGAAAATACATCAGCATGATTGAAAACCACTGCCTTTAATCGTGTAACTGAAATTACCTTCTGTAAATCTGTTTCACTTCACACAGAAATGACATGACCAGGACGCTCTCTTTCCTTTAAGGACACCTTGCACAGACAGAAGTCATTGAGGGCTTTGCTGTTTTTCAGAATATAAGAGATGGAGAACGGGATGTCAGATGATCTGGACTCGATGTGGGAGAAAGTGGAGTGCAAACGCTATGAACTGTGTCGAGCCATTTCCCCATCGAAGCTCACTCCCTACCTCCGTCAGTGCAAAGTCCTGGACGAACAGGACGAGGACGAGATTCTCAACTCCATGCTTCTGGTCTCAAAAGCAAACCGCACGAGTGAGTAGAAAGTTGTGTTTATTTGACAGAAACACTGTTCTTAGCTGGTACACATTATGGCTCAAGGGTCTGATTCCTTCATCTTGTAACATGTGGATGAAGAACGTTTACGGTTTTTCCTCTCTCTGTCTGGCATCCTCAACCTTTATCAGGCCGTCTACTTGACATCCTCCGCACTAAAGGAGATCGGGGGTATGTAGCGTTTCTGGAGAGCCTGGAGCTTTACTACCCCGACCTGTACAAGCTGGTCACAGGGAAAGATCCCACACGACGCTTCTCCACCATCGTAGGTGAGAAAGACAACTTTAGACACATATGCATACTTGTGTGGACATTTGTAATCACTGTTCAGGCATTGAGGCTGTTTTTGGAGAAATAAAGCAGGCAATTGGCACATTTGGACCAAACCCTCAAGGAGACCTTCCTCTATAGGGGTTAGGGAGACTTGGGAGCACCTTGAAGGACAACATCCCTTTATAGACTCTTTCTTTGGTTACATTCGTAAAAGTGATGGGAATGCTGAAGTGATGCAGCAGCCAACTGGATGGTAGCAGAGCAGTGATAATCAGGTCGTAATTCCTTCCTGCTATAGTGACTCAGTTTCTGGGTTTCTTTAGGTTTTTAGAGGCTTAATGTCGAGAAATGGTATGTCAACATTTTTAAGGTAATATATAGGGAAACTTAAAAAACAAAAATCTCAAGGCAAATTTTGTTGAATATTTCATGATGCAGTGATTATGAAGCATTCTGACTTCAGTCAAATTCTTGTTTTTGTTTACAGGTTTTTGTTTTATTTGTCCATCTGGATCAATCTGCTACATGGTTTCAACTAAACAATGCACTAATGCTAGAAAACCTTCAACTCTCCAGTAGGAGCCAAAAGAATAACTACAACTACAACTGGTCAGAGTTCCTGCAGTGCAGACAAACCCCCCAAAAAACTAGCACCTCCCCTGAACTTTTAACAACTACGAAAAGGTTTCTGTGGTTTGAGCAAACGGAGCTAATGTTCCACTGAATTCAATGACAAATCTGCCCACAACAGGCTGTTGTGTTATTATAGTTGCAGAAGAATTACATGTAAAAGAAAGCCCTTAGATGCAGGTTTGTAGCTCTGTTTGGACTGGAGACAGTATAGAAAGAGCTGGACACATCCTTCTATGATATCAGCTAGTGGTTTCTGAAGAGCAGTTTTGAAGCCCATTGATGGAAGCTCTGGTTGTTGACTGCCCCCACTTAGGTCCAGAAATGGGCAAATGGGTGGAACGAATAAGTCTGGCAGTTTGTTGGAATGAACCCATCTTACCTCATTTATCACAGGCTAACTTTTTTTTTAACTTATCTTTGCAGATGTTAGCCTATGATACCAACCAACATTACCTGACATTCATCCTGATAGAATCCATCTATCCTTGTTTCAGTTGTCAGTACTGAAAGTAAAGCTGAAAAGAATACTGGCAGCCTTTGAAATGAGGACTGTCTGAGCTGAACGAGGACCACCAGCTCCAGTCGGAGCTACAGCTATGGTCAGAGCAGCCCTTGGAGCAGTTAGATCCCGTTTCAGAGGTCATTTTGGGAGCAACATCTGAAACAAGGGTGGATAGATGGATTTTAGCAGAATGAATGTAAGGCAAAGTTAGTTAGCGTAATAGATTAGCATGAGCTATGCTAAGTTACAAGGGACGATTTGGTCACGTTCACCCTCAGACCCTTCTAGGCCACCCAGAGCCGGGTGCAGAGCATGGTGGTCTTTCAGTAAACTCAACACCACAGCAAACCATATTATCGTGAAAATAATAATGACTATGTTCTGTTCAGAGCTCAAGAGTCAAGTTCCCTGACAGTGCTCAGATTACATCATGATAGCTAGCTGTTTGACACCATACATGCAGCTGTCGCCCAGTAAAAAGCCAAAAACAAAAAAAACAATTATGCGTACATTTGTGGCTTTGGACAAATGTACCGGTATGTACAATTTTAACTCCCCGTACAGTTGCCATGGATGTGAAGTCTACTTACGGAGACCAAAACCATTATTTATTTTTTTTGAATTCCAGGCTGTATGTTTCTTTCTACCATAAAGTTAGCTATTTTAATATGGGGTTCAGTGGAGACTGACTCACTGAACCCAGACCCTGGTCAAAAGAGAAACCGCTTGATTCAGACAAGAGCAGTCACATCAGCTAAAGAGGCTAAACAAGCCCCGCCCTCCACTGATCTTGCTTAGCTGACTGAGGCTGCAATCTGAGATGGATCCAAAGCAGCTCCCACTGCAGTCTCTTCAGACAATATGCTGTATAATATAACCTGCAATTTGTCTTTCTTTCTCCTCCTTGCCTCTGTTTTCTCACTTCAGTGGAGGAGGGCCACGAGGGTTTGACCCAGTTTCTCATGAATGAAGTTATGAAACTGCAACAGCAGACCAAAGCCAAGACCCTGCAGTTCACAGAGCTCAGCAGGAAGAACTGCACGCTGGAGGACGAGCAGAAGAAGCTACGTCTGGCCAATCAGGAGCTCCAGGCCTTCCAGCAGAGTAAAGACGCACCTTAATTGTTCAGATCCATTTCCTGATCTAGACTGGGAAGTTTCACACTGAATTTTATCAAGAAGAGAAATCTACAGTAAAAAAATAACAATTGTGGACTGTTGATAACTGAAACCAAAAACTCATGACTATGAGCTGAAACTGGCACGCAGCCACAGGAGCTTGGTTTACCTCTGTTGTTGCATCACAGTTGGGTTTAGCAAGGATGCTCAGTCACATTGTCTACAAAAGGCAGCTGAAATGCATGAAATTAGGACACTGTGGTCCTTGTTGTTACGTCTCGTGCAGTTCACCTCTGCAGCTCGTACACCAAGCACCTTCACACATAAATGTTAAAAATAATGTGAGAAGGATGTTTAGGCTAGCTCATTTCTCTCAGTCTTTTGCTCCATGCTTAGACCCAGAAGATAGTCTACATGTCAAATTCATCATAAAGTAGATGTTGTTACCAAAGTAATGTCACGGATGATTGTACTTTTTATTAGTTGTAAGTCAATTGGATAAAAAAATATTGCAAAACGGCACACTGAGATAAACTTTCCAAGTCAAGCTTGCACATGAAAACATAGAAATGTTATGTTATTATTCATTTTCAAATTGAAAAAGCTTTCATCATTTGCATTTCTGGTTGGTTCGGTTCTCCAGGGTACAATAAACTGAAAGAGGAGAGGAACAGCTACAGCGACGAGTTGCTGAGAGTAAAGGATGAAAACTACAAGTTGGCCATGAGGTACGCCACGCTGAGCGAGGAGAAGAACATGGCTGTGATGAGGAGCCGAGACCTGCAGCTGGAGGTGCTTATTACCTGAACACATGCACACAAACGGATGCACGCCGTCGCCACTCTGTGTTCTTGCTGGAAGAATGGGAGGGAAATGATAACTGATGAGAAAACTTTGAGAGCGAACCGGGAGGAAATGTAGAGTTTACGGCGTTACGCTGAGCAGCTCTCTGTGTGACAGATCGACCAGCTGAAGCACAGGCTGAACAAGGTGGAGGAGGAGTGTAAGATGGAGAGGAGACAGAGCCTCAAACTGAAGAACGACATTGAGAATCGGCCAAAGAAAGAGCAGGTCTTGGAGCTGGAAAGAGAGAACGATATGCTCAAGATAAAACTACAGGACCTGCAGTCCATCATACAGGTATGGCCTGACTTTTTTATTTTCATTTCATGCATTTCTGCAGTCTTTGACAGACGATGTGATCAGGCGTTCTTGTTTAGTTGCAGCAGAGACCCAATTTTTTTTTTCTTTCTCTTTGACCACAGTTGAACCGGAAACACGCTCTTATTTTGGTTTGTGCTTTACTATTGCAAGTCTAGATTTGCCTTGATTCTTATTATAACACGTTTTAAATCCTGCTCTTCTGGCACGTGAGACCAGTGCCGTAAGCTGTAAAGGGCTAATAAAGTTAACATGCCTAGACACAGTCACCTAGTTACCCATCCAGTAAATACAGCAGCTTTGGCAGTCATCTACAATCATTTTGTTGCATTCATGCTAAAAGATCTGCAGAGCAATGGGGGCCGAGGTCCTCACCAAAGGGGCTCATTCTCTCCTACGTAAGGCTCATTTGTTGTTAATCGTTAAAATTAAACACATTTTGTCAGTGTCTGCATAGTTGTTCATTTGGCATTTCTCAAATACAAAAGTTTTCTGGCATTTTTGGACTGATCGGTTGAGCGGTTGGAGCAGACTCTGTTGGAGCACCCCCCCACCCCCCCCCCCCATAACAAATATTACTCCAGCCGGTCACCGTAATCCATTTGCTTATCACACAAGTGCTTCTCACAGCACACGTATCTGGCCGTATTCTGGTCTCACCAAATCCTGACCAGCTTCACTCAGGTATCAGAAAAAAATTGAAACAGTGTCTCAGAGTCCCAGCCAATCACCTGACTAGAGCTCATAGAAGAACCCGCAGAACCTTCAGAGATCTGAAGACTGTTTGTGTGGATGAATGGGCCAAAATCACACCTGAGTCATGCAGGTGACTAGTTTCTCTATTCAGGAGTCTGGAAGCTGTCATCACCAACAGAGGCTTTTCAAGGCAAGGCAGGTTTATTTGTTTAGCACATTTCATGTACAAGACAATGTGCTTTACATAAAACATTTGAAGCATTACAGAGCATTAACCAAAACCCTTCAAGACAACAACCCGAAACATCCCGTCCATGGCTCGTCCCATGTCGCCGTTACTATTTTTTTATTTGCTTTTATAATGCTCTGCGATCAGTAAATCACCAAACCAGCGGCTACGAAGCTTCGTTAGAAGCTTTTGTACCAAGTATTAAATACATTCCAGTGTTCAACACTTTTTCATCTCATCAGACATCTCTGGTTTGATTTTTTTTTTTTGTGTGCATGGATTAAATGGGTTGCCTCCAACATCTGGTGATGGTTTCATGTCAACTGTGCCTTTAGATAGATTTACTGAGAAAATTGCTGACACGTTCAAGCCTTCCTTTACCTGCCGTATATAATGATGTACCTCACAGTGTGCTTTGTGTGTGTGTTTCATGCCCAGCCCGGTCCCTTACCTGCATCAGACAAGGCTATTCTTGACATTTTGGAGCATGACAGACAGGAAGCTCTAGAAGACAGACAGGATCTAGTCAACCGCCTCTACAACCTGCATGAAGAAGTCAGACAAGCAGAGGAACTACGAGATAAGGTGACACACACACACGTTCAACAAGTAAACGTTCACACTGGCGGTCAGACATGTGGGAGTTAAATAAGTGGTTGTGTGACTAAGCTGTTGCCTGTTTGAGAGCGTGACAGTGAAGCAGCGCTGGGTGCTGGGAATCACACAAACCCATGACCAGAGAGCCTAAAGCCCCGGAGACTCCGAGCGTTTCTGAAACACGCCTGATGGGATTTTCTTCTATCTGTCTGTTTTTTTCTAGTTGACTTCAATTTGTGTTTTGTGTGTTTGTGCAGTATTTGGAGGAGAAGGAGGAGCTTGAATTGAAGTCCTCGACACTTCAGAAGGACTGTGAGATGTATCGCAACCGCGTTGACACCATCACTACACAGCTGGAGGAGGTGGAGAAGGAGAGGGACCAGGTGAGAACATGTGCGCCCTCGTTTGCTCATTTTCCCCTGTTGGCGAGTATTATCGATTTAAGATCACCCTTGAGAGCAGGCCTTATTTTCCCCAGTGCTCTGATAAGTTGTTTATTATGGTTAAGAAACGCTGATGCAGAGACTTCAGTCGGCTATCTTCCAGTGCAGCTGCGCCAGAGATTGCTGGACGAAACGTTCCCACAATCGTCTTCAAGGTCGCGATGCCTCGCAACGACACTTTTGCTTTCATTCCTCTGCTGCTGCAGGCGTTCCGGGCCAGAGACGACGCCCAGCACCACTTCTCTCAGAGTCTCATCGACAAAGACAAGTACCGCAAGCAGATCAGAGGAGCTGGAGGAGAAGAGCGATGAACTCCAAATTGAGATGGTTCGGAAGGAGGCCAAGCTGGTGACGCTCGAGTGTCGTCTTCGGCGGATGTCCAAAGACGTGGTCTTGGACCAGGTCAGACACAGCAGAGTAAACGAGGAGACAAGCTCGTGGTTTCTGTTTATGCTTGATTATCACATTGCATCTGTTGAGAACAAACATCGATACGTAAATGCAACGTTAATTTAAAATACAATATAAGGCGAGAAGGAGGAGCAGTTAATATGTACATAGACCTGAGACTGGACAGGAAACTAAAATGACTTATCTGTATGCAATCCCAATCCCAAATAAAAGCAGAATATAATGAACTGCAAATCTCATGAGCCCATTTTTTATTCACAATAGAACACATGAAACGCCAAATACTGAAAATTAGATATTTTACCGTTTTGTGAAAAATATTTGCTGATTTTGAATTTTTTAGCAGCAACTTGTCCCAAAATAGTTGAGACAGACTGATGCAGCGTCCCCTCTTTTAACAACGGTCCGTATATCTGAGAACCGAGGATTGTTGCCATGACCCAAGCAGCTCAACAGTTCTGGCTCTTCTTTATTTAATCAGTTTTACGATGTGCCAGCTGTTTTGATCTGGTGAAAGGTCTGGACCGCAGGCAGGTCAGTTCAGCACCCGGACTCTTCTGCTCCTGAGCCATGCTTTTCTAATGGACGCAGCATGCAGCTTGAATAAAACATGAGTTTATGAGATTTGCAATTTTTTTTATCTGTTCTTAACTACATTTTGCACAGTGTCTTCACTATTTTGGAATTTGGGCTGTATAATATATATATAAAAAAACAATTTGCTATTATTTCCTGAAACCCTCCTTATTTTTTACTCTGCTTTTGCAGAGTTTACCGAGAGACCTTCCTCCAACCGTCATCCCTCAGGTGGAGGATTTTAAACCAGGGCAGGGCCAGTCAGAGGGGTCCAGTGACGAGTCGCACGAGGGGAAGTTTCAACCTTCGAAACCTCGACTGACGCGCAAGCCCATCGTGAAAGAAAGGGTCAGCTATCCACCGCTCACATCCGTTTGCGGATCTGCTCGTTCCCGGCTTTAATTTCTCCACCAGTTTAAGCTGGATTTGAGACTGACAGTGAGGAGCAGCTCTCATGACATCTCATTATTAGTCACATGTATTTTCCGAGCTGGAGCAGCCAATCAGACGCTAACCCTGTAGTCCTTGCATTTTCTATTGTTCATTTCTGAGTTAGTTTATGTACAATATGGAAATTAGGATACGTATAAAGAGGCTGATGCAAATAATACATTTAAGATACTGTTTTCTGGTAATGTCACTGATTTTTCCTTTCAGCACATTTCATAAGCGCAGATCTGTGTAACATGTAAACTGGTCATCAAGGCTTCTACTTTTTGTCATTTAGATCAGGGCCAAGTCTCCAGGCTGCATGCTCAAGGACCTTCAAGGCAACGCAGATGCCGGTCAGCGTGCAGGTACGTGGGTCACGTGCTTCACTCTTGCAGCGTATCTGACTGTGACGATGACGTGTTTCATTTCATCTGCATCGTCCAGCTTCAGTTCCTGCCAACGGGGGCTTCCTGGAGATTCAGATGCCAAACACTTACGGCAGCAGCAACTCGCTCCCAGCTTCGCCCAGCTTGATGACGTCCCCCACATATCCCCCGTTGTTCCCCCCATCGCAGTCGTCTTCCCCGTCGCCCTCCCCGCTCCCCATGGAACAGTCCAGGCCAAATATAGTGAGACTGAACTCTTTGGACTCTTTCTAATAACTTTGGCTTGCTGTGACTGGTGCAACAACTTCTCCTCTCTCTCTTTCTTTTTTTTTTTTTTAATCTCAAGCTGCGTTTCCGTAACGACAGCATCCTGTCCATACTCCCAGAACCCCCCGAGAAAGCATCACTGTACCGCAGAGAGAGGGAGAAGGAGCACGACTTTCACCCCCGCAGGTACCAAACCAACGCCGTGTGAACTCTCATCCTGTTTTTAAGAATCTTCCTCTAGTTTTTATGTAAATCGCTGTTATAAGAAGTCTCAAAACAGCCTGATGTTTGCCTGTTTCAGCCTCTCAGACTTTGATAGTGACAACATGGAGACAGGTAATGTCTCTTTACGCATTTTAAAAAATAACACGAAGGCGATTCATTAGAATGACTGTATTTCTGTCAAATTCTCATTGTAAATTATAAATCTTTTTTATCTATTTCTGTTTGTCTGTCCTCAGAGGACGGTCCTAACTCTGTGGTGTCATCCTCATCCTCCCATCAGTCGGAGGGGGTGGACACCTATGATCTGGAGCAGGTCAACAATATCTTCAGAAAACTCTCCCTGGAGAGGTAGGTCTCAGCTTTGTGCACAAAAATAAATGTAATTCATCTTTACCTTCCACTACAGCACATGACTGTGTGTGTTTGTGTGTGTGTTTGTGTGTGTGTGTTTGTGGGAATTGCTTGTCCGTCTGCGAGCAGGCCGTTCCGCCCGTCTCTGTCTTCCTTTTCCAGAATCAGCTCGTCTTTGAAGCCGGTGCAACAACTGTCGCTGCTGGGCGACAACCTGCTGAAGGATATCACACTGGTTGGCGGCAACGAGAGTGGGATTTTTGTCTCATCTGTCCAGTCGGGGTCTAAAGCAGAGCGAGCGGGGCTGCGAGAGGGCCACCACCTACTGCTGGTATGGATTTATACAGTGTTCCCTTATTTTTCGCGGTTAATGGGGACAGGTGTGACCCCCCACCCCCCCGTGAAAATCAATATCCGCGAATGGGAGCCAGATCCCCCCAAGCCTAAATAATATGTTTAAAACCCACAAAAAGTAGCAAAGTACTGCAGCGAAACAAGACAAAGGCTCAACTGTGGTCTTTCTGTTACCTTCACAGCCTCTGATCTCTGAACTGTAGTAAAGAAACTGCTGCTATTGTGCTATTCTTGTCTCGTAATTAGCGGCTAACACGCTAACAACAGCAAAAGAAACAGTCCGGTCATCTCTGCATGGAACGAGCACTTTATTCTGGCACTGCAGGAATTTGTAACATCACTCAGGTTGTATTGTTGAGCTCCTGTCGGTTAACAGAGAATGTAAATCTATACACGCTGGGCTGCTGTTGATGCTCACTACACTTTTCATCTAACCCCATTTTCATTCTGCTATTCCACATCACAAACACACTACATTACCCAAAAGGCCACACCATTACCCATAAGGCCACCCTCTTAAAGGGGCCAGGCTGGCTCACAACATTTCTTTGCTGTGAGAGAACGCGCACAACATCCTGTGATGTTTCCGCAATTTTTTCGTGATTTTTTTAT
Source organism: Hirundichthys speculiger (assembly GCA_018398805.1). Lineage (NCBI taxonomy): Eukaryota > Metazoa > Chordata > Actinopteri > Beloniformes > Exocoetidae > Hirundichthys > Hirundichthys speculiger. The sequence goes on from JAGFBZ010000555.1 coordinate 291,794, forward strand.
TATATTATATATTTCTGAAAAATCCGCAAATAACTAAAATCGTGGAACTTAAAGCGCGAATTGGCGAGGGATCACTGTATATAAATAAATATTTGTTGTTAGGTAAAATCCTTCCTTGAGGAAAAATGGTGACGGTTGAGAGAATTATTAAAAAAATATAAACAGGCTGTTCAACAACAGCAAAAGAAACAATATGAAAGGTTAATGAGATTAATGAATTTATATCAGTATATTTATTCACCGGTGGGTCACTCTGAATCATGCTGGAGCTAAATGAAGTGATACAATCTAGGCAGAAAATCTGAAAATCTGAGCAAAAAAATGAAAAACGTCTTGGAGCCTTAAGGGGACAGATTGGATCTCAGACTTGCTGGAGACCTGCCATGCAGATAATAGGCTGCCCCAGCAGAAAGCTGATGTATTTAAGTCTACACAGAGTACAAGGACTACTTATCACTTATATCAAGTTCCTGTCAGTCATGAAAAGACTCATGGAAAATATCCAAGCAAGTAACTACTTTTGGCCTTTCCCTGGAGGGGTCACCAGAGCTTTCCACATATTGATTTTAATGTCAGAGGCCCTTACACAGCTCTCTTGAGTTTCTGACCCCTTAGTGGCTGTTTTTGTGCAGTGGGAGCAATATGAGGTTGAGTATCCTGCCCTGTGGCCTGACAGGCTGGGCATCAATCCAGCAGTCCTCCAGTTGGAGAGCAACCAGGTCGACCCGCTGCTGCAGTTTCCAGTTTGTAACTCTGAGAACTTGGACCGGCTGGTTTCAGACAGGCTCCAAAACGGGTGTAATTTCAGTCAAAACTGGGATTAAAGAGAAAGAAAACAGGCACGTCGGAGAAGTGAGAACGCGCCTGGACATTTAAACTAACTTTAATGTGCTCTTCTGTTCATTTAAGCTGCTCCAGCGTTGCGTCATAGTTACCTGAAAGAGCAGAAGCAGAGCTACACATTAAAAGCCCCTCATCATCTGTTTTGTGCTCTGACCCGTGATCCAGCTTGAAGGCTGCATACGAGGGGAAAACCAAAGCGTGTCCCTGGACACCAGTACACAGGAAGAAGCCCACTGGACGCTGCAGCACTGCTCCGGACCCATCAGGCTGCACTATCGAGCCAGCTTTGACAGTAAGTTGTGTTTATGCTGGACTCATAAGAGTAACTGGACTTCGTTGTTATTTGAGATGGATCTTCTAGAACCAGAAGTCTGCAGCGGACTGTGTGAATTCAGCTGTCTACGTGCTCTGCAGCGTACCGCCGTCTCCAGAGGGATCTAGCTGAAGGCACGTTGGCGTCTGGCGACTCCTTCTACATACGGGTCAACCTCAACATCTCCGGACAGTCAGACAGCTGCTCCTTGAGCATGCGCTGTGATGAGGTGGTGCACGTGCTGGACACCAAGCACCAGGGGCTCTGCGAGTGGCTGTGTGCCCGCGTGACCCCTACACTGGAGCCGACCTGCCCGAGCGGGGCACCATACCCAGCAACTCACGGTACAGAAGGGCTCTTCTTCTCTCTTACGTTGAACAATCATCTGTCCCTGACTCGTGTGATCCACGGCTCCGGCTGAGAAGAGTGTGCATGTGTCTTTCATGAACGTGGATGTAGAGCGCAGCAGCTGCTCCTGGTAAAGATTCAGAAGTTAGTGTATCGAGGGGGAAAAGAAGAAAATGAAGGTCACCGCAACACCAGGGTAAGAATCTGTGAGCTTCTTTATATCTGATATCAGCATTTGTATTTATTTATTTTGATTTATTGAGGTGGATCTAAAAAAACATTCATATAAACTCTCGTCAGGTCAGTTGCTCTTTTCAACAGCCAAATCACACGAAAGTTAGGATGAAATTGGAAAATGCAAATAAAACTGACATCGTTAACTCATGATATTTCATGTTTTAACTCATCAACTTTATTTTATTTGTCACAGCGCATCAGTTTTTGGGTTTCAGGCCTTTAACATGTTAAAAAAAAACACAGTTTTTCCACTTAAAGCAGTAAAGCTTTTCCACTTTTGCGATGTCGTCATTCCTTTTCACGGCCCTTAAAAAGGTGTTCTGACATTAAGGACACCAAAGTCCAGTTGTTTATTTGCTCCTTTATTTTCGCAAACATGTCTCAGGGTGTTTTCATCAGTATGAGGCTTTTCTAGTTGTGTTTTTGTCTTGCTTATTTCAAAATTCTCCACACGTTCTCTGACAGGCCAGGAATGCAGAGAAGCCAGCCGAGTACGGCACGACACAAAGGTCATGTGTCAGTGTTGAGTAACGTGTGCCTGGATTACAAACACCATTGTCTTGTTGAAAAATGCAGGGACGTCCCTGTAAAAGATGTGGCTTTGAAGGTAGCCTAGGCTCTGGGATCTTTCTATATTTTTCTGCATTAATGCTCCCATCATAGACATGTAAATGACGTGATGCAACCCCATCACAGAGTCTGACAGCATCCCAGTTGCATGAAAAGTTCTGAAATGCATATTTCCCTGACCGCAATGAACATCTCCACTTTCATGCACAGGTGGCATTAATGCATATAGTTGCATATTGGAGTGTTCATCAGAGATTTGCCCACTTTTATCAGCTATGAATGAGAATTCTAGATGCAGGGCTGTCTGAGGGGTCCGAGATCACAGGTGTCCACCTCAGGCTTTCACCCCCAGTGGACTAAAATTCATCCAGATTTCTGTATAGAAGGAGAAATCTGCAAGTCTCCTCCAGTCTTTCCCAAAGGGATATTGTTGTGGAATATTTCAATTATTATTATTACTATTTTTTTTGAGATCCTCAGCTCATCTTTGCCCCTCAGAGACTCTACCTGTCATGGATAAGAAATCATTTGTATCTAATCATCATCAGAATCACCTGTTTGAAATAACATCATTATTTTTTTTTTTCATTCACGTCCTCACTAGTGCTGATTTAGACCCGTACCAACCATTTTTAGAATAAAATACAAGTACGACGAAGTTGGATGCAGTCCTTTGGTGCAAAAGGTGAAAAGTTTAAAACAAGAAAAATGTTTTGGAACGTGTTAAAGGCCTGAAATGCAACAAATATTAACAAATGAATCACAGTTGAGGCCATAAATATTCAGTTGTTGCCTTCAAAGAAACAAAAGTCAAAGTAAATTTGACATTGCTCTCCTTTTTTTTTTTTTTTTTCCATCATTTTTGTTCTTCATTTTTTATGAATTCTGCTTTGTCCAGAACAACTTACAGCCAGAGGAAGCCAGCCCCACCCCCGACCCTAAAGCCAGCCCACGCATGTCTCGAGCCAGCATCTTCCTCACTCAGATCCTGCAGGTAACTACGAAGAAATCAGTGCTCCGCGCTGCCCGCTTTGTTCATGACGTTGATGCCAGCTGTCTGTGTCGTTGTGTGCTTGGATCTCTAGTTCGTCAGCAGGGTGGATAAGTACAAACGGATGAACAGCAACGAACGCGTGAGGCTCATCAACTCCGGCAGCTCCACACTACCCAGGCAAGGCGCCGAGACGCTCAGACCAGAAGGTGAGCACGGCGGAGACGGAGCTCCTCGCTCTGGGCACCCGGGGATTAGTTCAGGAAAATATTGCCGTCATGATTCCAGCCAGGTGAAATGAAAAAGCAGAAAGGAGCGGCAGTGTCAAGGTGATAAACTGAAATGACATGAAACCGCCGCAGGGCTGGATAAACTCGTATAAACTCATATAAACTATAGACCAGGAGGCGGCTGGAAAATGAAAAACTGCTCAAAAAAAAAAATCAGAGAGGTGGAAGGGAGTGAAGGGGCAGAGGAGTTTTAAAGGAAGTCCTTTGAAGAGTTTGATGAAAGCTGGATGCAAAGAGCTGCCTGGTGAAAGTGCTGAAATGTCACGTAACCTGCAGCTGAATGACTCGTCTGTTGGAAATTCAGAAATGTCAGTGGACTGCGTGACGTTTCTCAGCAACACAAGCTGAAGTGTCTCGTCGCTAACGTGAAAAACAAGAGAAGGTGTGAGCACGAAAGTAAAACTGAGATCCCCAAAACCCAGTGAGAGGTGTCACAGAGTGGATGAGAGTGCATGAAAGTAAATGCCGACAGAGACGCTGCAGGGGGGAGAAACGGAGAAAAGAACTGTTGAATTACAAACAAATACACAAAAATCCTATTTGTCACAAAAAAATAAAAATAATTCAGGAAAACATACAGGGAGGTTTAAAGCAAAGCAGAAATATTCTGTGGGCAAAAAAGACATTACTTTCCATTTATTATCTTTACAGTGAATTTCCTGTAAATATGTGATAAAGTACAACAACCATGAGCAATGCCACTTAAGGGCTGTAGCCTGATTTATACTCGGAAATCAGGTCGTCTACGTATGTGATGCAGACGACACAGAGATGCCCCCCCCACCCTACGCAGATACGACCGGTGCACCTCCCCAAAACTGTAGGTGACCGCAGACTGTGCCATCTCTGCGACGTCTGCGTCACATACGCAGATTACCTGATTTCCGAGTATAAATCAGGCTTTACAGTCAATTAATCCAAACTGACTCATGTTATCATCATTATCATTATGTGAGCAATCATTTTAGAGAAACATGAAAGCATGAAAGAAAGATGCATCTGTGATTCTTTAAGGTGAACTGAGGCGCTTACAACACATCCTGTTAGCGCCGGAGCTGCCTCACGTCCAGACAGATCTGTTTTGTGGCTTCACATAGAAAAAATAAAAAAGTAACCTAAACACAAGTTTAATAATTAATAATCCGTGGATGTCAAGATTAGTGGAAAGTAGTAGATATTATTAAAGGTCATCTGAGGTTCTGTTGTGAAGAAGAAAAAAAAGTAGGCCCTTGAATTCCAGTTATGCATCATGACAGAAAATACAAATGAATAAAATCCTCTGGTAATTATCAGGTCTGACTGGGTAAAATACAACCTCAGAAAAATATCAACAAAAGACATATTACACCAGACCATCACTGATTTAATTAAAAAAGTCAAAATGCAGAAACAGTACGTGAAAAGCTTCAGTAACATGTTGAATGAGCTTCAGCAGCATTAACTTGAAGTAATAGTTTCCTGTGTGATGTTATCGCTGTCTGACATCAATGTGGAGAAATTTTCGCCCACTCTTCTTTACAGTGTTGCTTTCGTTCATCGCGTCGAGGTTTGCAGACGTTTATCGACGCACAGCTCCCGTAAGGTCCCACCGCAACATTTCAGTCAGCTTGAGGTCTGAACTTTGACCGAGCTGCTGCAGCAGCTTGATCCGTTTCTTTTTCAGCGGTCCTGTTGCAGATTTGTCGGCGTGTTGGGGTTCATTGTCCCCGCAGGATGACTCAGGCTGCCTCTGTTTTTGGCTGCAGAGCAGACCATCATCCCTCCGCCACCGTGCTTTAAAGCTGATGTGATGTGTCAGTGCTGAAGTGCTGCATTTAATTTCAGATAAACGTCTTTACCGTGTTCCCGTTTGTATAAAAGGCTTTGTTGCAGAAGTCTTGTGGTTTATTCAGATGCAACTTTGTAAACTTCAGCCATGTTTGGGTTTACAGTCGATGCCCTGTTGTCATTAGGGATCACAGGTTGTTTTTTTTTTACTGTTATGAGCTGATAGGGGTTTAAATCACAAGTTTTGCTTTTACATCAGTTAACCGGATGACGATTCGATGTTTGCCGATATCAAAAACTCAAATGTTTTGATTTGATTTGATTCAGGAGCTAGTGATGGACATGAGACGATGGCATGAGTTTGAACAAAATCACTTCCATTCATATCAAATTGCAGTAAGTAGTTAAAAGAATATTTCACATTTTTATTTCTGGTTTAAATTAGATGGTTAAATTATAAACTATCATAATTCCACCTGATAACATGTATTGATGATGACTACATGCACTGGTTCCTGATCAGTAGCTCAATCTTTCCACTGATGCAATAAGATCCTTTATCATTAGATCGATGGATCCTTCACCTTCTACTGAGGTAGTGCTCAGATGCTGCTCGTGTTGCTGATGCTCTACGTAATGAATTGATCGCATTGCACAGATCCTGGTCATTTTCTCTGGAAAAACGAGGAGGCGGTAGTCTGGCGTGGTGGTACAGTAGAATGGAGTATGCAGAAACTTTGTTCCCCTTTAATAAAGGCTGAGGTTGGTGCTGCACACTGCCCTCCTCTTTATGCCTGTGTGTCGAAGACGGTGAGCGGAGGAAGGTGGAGGAAGGTGGAGGAAGGTGGCATCGGGTTGAGAGCACAGGTACTTTGATGTGTTATCTGATTAAATTTGTTCTTTATATTTATGCATTACACCAAAATAGCAAAGCTAAAATAAACCTTAGATGTGGCTTCAGTCTGAAATGTTGAAGTGCACACCTCCTTTTGCTCAACAAAAACAAAAAAACAAAACAAAAGGGGAAGCAATGCGCCCACACGTGAAACGGCTCGCTATATGACTCTGAGCCCTGCACGCTTGGAGAGAACTTACTGGGAGTCCACTCCTGGGGAGACTGGTAACAGTCTTCACTGCTTTGCACTTATGAATAACCTTTCTAACTGCAGAATGTTAAACTAGAAACTCTTTAGGAATTATGTTATAACAAGACTGACACGCAACAACAGTTGCTTCTCTAAGAGCTTGGCTTATGTCTTTCCCTCTTTAGTGCGTTTATATGACCAGTAATACCCCAGTAACAGTCAGGAAATACTCATCTAAACAGGCTTCTAACTGAAGTGAGCAGTGATGGCATTAAAACGTGTGTAGACCAGTCATAGCTGTGTTATTGTAGACGTGTTAACATCACAAAATATCCTGCTGCAGTTTTCACTGAATTTCACAGCACTGATGAAACATTTGAGGACAACAGGAAGTGCAAAACCAAAATAAGTGGCGTAAACTGAGAAGAGCTCGACGTGAAAGTTTTGCTAAATGAGGAAGAAAACACTTGAGATGCTGAAGAGATGTTAGGCTGATTTTTACACGACTGCCAGTAAACGTTTTGTAGGAATGATGCGCACAGATAAAAGGAAAACTTGTGGATGTTCAAACTGTAGTTTAGAAGTCGTTAGAATATCTGTAAGTTTCCTTTTTAGCAGCACAAGACATGCAGACATGAGGAAGATAAAACTGCTTTTTAACTGAATATAAAAATTATTAAACTCATGCAAACAACTTAACCTAAATATTGTCATATTACATAAAGGTCAATAACTGAATTATTGTTGTCCATGTAAACACAGTGTTTGTGTGGATATACTGGTTGTAATGTACCCTTCCATGGAAGCAGTAAAGGACACTTATGGATTTTTTTTCCCTTTTTTTTCCATTTTTAATTTTATTAATATTGTTTTGGTTTTTTTTAACAGATAATGAAATGGGGTGCTGGATAGCTATCTTCTTCTAGGTGCCCCATATACAAAGGCTCTAGTTCACATGCAGCCAGCCCAGGTTTAATGTGTAGATATGAAATGTCATGTACCGTATTCTCCTAATAAACGCTCCCTGGGTTGAATACAACCCCCAAAATTCCAAACCACCGTTAGTGGCTGTGGCTGTCAGGGTCTGAGGAGGAAGCTTAGCTTAGCTTAGCAATGCAGCAGTCATTTTATGGAAGAGTCCTGACATTAAGTCCTTGAGCAGCTCGGTTCCATTAACCGGCCGGCGAGGGACGGCCATCACTCGGCCTTGACTTCTGTGGCGGCCGCCGGCAGGCTCCACTTAACCACAGAGCCATGGAGCAACAGAGCAGTTAGCAGTTAGAGCAAAAAAGCTCTCTGTACAAACCTACGGGTCACGTGACCAGATTCTTGTCCAGAGATATATACAGGAAATCAGTTAGCTTCATTTAGATTGGGCGAGTTTATTAGAAGAAGTACGGTGTGTGTATATACACTCACCAGCCACTTTATCAGGTCCACCTTGCTAGTACCTGGTTGGACCCCCTTTTGCCTTCAGAACTGTCTTAATCCTTCATGACATAGATTCAACAAGGTACTGGAAACATTCCTCAGAGAATTTGGTTAATATTGAAATGATAGCATCACACAGTTGCTACAGATTTGTTGGCTGCACATCCATGATGAGAATCTCGTTCCACCACATTCCAAAGGTGCTCTATTGGACTGAGATCTGGTGACTGTGGAGGCCATTCAATGAGCTCATTGTCATGTTCAAGAAACCAGTCTTAGATGATTCGCGCTTTATGACATGGCGCGTTGTCCTGCTGGAAGTGGGCATCAGAAGATGGCTACTTCCTCAGGTAGGCTGTGGCGTTCCCACGATGCTTAGTTGGTGCTGATGGGCCCAAAATGTACCAGGAAAATATTTCCCCCACCATTACACCACCACCAGCCTGAACCGTTGATACAAGGCAGGATGGATCCATGCTTTCATGTTGTTGATGCTAAATTCTGACCCTAACATTTTCGTTGCACATTGCTGTACAGGACAATAAAAGGGATTCTATTCTAACATCTGAATGTCACAGCAGATATTGAAACTCATCAGACCAGGCAACGTTATTCCAATCTCCTATTGTCCAGTTTTGGTGAGCCTGTGTGAATTTTAGCCTCAGTTTCCTGTTCTTAGCTGACAGCAGTGGCACCTGCTGTGGTCTTCTGCTGCTGAAGCCCATCCACCTCAAGGTTTGACGTGTTGTGGGTTCAGAGATGCTCTTCTGCAGACCTCAGTTGTAACAAGTGGTTATTTGAGTTACAGTTGGCTTTCTATCAGCTCCAACCAGTCTGGTCATTCTCCTCTGACCTCTGACAGCATCAAGACATTTGCACCAACAGAACTGCCTCTCACTGGATATTTTCTTTTTCAGACCATTCTCTATAAACCGATGATTGTGGTGAAAATTCCAGTAGATCAGCAGTTTCTGAAATACTCAGACCAGCCGGTCTGACACCAACAACCATGACACATTCAAAGTCAATTCAATCACCTTTCTTCTCTGTTCTGATGCTGGTTTGAACTGTAGCAGATCATCTTGACCATGTCTACATGAATAAATGCACTGAGTTGCTGCCATGTGATTGGCTGATTAGGAATTTGCATTAATGAGCAGTTGGACAGGTGGACCTAATAATGTGGCCAGTGAGTGTAAATACAGGTATGGTGAAAAACATGTTATAAAGCATGTTTCTCTCCCAGCCTGATGGCCAGCTATAATTGCTCCTCCAATATAATTGCCAATGTCTTTACTCCTTGGCATTGTGTTAAGATGCACCTGAATGCTGAAAACCAGCAAACTGAAAAAGACTCTGACTTATGTAAGAGGTAGTCCTTCCTGCGCCTGTATATTTTTTTTTCCTCTCCTGATATATAAAATCTTATAACAGTGTTTTTCACAGGAATGCAAAAAAGCAGGAAGGAGACTGGTTATGGATGATGGCTCATTATAGTCTTCATCACAAAAGTACAAGATTAAGAACCAAAAATAAACCTGACAGAGATGTTACCATTCTTGATCAGACAACGAGATGAGAATTTTTAGTTTGATCCTGTCCAGAACTACTACAATCAATAGTCCCAGCGGTGAAGGGGTTGATGTGGTCTGCAGGAGTGTTAATAGTGGAGGAAGAAAATAGATTTTCTTTGATGGCACTATGAATGCCTGTGGAAATATCACAATTATGTCTGACACGATTCTGACAGACTCCCAGTCTGCAGAGGGCGGGCAGGGGAGGAATATTTCTTTGAGGTATTTTAAAAAAGAAAGCTACAACAGTGAAACCCCTCCAGCAAAAAGCAGCTTATTATGGTTTGACAGCAACATAGCTGCGGGCAAATATGCTAATCTCCAGTGCAGAAGTATTGCAAGCCCTGTGAGGCGATTTAAACCACTTGTCTTTCTAACAATGAGCTTACAATTATGTCTCTGTCTGTGGTTGTAAACAGATGCTGCTGACCCAGACAATGATCTGAGCCGAGGGCTGAACCTGATTCCTTACAGTCCCGTCACCCCCCAGCGGACCCAGAGAAAACGGCCAGTTCTGTTCATGCCCACTGCGCTAGCCAAAACCATTATCCAGAAAATACTGAACATGGGAGCAGCCATGGACTTCAACATCTGCAAACCAGGTCAGTGTATGGTGGGAATGAGCAGGCTCATAGCGGAGCGTGCCGCGTGCCCCACACAGGGGAATGTCCACCTCGTTGGCGTAATCCCTGTGGGTTTTGTGAAATAAACCTGGAGGAGCTGGGTAACAGGTGGTTAAAGAGGTGGGGGAGCCACTCTGGGGATTTAGGTCGGGCGTTGTACAGCATGCTGTAAATGTGAAGGAGTGCAACCAGAGCATGAGAGATGGCCCAGCTGATACCCTGTGATGACGCACTACAACGTCACTGATGCATATGTTCTAGATACTACAAATGCAAATAAGACGTTGCTGAAAGGACTTCTTTCAGCAGTTTTTTAACTTTTCTTTTTTTTTTCTTTTTTTTGGGGGGCCGACAAGTTTCTGTTGCAGATAGTTGAACATCTGGCAAGTCAAGAGTTTGTGATGTCTTAGTTACGTGGATAGTTTCCAGAGCGAAAAACCTCAAGTTTCTGTTCCTTGTGATAATTGTGTTGTGATGATTGTTAACAAATGAGTGCAGTTTAATTTTCTGCCTTCTCAGCCTCGGCCATCGTTTTACAATCCTTATGAGACTTATTAACCTTTCTTTTATTGTCCTTACCACTCTTTTGTGTTGTGTAGATACCCTTACCAAAGAAGAGTTTCATCTGAAACAGAACGTTGAGCCCTTCATTCACTACAAAGAGAAACAGGCCACATTTGAATGCATCACCAGAGAAAACATCGAGGCTGTTGCTGCCAAAGTAGGTTTTTACTCACCAGGGTGTGAACGTGCCTGTGGGTATGTGTCCATGTCATGACTGAGTTTGTCTTTCGTTTTCACAGCATACTGCATAGAACACTCTCTCTCACTATATATATATAGATATATATATATATATATATATATATATATATATATATAGATATATATATATATATATATATATATATATATATATATATATATATCTATATATATATATATTATATAATATAATAACGTATCAATTTATTAAAGCCAATATTTATTTTTATTGCACATTAACGCATGTTAGTCACATGCTTTTGTTTTGAAAAGTCTGCTGTGGAACCGGAAAAGAATTGGCAGAATAACATGCGGAAAAAAAACAGAACTCCTGTGTAAACATGCACTTAACATTCTAGTACCCTGTCAAGGAAATTTTAATAGTGAATTTTTTTGTGCTTCACACTTTCTAACAGGGACATTTGGTAGTGAACATAGACTGATAATGATGCTACCTGTTAGAAGTTTCTGCTGTTATCTCAGAAATGACCTCTTTTAATGTTATGATTGTGGCTCAAGATTTTGTTGGTCTGCGTTTTTTATTTTTCATAAAAAAACAGGATGACATTAATGCCCTGGCAGTGGCAATAAGTTTTATTTTATTTTACACTTTCTAAGATGAGATTTACATTAAATATGTTACTGACAAGTGCTGATGTTAAAACTTTACAATACTTCCGAATACATTTTTTGATTATGGGTATACAATGTGATTCATCGTGATTAATCAGAGAAATCATGAGATTAATCGTGATTTAAAAAAAAAAAAAAAAAAAAAAAATATATATATATATATATATATATATATATATATATATATATATATATATATATATATATATATGTGTGTGTGTGTGTGTGTGTGTGTGTGTAGTATATACTGCATAGTGGTATGACAGTCATTGTAAATATGTAGTATGCTACTGTAAGTCTGTAAATCAAGACTTGTCTTTTGCATACTAGAAATTTTTCTGGATGTAACAAAAGTTTTTTTCACATGCTGTGCAATCGTTGGCATACTGCATACTACATTTTGGCAAAATCAGTACATACTAGCAGTTTAGTATGTGGTTTACTGTGCTTACATTGCAGTACGCAATACGTACTTCTGGCAGTCACTAAAATGCCACATGGCACTGCAATAAAAGCAACAACTGGAAACATGTGGCCATGTGGCCACTGTGATTGACTTCCGCTGTCGTGGCCCATTACATTATGGGTTACAGTATATGAGGTAGACTGATGAGTTTCAGAAACCCAGTACACACTTGTGGTATAGTATGTTTCCTGTTTCATGATTCGTTCCAGGCGTGTCATCGGCCCTGGTGCCTGTATTATACTCCTGTCTCCCTACTTACTCCTCTATCAGTCCGTCTTTTTGCCTCATCAGTGCCTTTTATTGTTTCCCGTCTGTGTTCCTGCTCTGCATTCCTGAGTTTCTTTTCAGATTTCTCTGCAGACAGACTACTTCTGTCTCCTCACCAGCACCACCAGTGCATGCCTGCTTTTTTGTTGCTTTTTTTTTTTTTTTTTTTTGGGGGGGGGGGGGGGGGGTGGGGGGGGGTGGGGGGGGGGGCAGTTTTGTGCAAAAAATACTGAGCCGGACCATTTAATAATTTGATTAGAGTGATGAAGCAAAGAAGGAAAACTTTATTAAACTGTGAGGTTTCCTCTAATGCTGGAAAGTAACCGACATGATGAAGTTGCAGATACTTTTACGTGTGTCATTTTTCAGGTTTAACTGCATTATATTTACTTTCAAACGTTCCACGGCAGCATGACAGCAGAGCAGTGTGCAGCAGTAGTAACAGATGGGTTTCAGGAGACAGTGGGGGTGCATTAATAATCAGCTCTGAGCACCTTTGCATCGTAGTCCATTGAGACAAGAGTGTCCACCGCACTGAAGTAGATGAATGGGATCAAGAAGGAACCCGCCAGAGGAACAGCCAAGGTTAGACTGATAAAATAAGAGCGGATAGACTGACAGGGTTGGGCAACATAAAGAGGATGGATAGTGGATATTCTGGTGGAAGAAGAGATGGAGCTGGCAGGGAGGAGAGACGGCGGAAGAATAAAAAATGAGATTTCTGGTCCTCTGGGTAGCTCGATGGTTAGCAGGCGGCTGGTATACAGAGGATCCAGTCCTCCTGCAGCAGTCGTAGGTTCAATTCCCAGCCTGTGAGCTTTTGCTGCACGTTCCCCGTTCTCTCTCTGCCCCACTTTCCTATCTTTCACTGTAAATAAAGGCCACTGGAGCCACAAAATCTTAAGAAAGATGAGATTTCTGAATGTGGTGGAAATGAATATGAATTTGGTTTTTGTGACGGAGGCCGATGCAGAAGACGGGCTCAGATGGAAACGGGTGATCAGTTGTGTCAACCGCTAAAGGGAAGAAGTAGAATTATATTTTTCAAAAATATATATTTTGAGTTTTCATCAAAATTAGAATATGATTTTTGACCCAAGCTTAACAAACATAATCATATGGATTGTTAAGATTGAGTTGTTTTCTGAACCCTTATGCAACCACACCGGAGACAGGAAGGGAGCTCTGGAGTTTAATTTCCCAGTAGAGGGTTGGCAGCCAAACCAATCCAGTGGAAGGGACGACAAAGGCAAGGAGGTGGCACTGCAGATGGTGGGATCTGGAGAAAGAAAGAGAAGCTGATTAGCAAAACAGCTACCACAGCAGCTAAACTCTAAAATACTCTTCTGAGTGCGGTTAAAGAACTTGTTGCATTATACTTGCCAGGCGTTTCTATGGGAAGATCTGGCGAGGAGTTTCTGGTTGAATCCAAGGCTTTTGAAGAGACTGGAAGCCAAAAATGGAAGCCAAGACACGTCTCAGCTATCCTTTGATCTGTCAAAGCCAAATTTAAAACAGCGACTCCTCTTTTTAAAGAAGCACAAACACTTTTGTATATTTGACCACTTAGCAGCTTGTTGTTGTGAGTCTGGGCATGCCTTGCTTGTCTGAACTCCAGGACATGTTATTCTGCTCTCTCAGTTATACAGCAGTTTGTCAAAAAGGGTTTCTTTAAAGTTCAACAATGTTCATTGATAGCACCGAAGAAGACTATCAGAACAAATATCACAAACGTTATCACGATGACTTTCCATATTTGAAACCCGTTGCTTGTCGAGGCTCATTAAGATCATCGGTGAAGCTGAAACAGGGAGATGACATCTCTATAAACCTGTTTAGGTACGGTTGCCCTTCCAGAACAACTAGATCTTTTGACCACAAGATAATAGGACAGATTGGCCTTGAAGCCTGCCATGTCTGAGTGCCTTTCTAGTCTGCTAACCTGCTTTCCCCTTTAACAAATGACAAGCTTTTTGCACGTAAAATCTTTCGACACGACTCACCTACCAACATCTCCAAAGATAAAGTTCACTAACGGGTTGAAACTCATTGATTCATTATGAACACAAAATGAATTGTGAATCGGTTTGATTGTTGTTTAATACTGTTGACTGAGATCTGCGTTTCGTTTTTAACTTTTTTTTTTTTCTTCCTGTCTCGTCACCAGGGAAAACACTGTCTGCTGGAGGCTGAGCTGAGCTGCGTCAAAGACCTTCTGCGGAGGGAAATATACCCAATCATCATTTACATCAAAATCTGTGAGAAAAATGTAAAAAAATTAAGGTAGGCCTCACCACCCTGAAGCAATACGATGTTTACCCATTTACTGAAACCACACAGCTGCAAACCACACTTCTTTTTCCAAATCCATGTACACATTAGATCTTGCATGACATTTTGACTTCAGGCAGGAGACCTTTCCTCTAAATAAAATTAGTTACAATTCATTCAGCTCTGCTGAGCCACTTTTTTTTCTCTTCTGTATTAGATTCCTATCAGTTTAGATGTCAGGGTCAAAAAACCATGACGCTTGATGTATCTTTGGGGTAGTTGTGCCTTTAAATAGTAATTTGGCATGTGAACCCAGCGATGTTTCTGAGAATTACAACAAAGCAGGAAGGACACTGCTGCAGAGTAGAGTATCTGCAGGATCTCATCACAGATACTGGGTTCCAAACATTACCATTCTCACCACAGCAACGCTGCTTCCTTCCTGTTTCCTGTCCACACAGGAGGTTGCCGCTGCGCGTGGAGTCGGAGGAGGAGTTTGTGAGGTTGTGTCGGGCTAAAGAGAAGGAGCTGGAGGCCATACCCTGCCTCTATACCACCCTGGAGCCCGACGCCTGGACGGGGACGGACGACCTGATCAGGGTCATCAAAGACCGAATACTGGACGAGCAGAAGAAGACTGTCTGGGTTGAACAGGACCTCCTGTAGTCGCAGTAGTTTGTACTAAACCTTGTACATCAAATAGTAATAATTTTATATTTATACTTGGACTCAAACATGCACGTGTACACACTGAAACCTTTGAAGACTTAAATAAATGCGTTATGTGTTTTGTAAATGTGTGACTCTGGTTTAAAATTCAAGCCCAGGAAGGGCAACTCTATCTAACTGTGTCTATACTGACCCCTAGTGACTGATGACAGCTGTTTATTTACCACTATTTATTCACAGTAATGTGACAAAATAACCTGCTTCTTCTAAAACAGAAACAAAGAGGCAGAGGGCCCATATATTAACTCAGACTATGTTAGATACTGTTTTTAAAACACTGATAAATTGGGAACACAGAAATTGTTCCATCGTGTAAAAAGAAATCCTGATAAGTAACTCAGTAAACCCTTTTAATCTGTGATAACTGTGGGCTTTTTTTTTTCTTGCAGCCGATAAGATAACAAGCAAAAATAGGCAGGCCTGAAGGGATTTAACCAAACGTCTTTAAGGATACAAGATAATCTTTTCATCTGCATGAAAAAAACAAAACAGATGCACACCAACATGCAAAATATTTCCAATGAAACTCATCTAAGACATATTCTGCACACAAAATAAGTTTATTGTAGCTTCTCCCCCGCATTTTCGTCCATGTAGCATACAAAACTGACTTTTTGTGTGGGTGCAAGTGTGTGTGCAAACCAGAATGACTGCAAGGGTACAGAGTTATTTTAGGCAAGTTCACGAGAACTCAGAAGAACTGAGAGTAAAACCTGAGTGGGGGGGAACAGAAACATGTGATGCTCATTGAAAAAGATGATGTGTGTGTGTGTGTGTGTTTGAGGGGTTGTTTACAACATGAATCAGTTGTTCCATAGGGGCTACTCATGTGTTTGATGTCACAAGATAAAAAGAGTTCAACGATAACAGGATTCTTTACGCATCAGCTGTAGGCAACAGAAAACATCACAGATACCTTCAACCACATTTATTTCCTAAACCTTCTTTTAGTCTCATTTTCAAAAGATAATCGCTTTTTTTCTGCAGGTAAACAACAAAAAAAAAGGTTATTTTCAGCACACTGCTCCTTTGGGAGGGAGGAGCAGAGACTGTCTACATAAATCATCCCCGAACTGAGACATGTAATGCTGGAGCTGACCCAGAAAAGTGAATCTTTCCTCCCATCGTATAAGCTCACTCTGCAGAAACCTCGGCCGGCAAACTCTCGCGGTACTTTGCGTGATCTCGCTCCATCCCCAGGAAAAAAAAAGCGGCTCGCATCTGACGGACTGGCTCAGCTGACGCGGCGCTGGGAGCTGGGAGCACCGAGGTGAGGATGTCTGTGTGCTTTTTTTTTCCCCCCTCACATTTTTTTTAAAGAAAGAAATCATAAAAGTCGCCTAATCTCTTTATGCTTTCAGTGCGATACCACTTTTTGTTGCACCTTTACTCCAAGACTGAGAACTTGTCTGACACTGAAATGCCGCCTGGCGCTCTGACAGCGTGATAAACCCACAGGCTGAAGGGAAACTCGTTGTTTTCTTTCGCTTCCCTTCGCGTGCCCACGCGCAACCGCCGCACACGACGCTTTCAAAGAGCCGATCCACGGAGAGCTCGGAGCTCCGCCGGTTCGAGGAGCCCAGCTCTCCCGTCAAAGGCGACATTGTGTCCGGTCTGGCATCCGGTGGCGGCTGCTGCGGACAGGACGGTGGGGTTTATCCTCGGTTTTTGTGAGCTCAGCTCGCTTTATCTGTAGTCTGCAGCTACCGTTATAGACGTGGTAGTAACCTGAACGGCCGTGGACGAGATGTGTAAGGCGTAAAGGAAACGTAATCTTTTTTTTTTTTTTTTCTGTGCTTGAGTAGATTATCTGAAATGACCACAGACTCAAAAACTCCGATTTTGTTTGATTCCACCGAAGTCTGAAAGTGAGTGGCTCAGATTTACAGGAAATTGTGACGTCACAGACCCAGATCGCCCATTTCCTCGGGATGACTGCGCCCCCTTCTGGTGGAAAAAACGCAGTAAATCCACCGGTGGTGTCACGCCTGAAAGCTGCTTTTAAGTCCTTTCAAATAATTAAAAAAAAAAAAAAGGTCACCTCAGTTCAATTTACAGAGAAAGCATTTTGAGTTTACAAAGTTAAATATGATCTAATTTGGTCCAAACTGCATTCCAGTTCATTGCATAGTCCCATTCATTCGGATCAATGAAACTTCTGTTTTGGCTGCTTCTTGTTTGGGGTTGCCACAACAGAGTTGTGGCCAAGTTTAGCACAAGTTGCCTTTCTTCCTGACACAACCAGGATTTGAACCTATCCTTTATGCAAGGTGATAGCACAACCGCTAAACCACCTGGGAGGCATTCATTCAGATCCATAAACTAATTTAATCTAATTCATAATAAAGTTATTTCCAATCCATGATCCAGTCCATTCAAATTCATAATCCAATTTATCCCAATCTGTTTTCTAGTTTAAAAAATTTAAATTTATTTAATGCCAGTCCATAAAGAACCTAACAGATTGCATCAAATCTTTACTTTGGTGTCTGAGCAACAGACCTCGTCTCAGGGAGAACGGCCAGCTGCCTCAACCAGTTGGGGGTCTGAGATGATCACTAAACACTGCATGATTTCTGCAGTCGTATAAGATCCTAACATCTCACTGAACGATTTGCATTCGCTCAGTCTTGTACCACGTTTCAAATGGGATTCACACATTGTGTGGTGATCAGCCGTCTTGAATCGTAGGCAACAACTGATGCAGAGATGCGGGCGCATGTAGAATTCTGACAGTAAACAAACAACACATGGAAATAAATCCGGTCTGTTTAGTTTTTTTTTATACAAATGCACCAGGGAGAGGCAGAGTAGCACAGAGGGACTCTTGTAGTTTTTAGCTCTCTGCTCCCCCTGTAGGCAGTGGTGGTGAAGTTGTGATCCTTCCTGTCTCTTCTGTCAGTCATTTTCTCTTCTGTCATTACTTCCTTGAGCATCTCAGTTGTTGCTGCTGTGATATCCGCTGTAGCTCTGAGCTGCTTCATCGTTGTCCATATGGGACATTAGTACCTTAAGTGGTCCGCTGCTGTCCAACCAGGACACGAGCAGGAACCGACTCTGCTGGGTTTTTGCTGATAGCAGACACAGATGATCGCTGCAGCCAAACAATGCTTTTATAACAGTAAGCAAATATTATGTGTGTGTGTAGATGGATAGATAAGAAATGTTGCTTTGAGCTCCCCCGTTGTAAAGAGGAGTTCCCAAACAGAACCTTGCCAAGAGGCCAGAAACAACCTGGCTGACATAAATAATTCATTAACATTATTTTGCTTCTGTAAGGTTTTCACGGTTTTTCTTCTCTTTTTCTTTTGTTGCAAAGTAACAAATACTTTTTGCTGTGGAATTAAATGCAAAGTATTTTCCTTTGAATGGCATTGAAGAAGTATAAATGAAATGCAAATGGTGTCCCGGAGCTTTGGGTCTACTTAAGCACATGAATAAATGCAGTTTCATTGAATCGGTGGCGGAGGAACTTAATGCCCCCGATGATGAGTCCGTTATGATGTAAGATGGCAGTGGACTTGTTGGTGTGCGTGCAGGGAGGAAGAGGAGCGTGGTCTGATGCCCCTCGAGATGGTTTTCCATGTCACTGGTTTGCTCTCGACTTAAGGAAAAGATTAAATAATTTGAGGACTGTTTGCATGAGGGCTCTAAACGTAGAAGTGCGCTGGAACGGAAAAACGGCTGGGAATTTGAACAGAAAGGGGAAAAGAGGAGATGGAGGAGTCCTGAATGGCCCTGAGAGACGTGAAACGTGACAGTGATGTATCGCAGGTAGATATTAGACTCACTATATCTCCTTTAGACTATTTTAGGCTAATTGTCTTAATGGGCTAATTTGTACCTTTCATGGTCACAGTGAGCTTCAGTGTGTTTTCTGCTTGTAGTTGGTCATATAACTGATGGTTAGGTGGGTAAAGATGTTTATAAATGTGCCTCTTATAAAGAGGATCATTTATAAGCAGGAAAGTGCATGGTATTAAGGCACTGTGCCATCATTCACAGTAATGGTGGTGTGGCAAGAACATATTGCCTTTTTGTGTAACGGAGGCGCGTGACTTTGAGATATTTCACAAACCCTTGTGATTTAACTGCTGAGTGGGAGTTGGGTCAACTCCTGGAGCTGAAGGAGAAATTCACGGCATGCCTCGTCATAAATTGAGCCCAATAAAGTGTCAAGCCCGCATGGCCTCGCTCTAGTTTTCTCCAACAATACCTGAGGTTTTATTTTCGCCTCGTTTTGTTTGCCTTTTTGTATGAAAGTTTTGCTTTTGTTCCCGAGACAAACAACAACCTGAATAAGGTCAGGTTCTTTCAGATTAAATTTCAGCATCAGCTCACCACAGCTCCAGACTGTGGTTTTGTTCCAAAGACACAAACTGACCCAGTCCTCTGATTATCAGACATGTAGTTGCTGTTTGTACAAATCTTGTACAGTCTTGTACAACTGTGAGACGGTTTAAAGATGTAAAGCTGTTTTCCTCTGTGTGTAGGTGCTGCAGGTATGGACGACAGGTGACCGGCCAGTCCCACCCCTGCTCAGCACCCTCCTGCAGCATCATGACGAGCCCGATCCGAGCACAGCCTCTGCTAAAGCTGGTATCACCATGGAGCTTCTGGACCGCCACTCTGTTGCCATGGTAGCCCTGTAGCACAAGGACCATAATTCCAGTCTGTTGCCCTGGTAGTTGCACGAAAAGACCCAGGTATCTATATCAATTTGCTGCCATGGCAATGCTCTGGAGACACCCTTTAAGATCATGAGCCTGTTGCTATGGTGATTCTGTAGCTAGCGACAGTCACTATGGGAACATCCAGGATGTTCCGCATCTTTGTGGTCCTGGGCTCAGCCTTCATGATCCTCCTGATCATTATTTACTGGGACGACGTCGGTGCCTCTCACCTGTATCAGCACGCTCCCGTGTCACCGGGGCCAAAGGTCCCTCACCCTCCCCCCCAGCCGCAGCCCCACACCTCCCGGACCCCGTCGTTCCTGTCGGATATCGACGCCTTCGTTAACCAGTTCCTGGAGCCAGGGACCGGAGAGCCCACTGACTTCGCCCCGGCCGACAGCAGCAACCAGTCAGAGAAGTCAGAGGAGCGCTACATACCGCGCAGAGAGTGGAAGATTCACCTGACTCCTGTGGCCGCAGAGCTCCGCGAGAGACAGGTCGACCTCAGAGTAATTAGTATTTGTCGTCCAGAGGCAGTGTTGACTCGGTCCAGTTGCTAATTATTGATGTGCTCTCGCTTCACCTGAATCTGCAGGAGCAGCGGCGCAGCCTCCTCCGGGAGATTTGTGCCAATGACAGCGTGCTGTTCCCTGGCAAAAACCGTTCGTTTGATGACATTCCCCAACAAGGAGCTGGATCATCTCATTGTGGACGACAGACATGGTAATTATCTACTGCTACGTTCCCAAAGGTATGCAGCATCCTTCTACTTCCTTGAATCTATTGTTTGTTTTTATTTTTAGTTTTTATGTGATCCTTATTTGATCTTGTCCAGCTGTTTGCGTCTGTTTCTGGGCAGTAACTCAGGGCTGTCCTGTAAACTTCAGGTGGCGTGCAGTAACTGGAAGCGCATCATGATCGTCCTCAGTGAGAGCCTGCTGCAGGATGGCGTTCCTCAGAGAGACCCTCTGGCCATCCCCCGGGACCTGGTGCACAACAGCAGCATGCACTTCACCTTCAACAAGTTCTGGAAACGTTACGCCAAGTTTGCGAGGCACCTCATGAAGGTCTGTCCTGAAATTACACCAGTTAAATTCTATGACGATGAGGGTGAGGGTGAAAAGGCACAATAAGGTTGATGATAATTTTGTGCTCTCGATTACAGTTTTCTTAGCCAGTTCAGAATTTTGGGCTCTTGTGGTGTTATTAACACTTCAGAGGAGACAGGAAACTTGGTCAGGGAGGGTGGGAAAGACGCGTAGCAAAGGCTCACAGTGTGGGAGTCGAACCTGTGACCACAGCAAGAGGACTGCAGCCTCGATACATGGGTCACATGTTTGAATGGATGAGGGTGATGGCGACGCAGTCCCTTTTGTTCTCTTTGCTTGTGTTGTTCCCATCTTTTAGGCTGCCTGGGGTCACAAACTACATGATCTGTTAATAACTGACTTAACCAACTGGTCTTTAATTCACTTTTATCAACAAAACAAATGCAAGAAATGAAGCGTGAGCATGGTCAAAACATGATTAGTGGATTTGAAAATGGACTGAGGGGAGAAACAGTGGTTCAGGTCATTTATCGGATGGTTTGTTCAGAACACAAATGAGAATAAAAAGACAGGAAACATGGGTAGAGGATTGGATTAACACACCCAGATAACCCAGATAGTTTGGCATGCTCACAAGTCTCTATATACACTATACAGTCATGGAAAAAATTATTAGACCACCCTTGTTTTCTTCAGTTTCTTGTTCATTTTAATGCCTGGTACAACTAAAGGTACATTTGTTTGGACAAACATAATGATAACCACAAAGATTGCTCATAAGAGTTTTATTTAAGAGCTGATATCTTACCATTTTCCATGGTTTTCTTGATTATAACCTAAATCACTTAAGTTTTTACATCAATAGCTATGGCGTTGTACTGCCAAAAACACTGCCTTTATGTATTCAGTGTTTTCTTTTCTGTCTGTTTTAGTCACATGATGACGTTTAGTGGTACCAGGTATTAAAATGAACAAGAAAGTGAAGAAAAAATGGTGGTCTAATAATTTTTTCCATGACTGTATATCTATACGGACCTACACTAATTTAGTTCATCAGTAAGTATTTTCTATATTTAGTTCCATAATTTTCCTAGTAATGTGTGTTTTTTTTTTTTTTATTGCTTTCACCAGTGAAAGGCAAACAGGATGTTTCCTGTTTGCTTCAGTTTAAGCCATAATTTAGCCTTTTTTAGCTTCACCAAACTGGGCCTTTTCAGCAGGGTGTTGCTGTTATGAGTGTTGATGCATTTACCGACAGGGAAATCAGATTTCTCCGGGGCCGTTCTGCCCGTCACCAGACATAGTTTGCTGAGCTGGAAAAGTCAGATTCAGGTCACCAGCCGAACAGTCGATGCGTCTCTGCTCTTCAGTGTTGCGAACACTGGAGCTGTTGGAGCATCATTTAAAACATCTAGTTATATAACAGTATCACATTGTTCCCTCAGTCCCAAAGTGACCGTTCACATGAACAACTGTCATTTTTTTATTCAACAAAAACAAAGTCAAAATGCTTCAGCTGTGTGGGAAAACCAAGGACGCCCCATGATTCAGTATCTTGTTCAACCACCTCCAGCAGCAGTGATTTAAAAACAACAACTTTCCTGTATGATTGTCAGTCTGCTTCAGTGTTTGCTGCCGTGTTTGTGATCTTCGTACCGTTGCGTGACCCAATTTAAGCCAAGCTGAACAGATGGCCTCAGTTCTGCCTCTAAGATACTGTTTATCAGATTGAAAGACCTGGTAGGGACCAGATTATTTTTATTATGTCCTGATATGTAAAACTCTTCTCTCTTCCATGTATGTCTGAATTCATCTTTGCAGGTGAAGCTGAAGAAGTACACCAAGTTTCTTTTCGTGCGGGACCCATTTGTGCGTCTCATCTCTGCCTACAGGAATAAATTTGAGATGCGCAACGAGGATTTCTACCGGCGCTTTGCGCAGGTCATGCTGCGCCGCTACGCCAACCAGCCGACGCCCCCCGCGTCTGTGGACAAGGCGTTTGCCGAGGGCATCCAGCCCTCTTTCTCTCACTTCACCCAGTACCTCCTGGACCCCGAGACAGAGAAGGACATGCCCTTTAACGAGCACTGGCGGCAAGTGTACCGGCTCTGTCACCCGTGTCAGATCCAGTACGACTTTGTGGGTCACTTGGAGACGGCGGAGGAGGACGCGGAGCACCTTCTGCGCCTGCTGCGTGTGGACAACGTGGTGGAGTTCCCCACCTCTAATAGGAACCTTACAGCCAGTAGCTGGGAGGCCGACTGGTTCAGCACAGTACCCGTCGAGGCACGTAGAAAACTCTACAAGCTCTATGAGCCCGACTTCAGGCTTTTTGGCTACGACAGGCCGGACTGGATCCTCAATGAGTGATCTTTCACCGCCACACTGACAAACGTTTTTGTATGTAACGAAGTAATGCCACGCCCCTTACAGGCGAGACAACCCACTGAATTTAACCATGTTACCGAGCAGAGAAAACAAATCAACACACCTTTTGTTCTGGGCTTTTGCACATGTTTTTCTCCAGTGTTGTTTCTGCTATACTGAATGTGCACAAAACTGAGGACACTCCAAACTAATGAAGCCAAGATCCATTAAAGTTTTTCTGCATTTAAGTCGCAAAGATGGAAAAAGAAGCACACGCTGAAAATGAGGCAGTCCAGATGAGGTGGTCGGTGCAAACAAGCGTCCCTGAAATGTTGCACATTCAGTGTAGTCTTCAACCCCGCGCCTCGTGTTTAAGTAGTGGAAACTGTTTTGATGTCTCGCCATTCGAGTCCACAGTTGTGTTGTGACTAATTTAGAGCTTTGGTAGCACCGTATTTTAAAGAAACTCTGTCACAGAGCCATGCTCTGTTTGTTTTAGCGCAGAAACTGTTAACTCACATGCAGTGTGTGGGAATTCAATTAGGAAAAAAAAGCTGTTACTAATTAGTTAAAATATGTAAATGTTAGATAATTTATTTGAGCGCTGTTCAAGTGTTTGCTAAGCATGAAAGGGATTTTTTATGTTTTGAACATGCATACTAATTAGAGCTGGCAGCACCAGAAACGGGCTCTTTTAATACCTCAAACCGTGACAGGAAGACACGTTGCATGAAAGACGTTCAACAAAGAACCTAACTGCTTTTTTTTTTTTTTTTTTTTCTCTTCTCAGAGATTAGGTAATCAAAATAAATTCAGCATGGAGAATTTATTTTGACAGAACTGTAGCTGCTTGCTTTGTTAGACCAGTTTCAAGTGTGCGTGCCACAGCGCAGCGTCGGTGTACAGAAGAACAGCAGCCCCGGCGGACGCCACGCTGGATGCGTCTCAGCTTGTCTGTGATGGATTTAGCTGCAGAGTCAGCGTTCCTGTGGTTCCCGGCTGTACGTGTACAGGTGTGCCTCTCAGTTTTATATGAAAACTACAAAGGGAATGTTGTCCTTTTTTTTTTTTTAACTGTTTCTTGTTGTTGCCGTTAGAAGTGAATCTTTTGTCTCTGTGTTTCCACACACAAACAATAGATTTCCTTACTTTTATTGAGGCTGTAATGGATCTAATTAACATGTTTTACTTTTTATTGGCAGCATTTTCATAGCCTGGCCAGCCATCCTTTTACTTTTCGACAGAAAGAATTAGAATTAGTCTGATTCCTCTGGATTGGACCTTGATTTCCAGGGAGCAGTACCGACAGATGCAGAAGAAACTGCAGTCTAATCAGAGAAACGAAGCATGTGATGCAGGCAGACTTGACCAGAGACACATCCGAAGTATGCCAGTGAATGACTGTTGTCAGTTTGGCAGTACAGTGGTACCTCTACTTAAGAAATTAATTGATTCTGGAAGTAGTTTCCTAACCTGAAAATTCCATAAGTAGAGACGTGTTTTCCATGTAAATGCTCTAATCTGTTACAAACCCCCAAAATTCAGACATAAATTTTTATATAAATCATACAAATGCATCAAAACATGCAACAAATACATGTTACCATTAGATTACTGCACACTAAACATCAAATGAGAGTTGTACATAATGTAAAAATCAGAACAAAGTAAAGAATAAAAATTATGTTAATTTAGCTTTTAACTGCTATCGTCGTCACCTTTTCTCTCTCAGCAGTGGTTTTTGCCTGAGGTTTTGTAAAGAACCGATCCAAGGACGTTTGCTTTTTGTCGGCTTTTAACAATCCTTTGAAAATGTGCAAGGCAAACATCATCATAATGAGCGATAGTCTGACTAGTGAACACTTTCTGGGTGATTCTTTTCAACGAATTCCGAAACTTCATGGAATTTTCCTGAATTATCAAAGGGATGCCAGGAAGATGCTAGCCGATAGCAGAGCAGCTACAAGTATGTTTACGGTCGGTAAACTCTGGGAACTGCGAGTAGCAGCGCGTACTGTATTTTTGCCTTTCGTGTGCTGAAATTTCTTTCGTAACAAGAGGCAATATTTTCCTGTTGAGACGTGTCGTAACCTGAAAATTGCGTATGTAGAGATGTTCGTAAGTAGAGGTACCACTGTACAAAGTTTTTGATCCAAGATGTCATTAGCAATTCTGAGGCCATCTTGGTTGTTTTGAATACTGTCCTTGGACAGTCTGGAAGAGTCATTGGAGGGAGTTGGTTCGGTACGTTCTGTACCGGTGGAAACGCCCATGAACGGCACCGGGACCAGACCAGTCCCACAATGCTACAACTATGGAGTATGACCTACTCTTCAAGTGAATGGGCATGGCTGGCCAGGCTAGCATTTTCATGGGATGCACTGTATTTGTAGCATTAATTGAAAACCAACGAAGAGTGTGTTTCTGCATGTTGTAAAGACGCTTAGAGGTTGGTTTGATGTTTGCATATTAAATACGTTGGTAAAGCTGGTGCTCAACGAGACCATAATCAGTGTTAGGAGTTGAAACATTAAGGGTGGATTAATGCTGGAGCTGCATTAAAATTAACGTTTTCTTGATTTGTTTGAGGAAATAGTGCCTTTGGTTGCAAAAGTTTACACAGCATAAAAAAAAAAAGAAAGTATTTTTATAGGACTTAGTTTTTACTCATCACAACACATCAGAGCTATATGAAGCCCCAGTCAGTTATATTTGATATATTGGGACTTGTTTATCTGATGTGAACTCTTATTTGGGACCAATAGGAAAAAAAAAAGAAACTTGTAACGAGCAGAGTTGTAACGTGTAATTTGATCATTTGTACGATGTCTTCTTCAGTGGTTTCAACGTGTTCTCGCTCATCCTGCCGGGTTTTTGTGTGGATCAGACCGGATGTGATGTCAGACATGGTCGTTGCCAAAAAACGTCAAGTCCTGGAGATTTATCCATGTTGGTGTTTGTGTCATCGCGGTGCCTTTTGGCCTGTTTTGGATCATTGTGGAGTGTTGTGTCTTTAAATGTACGATCATGAGTGTTTTTAATTCCCCCCCCCCAACTCTCACCGTCTGGCTATAAACTGTTGCTGTCCACGTCCTCAGTCACACGCCACCTCGCCAATCATGAGTCAAGTTGTCATTTTATCTTTTTGTATTTTTTTTTATGTTGCTTTCCATATTCACACTGTCAGAAATAATTTAATTTAGTCTCTGTTCTCCCTGTCAAAGTGCCAACAAAAAGATGTGAAAGCAAGAATAATTGTTTGTAAGTCAAAGAGAACCAATTTATTTAATGGCAAAATAAAAACGATGAGGAAATGCTGCTTCTGCAAATGGAAAAATTCGTCTTACAGGGTCGATGTTTCCTTAATGGAGGCTGATGCGCTCCGATGTGACCTGTCGCCACGGCAACAGTCCTGCATGAAAGAACAATCCGTGTCCTACGTTTGACCTCATCCCAACTGCACGTTATAATGAGACAACATAATTTTGAGATGTTTCACCTGGAATTCATATAAGAGAAATAAAGGTTGTGAGGCATGAAAGGATATCTTTAAGTCTGTCCTTGAAAAGCTCGTGTATCGAATGGATTAAAGCAGTTGTTCAGTGTCCATATCAGTCATGAAGATGAATCGCCTCTTTGTGCTGTGAGGGGTTAATGCGAAGGCCTGGTTGAGAAAGAGGGGAGAGGACAACCACACCAGTGCAGCCCTCAGAAATGATAAGAGGAGACATTCAGCAGAAGAGCAGGGCGAGAACTAATATTTAAAATGTAGATAAGTCAACTTGGCACACATACAGGCCATACATATTTATGGTCCGTATCACAGCTGGGACCAGCAGTCTAATTTTAGCAGGAAGACCTGTTAAATATTCCTCGTGACTCCCTAAAGGTGTCGGTGTGTTCACGTTCATCAGAATCGTCTTAATCTCTCAAAGACATCACTGCAGACGTCCCTTGGGTGGTAATGGACTGAAGCTTTTTAATTCAGTCTGAACAGAGTGACTGACTGGAGGAACAAAAGTGACCAGACACAAGTCTGCCTTCACAGTTATGGTCATTTTATTACATCATTTCCCATCTGGGATTAATAAAGTGGAACTGATTTTAATTAAATTCTCCAAATTAGCTGAAAAGTGTTTAATGCTGTTGGAAAAGAGGTAATAAATTAAATTTCTTGAGTGTGTATGAAGTGTTCAGTCACATCACTGTCACTCTGCAAAGTTTTTTTTGTGCGTGTTTTACTTCTTTAAGTCCTGCTTCACTTTCAGATTAGAACAACACATCCAGGTACTTTGTCGTTACACAATGTTCCCGCCCCTTTTTTCAGGTGCCAATAAGACATTTGAGGTTTTTGCAAACCTAAAGGTGTTAAATAACACAACAGTGTTGCTCTGTAGCTACGTGGTGATTTAATGCTGCTGGGCCACGGTCGTTTACAGAAAAACGGTCCTACATTTTTGAATCTCCAGCTAATTTCAGAAGCTGTCCTTTCAATGAAGGATCATGTTTGACTGACCGTTCACCAACAGAACAGATCACTTTTTTGACTGGAATTATCACAAATGTTTCATAATAGGCGGGTAAAAAGGTTTCCTGTTTTCATGCTGGCCTTGGGTCGCCTGAAACAACGGAAACCTTTACTGTTTTTCTTCACTATCTTTCTTTGAAGCAAAAACACAAAGTAAGATATAGTTTCTTTTTAACTATTTTGATTTGCAAAACCCCACGCAGCAGCTTTTACCCTTAGTTTCTGCTTAGTTTCTACTTAAACCTGGTTTATGCTCAGAAATCAGGCGCAGGCGACGCAGATATTCCCCCCCCCACCCTACGCAGACACTCCGGTGCACCTCCACAAAATTGTAGGTGACCGCAGACAGTGCCGCAGAGAGTGTCACAGAGAGAGAGAAAGGAGGCCTCTGAGGCCTCTACAACCGCGTAAAAAAGAGCGCATCATCGAAAAAGTGAAGGAAGTACCCACATCTGTAAGATTCTGGTTCTCCACACTATAAGGACAGCACATATTCTAGTAATTCATGGAGGGAGATAGCGATGAATGTGGGTCTAGGATACGGCCGAACAGATGCGGAAGTGGAAAAACGCAAGAGATAAGTTGTTAGTTTAGCTAGTTCGTGATTGTCCCTCTTGCATTGTGGCGTGGATTAACATAGCACAAACCGCACTTCAAAATTGGGCATAAATCAAAAGTAACTGCAGCATACCGGCGACAAGCTAACTGCGACACATTGCTGCAAGAGTATACACAGCTCTTTAGTCTCTACTTAGTTTCTGCTTGCCCTCAGACGGACAGACACCAGGCCACCTGGTGTTCAATGCAGGTACTACAGTTCTTTATTACAGAGTAGCCTTGGTGCTAATGCTAATGATGCTAACGTGTGAGAGAAACTATTTTTAAACACTTGTAGCATGTACAGTTTTACAACATATTGAAGCAACAGAATGACACTTGTTTTCCAAAAGTCTGCTAGTTTTTTGCACGGTGCTGAATGCACAGCACAGCGTGTAGATCCTCTGCAAAATCTGCCGCTCGACTTGAAATATTTCATTGCAGGTGAGGCAAAAAAATGCTCAGACAAACACCAAAAGGAGGAATTTTGCAACTATGTCAGACGTTCCCAAGGGAATGACTGGACTAATGAACATAGGAGAGCATAGAAGCAAATGGAAATGAGGCACAAGGTATCAAACAGCTCAAGTTTTGGACCTGCCACTGGTAGTTTTACAGCATTTGTCTTCACCCAAAGAGAAACAAGACGGATGTGATGCAGAGCTGTCAGAGCTCAACAAAATGTTCAGCTAACGTTAGGTTACACTGACAAACCTCATTAACATTTGGAAAACATTTCCACAAGATGAAGCAGCTTAGCATTTTCTAAATATTTGGCAAACGAAATCCTTCACAACCCCTTGAATTGAATTAAGGCAACAAAACCAACTGCCCTCTAATTTTTTAATTTTGTTTTAGAGTTGTCTCCATCCGGTCTTCTTGTGGCACGAAGACAGGAACAGAGCTGGTCTGATCTAGAATCATCCGGGTTAGCGATTAAAATCCTGTGAGATCCCATGAGTCCTCTGTCTGGCTGCTGTTACCTGCCGACTAGGTTCTCTTTCTACTTTGGGACTGATCAGTCAGTGCTCCATCGCTTACAAACTCTTCAGAACCCAGCAGCTCGCCTCCTGACAGGGAAGAAACGTTGGGAGCACATCACTGCGGTGCTGACGTCTCTTCACTGGCCTCCTGTCCAGTTCAGGATCCAGTTTAAGATTTTATTGTTGGTTTTTAAGAGTCTCAGCAGCACGGCACCACCTTATTTGTCAGAGTCCAGTCAGAGTCACTGAGATCATCCAACCAGCTGCTCTTGTCAGTGCCAAGATCTAAATTAAAAAGCAGGAGCTGATAGAAATGATTTTCCACTGCTGCTCTGAAATTGTGGAACAGTCTGGCTTTAAAAATCAGATCTACCCTGACCTCTGAACATTTTAAACTATGAATAAAAACCCACCTTTTCTCACTGGCTTGAGCGCAACACCTTCATTTTTATTATATATAATGTAAAATCTTGGTCCACTGAGGTTGATTTAAATGTGCTATAGAAATAAAGTTGACTACTAAGAACACAAGGCGAGTTAGCAGAATCACCGGAAACACCGCGGATTCAGATGGTCGTGAATCAAGTGACTCACGTAAACCGGATCTCTTTAATGAGTGATTCAAGATGAGTTAGCAGAATCACCGGAAACACCGCGGATTCAGATGGTTGTGAATCAGGTGACTCACATGAACCGGATCTCTTTAGTGAGTGATTCAGAGAAATGAAACCACCACTAAACAGGAGCAGACCTGCAGTCCAACAGGCCCGACTGCCTCCTGCTCCTCAGGAACTGAAGTTTTTTGCTCCGTATCTTTGATCTAATGCTAACTAAGTCACATTGTATTTACAAATACAAATGTCTCCTGCACACAAACTTGAATTTGTCAGGCAGTTTTATTTAGTAAAGCGGGACCTGCTTTGTTTAGAGCTCATGTCGTTTTTAATTCATAGACTTTAACACGTTCATGGTTAGCTAAGCACAGTAACAAACCTTATATGATGTTTTGGAAAGCTCGTCTATTTTTTTCCCCCTTAAATATTAGAAGATACGTTTGGTAAATATGAAATTATAACTAGCAGTTAGTTGGCAACATGGGACAAGCAGATTCAAGCAGGTACTCTGGCTTCATACAAAACAAGTGGTTAGAAGACTTTTCTGAGGAGGAGAGGAAATAGAAAGACCGTCAGTCCGTGGAGGCTCCAGTAAATGGCTGATCGTGTACTCCAGCACGTGCACCTGCATGATGACAAGTGTTCATGGTGACCTTCAGCAGCTGGCAGATGGATCTTGTTTTCCTGCATATTTATCAGAGTGGTGTACCAGGAAAAAAAGGAAATGCGTGTACTTTCAATTTTCCATTTTCGATCCAGGAGATGTGTTAAAGTTTCATGTTGTGTTACAGTTGTGTTATTTATCTTTTTTAAATGTATATATGAGTGTTAGACATAAAAAAGTTAAAATGAAAGAAGAATTTTATGTAGAAACTGTGTTTTGTTTTTTGTTAACAGTCCTATCTTCTCTTAATTGTCCCCCGCGCTGGGTTTGATGAGGTAGCCGTTGAAAGTGATATAGACGTCTACGTCGTCGCTGTAAATGGCGTTCTCCCTCTCCCTCTTGTAGAGGCGGATCCACACCTCCTCGTTGAGCTCCAGCTCCAGCATCAGGCTCTGACTCTGCATGATGGAGCGGTCGCTGGGCTGCGCGTACACGATCGCCCGCTCTGTGTCGTTCTGCATGATGTGCAGGTACGTCTCCTTGAAGTTCCAGGTGTGGATGTTGACGTTGAAGAAGTAGATCCCCGGGATGCGGCAGAGGAATTTCCCGTCAAACATGTTGAAGTGGTCGTCGAGGTTGACGAACACCGTGTCGAATACCAGCGTCTGGTAGGCATCCAGGCTGTGAAGGGATTTGCGGCGGCCAACGGAGAAAGCAGAGTACTGGACTTTGCAGGGGTCTCCTGGAAAACCCGCCTGACCTTTACTGCCTTTTGGACCCATGGGTCCCCTGGACCCCGGTGTGCCTTCTTGTCCAGTTTTTCCTGGTGTCCCTCTTTCCCCACGATCTCCTTTATCACCTGAGTGACATAAATTCCATGTCATAAGATCACAGAGAAAGACATCACAGCATCCACAGAGTAAAAACCTTTAAGAAAAGCCCGTTGATTTTAAAGGTTAAAGGCATTTTTCAGGATGAGACATATCTGTGGTTATCTTTTTGGTAAAGGCAAGTTATATACAGTCGTGAATAGGTTTATATCTCTTCTTCTAATCCCTGTTTTTTTGTGTGTAAAAACAAAATAAAATTCGATCAGATCATAGTTTGTCTTAGTATAAGGCAAATACAACCTCTGATAAACAACAGAGAACTTTTTTCAACATGCCATTATTTTTTAAACAACACCCACAAAAATAACTTCTTTATAACCTCATTGTCTCCTACAAAGAACCGTCCATTTAGTGACCATGGAGTAGTGCACTATCTGATGAGTAGGAGGTGAGTTTGGACACAACTCAGACCTCAACCTATTTTAAGTGCGGCTGTGGGACCCTAAGAGAGCTGTTTGACACGTGAATCCCTCCAAAAAATTCAATGAACTCAAGCAATGTTGTAAGAAGAAGGGGCCAAAATCCCTCCACAACAATGTGGGAGAAATGATTGCTTTAAGTCATTGCTGCTAAAAGGGGATTTACAATCTGAGGACTCATGGGGGTACTTAGTGTTGCCCTCACAATCTCTGTCTTTAGCTTCATTTTTGTTAAATAGATAATGGCAGGTGAAAATGTTATACTTCTGAGTGTCATCTGATTGTCGTCCAATCAGATGATTTTTAATGTTTTTAACACACACAAAAAAACAGAAAATGAAAAGAGGAGATGTGGATTTTTGCACAGGACTGTAGCTGTGTGAAACCACAGAAGCACATCAGTTGAAAAACATTAACGTGCTCAACAGGTTTGGATGCAGTAACACAGGATCCTCTCTGAAACAGCAAATTACACAAAATTGTCCCTTCATAGTTTTCTTCATTACAGGAAAAAAATAAAAGAAAAAAATCATTAAAAAATCCCCAACTACATTTATCCCACCTCCATTGCTCCAGTCACCAGGATTCCCACGTTAGGTACCAATGATGCACCTGGGGTCTGGTGGGCTGTTTCCTACACTAACTGGTATTCATGAGGGACCTCATGCATTCTTCATACCATGCGTTTCTTTGAACACTGTAAGCCTGATACTGTGAAGTTTGTCGTTTTTCTGGCACAAGATGACAGTTAGGCTACCGACGTCTGGTCCAACTGAACATCTGTGTCTCCACGCGGATGATCTCCACCCATCATCAGCTGCAGATGGAGTAGGGGTGATGAAATGGTCCTCCTGAATGATGTCCTTGTGTGAACTTTCATTTTTTGCCTCTAGTTTGAGAAGGGAGGGACTCCTCACTAGGACATCTGTCTCTGACTCAACAGGCACACAGGATAGGCAGTTTTGGACAGGGGAAGAACAATGTAAACAAAAAACCACACTGTATAAAAAGACCTGGACAAACCCGCTGTGATGTCATCCATAGGTTTTTTGTTTTTTTTTGAAGAGTGCTTTTGAAGCCTCTTTTTCCTTGTACTGCGCAGCGCCACGTTGCAAATAGATTAGACGAGGAGGCCAGACAAGTCAGTTAGCCACCATAAGCTGCCTTATGTCAGTCACAGTTAGCTGTTGTAGTCCAGTTGTAGTTTGGCTGGCTGAGCTTATGCTAACCTATAATGTGAATCAGTATTACTTAACATTGATTCAGATCAAATCTGTTCAAACACCCTTAATTCAGGTGTCGCAACCGAAACTGCCCAGAGCTGAACTGGGACTCGTAGAGCTCTGCTGGGACCTCCGTGGCCCAGCTCACCATGTGTGAGTCACAGAACGATTGACTGCGACTCCCAGCAGAGTTCCATTTGGAGACGGAGTCTGCGTCCATCTACAGCTCAAAATATGAGTGGAAACTGGGCTTTTTCACATGTCTAACAATTCAAATGACTGAGAGAAAAAAAACATATGCTAGCACAGCTTTATACATCTGGTATATGTGTGCTGCAATGTATGTGAAAACGTCTGTCTTTGTGAGTACACACAAACACACGAAACGACACTTTTCCTGCATCTGCACCCAAACGTCTGCAGCTGTCTTTGCAATCGACATGTGAGGTATCATCATTACATGCCAAGATCTAAAAAAAACTCCAGGGTTTTAAGAGAAAAAAGGCTGTAGATGGCTGTAGTCATCATTAGAAATAAGAATGAGGGACTCATTTCCAGCTGAATGAGATTTTAACGAGCTGCCAGTTTGTCCCAGACTGTCCACTCCGGCAATCTCAACTCAAAGAGCTGAGCGCAGAAAACAAAAACAAGTCCTGAAGACTCTGAAATGCCATTTCCTCCTGAAAGAGGAAATGGCAAGGAAAAAATTTTCTTTTGTCAAAATGGAACACTAGCCCCAAAGGCTTTACTGTGAGTATAAAGGCAGAGAAAAACACAGTTCCTGAGCCACAGCAGCAGTGGAGATGACTGGTGCAGAGCTGAGACAGCTTTTCAAGGGAAGAACATCAAACAAACTGGGAAATGTCATGGTTTGATGTTGCTTTGCAGCATCAGGGACTCAGCACGCTCACAAATCCACCGAGGAACACCTCAGTAATGGCCAAGTCATGTTGCGGGATGATTTAAAACTGGAAGCACATCCAAGAAAACCCACAAACGTCTCGCAAATTAGGAATTTATTTAGCAAGCTGTGAGAGACTCATGCATAAATGTGCAGAATGCTAAAAAGGAGCCATTCCTGGTGGAGGTGGTCAATAGTAACTCCTGAGACTATTCTGTAGTCGCATTTCATCTGCAGGCGCTGCATCAAGAAGGATCGAAAGTTCGCTAGTCCGGTTTAGTGAAAAAATATTTTCCCTGATGACCGTACATAAACAGGAGAAAAGGATTGGGTGTTGTTTGTTGACTTTGCCTCAGATGTCTAATGACCTGAATGGCCTCATAAACATATCTAAACAATGAGAAGAGGCGTTTTTTTTGCTCTTAAAATCAACACACAGAAATCTGTGGGAGCAAAGAAGACTCGTTGCTTTGATTTTCCATAAATAAACCCAGAGGCCCTGAAATTCTGAGTCTCTCCAAACCGTGACATTATGGCATTTGCATTTTATCGTGGAAACTTGCAGTAGTTAGATGACTTAACTTTTTAAGCAACACGAGAATAGCTATGCACAATGAGTGTATTACACAAACTCAGGTCTGAAAACTGCAGATTTATGCTTCCGAGTGGTCGGAAACCCAAGATGGAGCTGTCCTGTTGCTCATACCTTTCAGTATGGTCATATTGATGTAAGTGCGGATCTCTGGCACGTGGCTGAACTCTCCCGTCATTGGCTGATCTCCGCTGCCCTCTGCTGGCCCCAGATGATCACAGCAGCGTTTGCAGCCCATGGGAGGACCACTGGGAGGGGGCACCGTGGCCACCAGGGAGGTGAACAATAGGAGGAGGAGGAGGACAGCCAACATAACTGTGTCTAAAGGAGGAAGAGAAATGTATCATGACTGGAAGAGCATCTGCTCTGTAAGCTTTATCCTTGAGCTCATTTCTGCAAGTGGAGAATGAGTAGTTGAGTTTAGTTTTACTTGACTGAGATTTGGGATGATGGTGAAACAGATTTCCAAGATTTAACGCCCAGAAAGGAGGAAAATTACAGGAGGTGAAGATGATGCCAATACATGTGATGTCATCCCAGAGTATGAAAATGAAAAGTCAGAAAAAGTTAACATTTGCATCTCACTGGTAGTTAAAATAACGCACTGACCTGGTGCTTAAAGGCTCAATAAAATAGAGCTTTAAAAGAGATGAAAGAGAAAGTCAATGGGACAGTGCAGAGCAACAGGGACTGTAAATCACTCGAAGAATGACCCTGTAAAGGAGAGAACCGTTTCAGTGAAAAAGAGGTGGCTGCCTGCCAAACTGCGTGATCAGCCAGTCTCCGTGTACCGTAAGAGGAACAGTATGTGCTGCCGTGTTTATACGTTACAGCTGGATCCATACTGAGAGCAGCATCCTCCACATGCAACTGGACATTTAGATGTTAAGCAAAAGACTGTAAACACATACTTAAAAAAAAAAACATCAAAACTAAACAAAAACAGCTGGTTCTCTCATCAGCCTTTACTTATAAACACTGTAAGTCTCACCATTCTGGAATGTATTTGCTCTGTGAAGGTGCACCGTGGGCTTTAATGGAAACGGCATAGAGCTAATAATGGTGCGCTTATTCAAAACTGTGCCACATACACAGAAAACAAAAGAAAACAACTGCTGAGTCACACACACTTGAAAGTCTGCAGTGAAATTGCAGTCTGCATTGTGGAAACTGTCCCGACTGATAAAAGCGTGTGCTTGTGGGCACACACAGATTAGACCCAGGCTCTCCAGGGTTCAGCGCCGGTACGTTTGCTTTGTCGTTATGGGACACTTACTTCTGCATATCTCACCCATCCATCTACACTGGCGTCTTCCTATCCGGGCTGATGGAGCCTGCTTGACACTATACTGGCTCTCTTCAGTCATTTTTAACAGTTTATTCAAACATATATTCATTCACAGTGCTTACTTTCTGAAGAACATGAGAAAATATCGACGGTAATGCACAATCCATTTCTCCTGTCAGTGGCTTTGCCAGGCACATCTGCCACCTCAGTTGCTTGTCATTCAGTTGTTAGTGAGTAACAGATGGTCAGGGATGATAAATATGCTGTTATCACAGAATGTAATTGGCTGTTATGCATCTTGAGCGATGGTTAGACGTTACTGATTAAGACTAGTGGAGCTTGGCTCATGCACAGCTGTATGGGGGAGACGTGCAGCTTTGGTTCAGGAAGTTGTGTCGTAGTTGTCTGATTAGAGCAGCTGTGGAAAAGCTGCATTTACTTTGCTCTTTTCTAGTCTTGTTGGCAGCACAAGGTGCTTTGCACTATATGCCACATTTACCCATTCACACTGACGTGCATTGCTTTGCTTTTGTCTGTCATACCCACTCTCCAAACGTGACAAAAGCCATCAGGGTCAATGCAGAGTTCATCAAATCATCAGGTGAGAGGCAGTTACCGTGGAGACCAGTCCTTTACAGGATTTATCAAATGATGTCGGCCAGAGTTTGTATTCTATATGTATGGTTATGGTAATCTGGATTGCAAAAGAAAAAGAAAAAAAAAAGCCCATAATTTAAGTTTTTAAAGTTAAGTTTGGTTTGGACTGTAGGCTAGGGTTAAAAAAAAAAAAAAGACATGATGTCAGTCCAGTGACCTGCATGTGTGTGTGTGTGTGTGTGTGTGTTTCCAGCTGCAGTTCCAAGTGTTTAATTAGCTCTTGAAGACATTTCAAATCTCATGAAAACCCGAGACAAGAAATCCAGCCGCCTTATCGGGTTACCATGAGCTGGACGACCGACAATCTACACCAGGACGTTTCCGCCAAGAGTTTTGCAGCTGCACAGTTTATAGTCAGTCAAAATAATACGGTTGATCCTGCTGGTGTTTGCTCTGATCTCATCTTTCAGTCAAAATATTCATCTTGTTAAAATCCTCTTGAGGTTCACAGACTGAACCGCAGATAGTTATTCAAGTATGTGTGATATGGGTCATTCTCTGACCAAGCACATTACATAACCATGTTTTTTTTCCTTTTCCCCCACATTTGTGGAAACCCCCACTATAATTGGAGGCTTGTATAACGTGTTTATATGTGTATGCGTGTTATAGACGACGCTGTAAAAGCAGTATTAAGGCGCCGACTTCAGTAAATCAAGCAAGCTGGCTCTTGCACGCTGTCATGCATCCTGATGAACATCTGAAAATATTTCCAAGTCATCAGCAGCACACTAGTCGTTCCAGCTCTCATGCACCCGCAGCTCTGCAGACTTTTACGTGAATGACTCACCTCGCTCACGTCTCTGCTGCCGCTGCAATCCGCTCAGGATTGAGGAGTCTTCTCTCTCTGTCTCTCTGGAAAAGTGACTGGAGTTCTCTGTTGGACGGAAATCACCCTTTTTGCTGATCCCTCCTTCATGTGGACCCTGGCTGTGACCATTTATGTGACAGGAACATCTGTTTTGACAGCTGTCAGCTGCAGGAGACTGGTCGGTGGGATTTGAACAGAACTGCAGCGTGAAAAAACAAACAAACAAAAACAAATAAACTTGTGCACCTGTGCAACAGCTACAGGCAGGAAGACTGTGGTCTGAGTTTACTTCTGATGACTTGAAACTCATCTAGTTAAATGCAAATTCTTAATCAGATCAGACAACGTGATTTTGGAGTTCAGTAACATCAAGTCAGCAACAACTGCTAGGTAAAGGACGGAAAACTCTATCTGTCACTGCCTCCTGCTCCGCCCTTTCCGGTGTGCTGAAGAATGCAAGGAAAGAAAATCTAATGGAAAAAAAAGTGACCTAACAAAGTCTCTTTGTTAGGTCTACTTGTTCAGTTGCTTGATAACACAAATAACTAATCAGCCAATCACATGGCAGCAGCTCAGTGGATTTAAGCACATAGATGACTGGAGATCAAACTGAGCAGCTGAGAAACTTATCTATTTTAACACACAGCCCTCTCTAGGGTTTACAGAGACAGGTCTGAAATAGAGAAAATATCCAGTGAGCGTGAGTTGTGTGGACGAAAATGCCTTGTTGGTTTCAGAGGTCAGAGGGGAATGGGCAGACTGGGTCAAGATGATCCAAAGGCAGCAGTAACTCAAATAACCAGTCGTTACAGCCAAGGTTTGTAGAATACCATCTCTGAACGTGCAACATGTCAAACCTTGAAGCAGGTGCTCCCCAGGAGCAGAAGACCACACCAGGTGTCACTGCTGTCAGCTGAGAACAGGAAACTGGTTTCTTAAACATGAGTTTGCTGTACTCCAGTGGTCCCCAGACTCTCCAGATCTCAGTCCAATAGAGCACCTTTGAGATGCAGCTGACACATCTGCAGCAACTGTGTGATGCTGTCATGTTGATATGGACCAAAATCTCTAAAGGGAATGTTTCCAACACTGTTGAATCTGTGCGATGAAGAATTAAGGCAGTTTTGAAGGCAAAACGGGATCCAATCCAGCACTCGAGAGGTGGACCTAATAGAGTGGCTGGTGAATGTAGATGGTGTGTCCAGACCTAGATCAGGAATGTGCTTCTGTGCTTTGGGGTGGTTTCATGAAGACTGGTAGAAATCTGGCCACAGGGGATACGTGACAGAACCTGTGATAGAAGCAGAAACCTGTCTTCCTAAATCCTTTAAAGTAGTTAAATCTGCACCTTTTCTATGGCCAATCCTAGTTAATAAAATTATAAAAGGCCAATAATCAGCCAACCAATTAATCAGTCGACCTATAGTATTACAAGACGAGGTATACATAAGGTACAATCCATCAATCCATGACTTTACGTAGCAACTATGCACTTAGTCTACATAAAGGAGCTACATTATCTTCGGTGTTTATACTCGTCCGTTGTTGTTTGTGTTGTAATGTAACTCGACAATCAAACACAAGGAGGAGTTGTGGGTTCTCTTCTATAGCGCTGTAGCTTTCAGTGCTGAACTTCCTTCTATTTACTTCCTTTATGAGATGCAGTTTACCTTAAATACGTTGGAACTGATAAGTGTTGAGCAACAATCATTTTTTTTGACATTATAGCAATGTATGTTTCTACGCTGGTTGGAAAAAAACAAAGAAGTAGTAGCAGAAAACCTGTAGACGGAAATATCTAGCAGACCGGTGACATTTGTTCCAGTCTGTATCAACCCAACACGTAGTTACATTTCTGGGGAGGTGCATGGCAGGAAGCATCAGAGGTTACAGGGGTACAGGGTTCCACGCTACAGCAGACATACGACGCTGGAACAACGTAAAGACTTGGAGGTGGGAGTATCAGTGAGTGTCAGTGAAAGTCCTTAAACCAAACACGCTGCTAAACCAGCCAAAGGCTGCCAGCTCGGCCCATGGCTTCTAGCCTTCTCCTGGGTCTGACTGCCACTGACCAGGTGGTCCGTGACCAAGGGCAGAGCTGAGGCCGCTGTCAGCTGCACTGACAGAGCCACTTAGCTGGGCTGAGGCCCGGCCAGATGACTGCGTCACCTCTGTCAGAGCTTTATCGGATCTCTGCCAGAGGCAATAACAGTTAGAGAAGACACAGGTGATAATAATCAGAGATGGAGGGTAGTAACTGAACCCAAACCAGGAGTACCAACCAGAACAAATAGACCAAAACTCATTTTAAAAATCAGATCAAGTAATATCCCCTGAAAACACAACAGTCAATAAGCAATACACAGAATGTCTGTAATAAAGAAATGTTCTGGTTGTTCCCATCTATGGTTTTATAAAATGGACTGAAGTACTGTGGAAAACTGTCCAACTGTGAGGAGAAATGAAATGTGAAATTGTATAAGGAAATTGTGGATGTTGTGTCCTCTGGGCGAAAGACAAGAAGGACCTTCCAGTTTATTATCAGCACACAGGTCTGTTATTAAATGTGGCTCATGTCAGTTGAACATTCGTACCGGAACGATTTATACTTGATCATATATGTTGCCATCCGGCTGATGTCCTCTTCAGGGAAGGTCCAGATTGTTTCTGCAAGACAATGCCAAACCAAATCCTCATCTACAATGTGGCTCCAAAGTTAGTGTGCTAAAGTGATGTGCTGCCCAAATTGGAACATTTAGGGGGAATTAGAAGATATATAATCAAAGAGGCACATCTGGAATCACATATGAAACATATAAGAATTTTTGAAATAAAAATAAATATAACTAGTCTCTTCACTTTCTAAACTCTCAGTTATTCTTTTTTTTTTACTAAAGAATGATTTCTTTTTTTATTTTTGATATGTTTTCTTTGTGCTAATTTTAAGCAAATACAGGATATTTCTTTGAATTCACAAAGTAATGCAGTCCTTTTATTAAAGAGACATTTTGTACGGTTTTAGAGAAACGGTTTTGTGAAAAATTCCAGATAAAATTCCAGAGCAGAGGAGGACTTCCAGCCCGAGACCACAAATGTGCGTGTTGCCGGGTCATTTAGCAGCAGGAACATTCTGTGCTGATGGCCTGTAATGGCCTCATGCTTCGATGATGAAATGCTTACGTGGACACCAGAGCGATCACCCAGGTCCCAGATCACATCATTTGTGTTCTGTGAGCTCAAGGCAGACAAAATGACTTTAAATGGCTTTAAATGAACAGTGCTCACAGAGAAGTTGGTCGTCTGCACAAAAAGGCTGACAATTGTTTAAAAATATATTTTTTTAAGTCTTAAATGTCACGCTCTTACATGTCATTTAGTTTTGAAGATGTTTTTCACACACCTTGGAGATATTTTCTGTTATTACTCAGGAGAAATAGTGGCTTTATAGCTACTGTACCAACATGTCAAACTATCACTTTGGGATGTTGTGTATGATGTAAATAAAGACAGAATGTTATTTTCAAATCTCATAATTCGAATCTCATTTTGAATTTCATGGCAGCAACACGTTTCATAAAAGTTAGGACATGAGCAACAAAAGTATTGAAACGTAAGGGTTGCTAAAAAGAGACGTTCAACTGAGATGGTAGGGGTTCACCAGTCTGTGAAAAACTGCATCTAAATGTTAATATCATGAGATTTTAAGAATGTGAAGAAATCTCTGTGTGCTGGGGACAATGTTAAAAATCAGTATTGGATATCTGTTATATTTGGGAGCACAGGCAGCACTGCTTTAAAAACATGGGCAGTTCTGTTGTAAGAATCACTGCATGAGCACAAGGACACTTCTGGAAATCTAAGAACCAGATCCACAAGTCTGGATTAAAGATTTATCGTGAAAATAGTCATGTGAACATGATCCAGAAACACTGCAGTCTTTTCTGGGACAAAGCTCATTTAACATGGACTGAGGCAAAATGAAAAAATGTCATATGGTCACATGGAACTGAAATTTGAAATTGTTATTGTAAAGCTTAGAAGCAGTGTCACCCAAACTGAAGAGGAAAGGGACCCTTCAGCTTATTATCAGTTCTCAGTCCAAAAGCCTGCATCTCTGATGGCATGGATGTGCATTAGTGCCCGTGTGTTGGGCAGTTTTCACATCTGTAGAGGAAACATCAACGCTGAATGACGTTTAGAGCATTTAGAGCAACATATGCTTCCCATCCAGACAACGTCTCTTTTAGGGAAGGCCTTACATATTTCAACAAGACAATGCTAAACCACAAAAAACATGGCTTCAGGGTAGTAGAGTCCAGGTGCTGAACTGTCCTGCCTGTAGTCCAGCCCTTCCACCAACAGAAAACCTTTGGTGCATCATGAAACAAAATAAATATGATAAAAAAGACCCAGGATTGTTCAAGCTACAGTGCTGCGTCACAGAAGAATGGGACAGTATTCCTCTCCCAAAACCCCAGCAAAGCAGACAGCATGTGCATGTGGGCCCCATCTGGAATAAACCTGGGCTACATAATACCTATGAGGGTCAAATACATGGAGTTCATGAGGGATACAGGTACACTGACTGTGTATGAGCTCAGAAAGAAGCAAATTGTGTGCATCCCATATAGTTTCAGTTACATACATCCCATATTAGAAAATTAACCAGTTAGTCCCAATGGGCAAACACAGTTAGAAAAACTGGGAAACTGTCTCCTTAGGTCTCAGACGTTTATGAACTGTTATTCAGAGAACAGTTGGGTCACCATGACCATGACTGTGTTTGTTTATATTTCCCAGCTTTTTCTAAACTGGGGTCGTTGACAATTTCTGAATTACTTTGAAACCTCTAAACCTCCACCCAGCCCTGTGAAGGAAAAGACTGCAACCTTTCACCAGCGTTTTCATTTTTTTGCCATCCCCGTTCCAGCTGAGGAGGCTGAGGCGGTGTAACATGAGCTCAGCTGCTAAACGGTACTGTCTGTGTGTCCTGAGGGCCGAGCTTTCATTGACTTATATGCTCTTACATCAGGGGGCATTCCTCCACTTTTCCAGAAAAAGTAACCTTTATGAGACACATCTGAACCCACTAGATGCAGCTCAGCATCGGCAGGCGGGTCCAACCACAGCAAAGCCCCTCATACCTTTGAAGCTGATAGAACCGACCCAAACCCAAGATTAAAACTAAGGGTGGCTGCCTGCATTAAAAGAGGCCAAACTTCTGTTGATTAGGGGGATTAGATACTTTAGAGGGAACAGAAGGGTTTTTTTCCACCCCCACAACCCCACCCTCATTATTCCTGTGAAATGTGTTTTTTTTTCTCTCTCTCTCTTTCGACTGTCATAATTATGGGGAGCTGTATCTAAATTTTAAAAAACAGAGGTGAGTTGAAATTTCTGACCTTGAAGCGTTCTTGAGGTTCAGCTCTGGAGAGTTAATTAGGAGAAGCGGTTCCTCTGAATCTCAAAGTGCATCTCATGGGCTCTTTTCAAACTACTGTGTCAGTGATATTTTTCATAATTTTCTTTCCCCAACGTGTCACATCATGTAACATCGGGGGGGGGGTTTTCCAGTGTTGATGAAGTCAGCTAGAGTCCTCAGAGCGAGCGAGCGTCCTCCCTGGGAGTACTTGTTCAGGTGAAGAGATGGGGCTTTTATTTTCTGTAATTTTCTTTAAAGTTTCTCTAATGACAAACACAACAGTGTGTGGTGCTCATTTTACACAGGAGTGTTATGTACCCAAAGAGCTGATGGATTTCCAGGTCAAATGTAGGAACCAGAATTGTGTGAAAGCCAGAGCAGATGGTTCAGGTTGTGTAACAACCGTTTCTCCATTAGCATCAGGCTTCTAGGACGCTGGTGAACAAGACCCAGAGAGACACAGTGACTGAGCAATAAGATATACATCTCAACCAAGACTAGGACTCTGCATAAATTTTCTTTTTAATTGAACACGTTATCTTCTCCATCTCGCTTGATTCACCCTCCCTTTCCCTGACAGCATAGAACATAGCTGTACAGCATAGCTTTGTTGTCCAGTGTGTGGTTCTGACTCATTCCACCAGTTAATTCTTGGGCATTAGGTCCATTTTCATCTACTTAATGTACAATATTAAAATTCTACCTGCAGTTTTGTTATAACTCCATTATTCTCCGTTAATGGCTCGGCTTCTTGAACCGAGCGGCGCTGCTGGTGAAGGTCAGCCAGCCAACGGCTCTGTGATGGAGGCCAGCCAGCAGCCGCTCATGAACCGATTCAACCAAATCACCTGAGTCTGCTGTGTTTTCAGTGAGTCCATTGTCTTTCTGTGAGTCCGCTAACTCGCCTTGTGTACTTAGTTAGCAGCCAGTCAGAGGACTCATAGCATCCAGGTTAATAGGGACTACCTGAGCACCGTGGAAATGGTATGCACTAGGTGGCAGCACTGGTCTAAACCCACTGTTACCACTGCATTACAGGCTTTTGTCATGTTGGTGAGTTGTATGGTGGACACAGATGCAGGAGTTCCCGGTAAAGTTCTTTATTAACAAAAAGCACAAAATTCAAACTT
Source organism: Hirundichthys speculiger (assembly GCA_018398805.1). NCBI lineage: Eukaryota > Metazoa > Chordata > Actinopteri > Beloniformes > Exocoetidae > Hirundichthys > Hirundichthys speculiger. The sequence goes on from JAGFBZ010000555.1 coordinate 335,745, forward strand.
AACTCATAGTAGCAACTGGAGATGGGACAGGAAGACAGGACCGTGGGAGGAGAACAAGACAGACCTTCAAAGTAAAACAGGAAACAAGGTCGACTACAGACAGGGGAGACGAGAACACTAACCAAACCCACAAAACATGCTCTGCCCAACCCACACCATAACAGTTTAGGAAGATATGAACATTTTTGGTTTGAAAAAAAAAAAAAAAAAAAACAATATGAAACTCCCGCTGATTTGGATGGCACTGATTTAACGTGATGGGGAATTTCACAAGAGATTCCAGGTTCCATCATTTTGGCAATGAGATGATCAGCACTGACTGAGAGACAAGAGGTGATCCTGTTTGCCTTCCCTGGAATAACTGGAAGAAACTGCTAGCCCAGAAAGGTGCATATCTACAAAGCACCAAATGAAAGTTAATTTTGCCCCCTTACATGTCATTATTCCGCAGTAGTCAGAAGGACTACTGTGAAGGAGCGTCTCTGCACCCAGATATTAAAGCTGATGGCAGCGAGTTCCCATCCATGTTTTCTAATGAGAGGCTTCATCCGTGTTGCCTGCTGATACTTTATCTGATCTCAACAGCTCCGTTGTTGCCAGAGAACAAACACAACATAACAACGCAGCCATGGAGATGTATTGGCCCATCCGTCTTTTTTTTTTTTAAGCTTTTGTCCTCCTTTTACACTGCAACAATATGATTTCTCTTTGGGGTTTAGTGAAGTATTATTCAACTCAATCCAAATACACAAATACATGTCTTTTTTTCATAATATGTCCCCTTCAAAAATGTTTTAAATGTTGCACTTTAAGCACACAAACCCACAAGCCATTTCTTTCAGTGGAAAAATATCTTTTATACATTCCACATTCAGTTTTTGTCCAGTTTTGTCATTTTTAACTCTGAAAGCAGGAGTTTACTGCTTGTTTCATAAACAAGTTTGACTTATTGGAAAGATCTGTGGCCCCTGTGGTGGCTGTGGCTGCTCAACGGCTCCTCTTCTTGACAACAGCATCTCTCCACACGAAGAGGGAGAAGCTCGTGGTCGCCTCGCTCTCACACCCTCACATTCCTCCAGAAATTAGATCCAAAACAAGCTCACAGGTTTTCAGTCGACTGCATTCTGCTCTTTCTCACAGAAGACGGAGGAAGTTGAATGCACAGGGTCCTCTAGTGGTGGAAAGAAAGCAGTGCATTTCCAGTCTGCTCTGACACACAAACTGTCACTGGTGCTTCACACAATAACACCGGGTTGCAAAGAAGAAAAACGTTGCATCAGTTCAGGGCTAGAGCTGCTGTCTTTATCCTGCATTACTGTTATTTTTTCCATATTACCCCTAAATTATTTATCCCAAATGACTACACAATAACTTCCTTTTCTTTTCAAACTTATCAAACTGCCTCAACAATGTGTATTTGTGATGACGGTGTCTAATCTTTCTTTATTCTAACAGCATTTGGAAACATTAGCTGCTTTATCATGTCACCCTGGAGAGTGATTTAGAGCAAAAAGCTCCGTTTAGTCTAATTTGATAAAGTGCCTTTACACAGTTTGAGGTGAAATGTGCTGCGGTGTTGTGCAACTGAAAGGGAAGATTGTGGAGACGCTGATGAAGAGCAGCGACTTGAGTGGTTTCTGACTGCCATGGCTAAATATTGTCAATTCTCCGTGAGGTGAGCGGATGTTGCTGGTTGTCTCAGTTAAATGTCAAACCACACTCTAATACACATTCACACATACACCACCTGGACCACCTGACAGGACATGTAAACACACACACGCACATGCACAGCTCAGGCTGACATGCCCACCCCTCAGCTCTCAGCTCTCAATCCACAACGACACAGGAAGTCACGGGGTGACCCATTTCTACCAGAGCTTTTATTTTGTTTGGTCTCTGTACAGATGTCACTAAATGCAACGGAAACATGCTGCAAGTGTAGAGACAAGACAGGCGACGTTTACCATTGACCCCGTTGACTGATTTATGAGAGCGCTAATATGAGAGCCTGCCATGCCTGAGGGCTCCTTCACCTGTAAACTGTGACAGGTGCAGCTTTGTTGTCGGATCTATGATCTTTCTTGGTGAACATTTGGTATGACAGCAAAGATTTCAGAAGAAGTACAAAAGTAACACACAGCAACATAAATGGCAAACCAGCTGCCTTTCCTTTAACAGTAAATCAGTGTTTGATAAAAGGTCAACTTATGTAATGCTTAATGCCAGAGACTCAAGAGGTTAAACATGTCATCAAGTCATAAGCTACCAGACACTCAAATATGAAGCAGCATTACACATAGTTGCTATTTACACAATAAAACACATTAAAAGTCATGTTTCACTGCTTTCAAAGCCCCACAGGAAGTTGTATTTCTGCTAAATATGGGTTTAATGAGTTCTTAGATGTAGCTTTGTAAAAGTTAAAGTAAATAGAAACCTACATGTACCATCATTAACTGAGGCTGGAATTCAGTTTTAATATGTGTTGAAGTCACAGAGACTAAAATGTGGATGGTTTAAAGTATTATCTCACTGACATCGGACCAGACCGTTCATTCAGTCTACTGGTGCATTTTTCTGCTGTCCTGCACTAATAAATGCTAACCAGTGATTTGAGCCATTAGAATAACAATCTAAAATAAAAAAACAAAAGAAAAAAAAACAAGCTAAGAGAATGTAAATGAGCTGATCAGCACGGTTCTAAATGGTAAAGGTTAACTGTAAAGCTGCTCTGCTCAGACTATTTATAGACAGACTGATCAAAAGGGTTTCACGTTGAGGCCCAACCGCTCAGACTGAGCTCCTCTGCAGCTTCTTGACTGAACATAAACATTAATGTTAGTTAATGCAGAAAAGGCTCAGACCAACCAGATGTGTGTCAGATCCTTAGATTTACAGAAGCTCATCCATGTCCACCTCCAGCTCTTCCAAAAAGACTATTAGACATCTTCAGTTTATTCTTAACGCTGCTGCCAGAGTTTTCTCAAATTGATCAGTAATATATAATTCTGATCTCCTTGTAGAATATAAAGCCAGCAGAGCTCTGAGATCTTTAGGAGGCAGCCAGCTGGTGGAAACTCAAGTTAGAACCAAACAGGGTGAGAATGGATTTAGTTACTATGCTGCACACAGATGGAATAAGCTTCTTGTTGATATTAGACACCTTTACATTTTTCTTATGTGTTTGTTTAATTCAGTTTTCACTGTCTTTACTTGTCTAAGGTTAGCTTTATTGCCTTTTCACCTAAATGTATTTTTTAGGTTTTATAGTAGACTTTATAAGCATTCCTTTGCTGTTTCTATGAAATAAACATTGTTTTTTTGTTTTTCAAATTTTTTATTTTAAAAGCTTAAGTTTCTTTAAATTTCCTTGTCTTCTACAATTTAGGTAGCAGAGAGCAAATATTATTAAGTATCTTTTAGTGTAATGTAGCAAGTAAAATGTGGCAAGTAAAAAAAAACTCCCCTTTAAGAGGGAAGAAACCTTGAGCAGGACCTGACTCAGAGGGGGTGCTCTTATATTATGACTGGTCAGCCCAAAAAGATTCAGAAAAGACCCTTGGGGCCTCCTTCATCTCTTTCAGTGGGTCCCAGATCTGCAAGGGTTCTGTGACATCACACACCCAGATTAGAGTAGAATTACCCAGACACCCCTTTAAAAAAAAAAAAATCTCCACCCAATTTCACATCTTTCTGCATTTGTTTTAGCTCTGAAGTGGGAAGCTCAAAGCTGTAATACCGATTTCAAAAGAGGCACAGCCTATGGAGTGAAGTGTTTGACTTCACTTCCTAAAACCTGTGATGAACTTAGCATCACTGTGGAAATTTAACCAAAATATGTCACAAATATAGAATTAAAGCAGCACAAAGGATGTCTCTTCACCTTAGAATATCAGGTTCAGTTTCAACAGACGTGATATTTGCTTACTTTTAGGAAGCTTTGTCTCACAAAGAAACTTTGGATTTGCGTCCCAGTCATCTCTTACCATAACTGCTTATCAGTTTATGGCCACGCATCACCAAAGATGAAACTAGTTCACAGAGCTAAAGTGGGCATCATAGCAGAGATGACATACAAGAAAGTAAAGACATAGCAAAATGAGAGTGGCCAAGGAAGAGACTGAACAAGAGTAAATCTCACATAGCATCATAATCCCAACTAAACCTGCATTTCTACGGTGGGAACCTCTGAGCTAAAAATGACAAAGGTTCCTTTGTGCTGCTTTAAGACCTCTGGAAATGTTTAAACTTAAAAAAAAAATACACAGTATGTCTCCTTTAAAATAAGTAAATGGAAACTGCAATTATATGTTTTCAGATGGATTTGTTGCTAAATGTTGTCTGCAGCTCTTTGAGTGTCATATATCCAGTTTTACAGGGTTCTGCAGGCATGGAGGAAGACCTGCACACGGCACCGAGGACGAGCCGTGATGCTGAGCTGTCGCTGGCTGCTGTCTCCTCCGTGTCCACCTGAAGGCTGTCAGACCAGGTCGGAACTATAGTGGGAGGCTGAGGATGAGCTGGAGCAGAGGAGGCGCACATGTGGGATGGGAGGATGAGGATGGCAGGACTCTCATCATTCAAAACCTCTTCTCCTTCTCTGCTCATGGCTCTTGCTTCATTCTTTTCCATTTCACTTTTGATCCCAAAACCAGAGTCTGGGCTCTCTGGTTCCCTCTTCAAGCTCTCATAAGAAGGAGAAGAGGAGAGTGGCAGGCACAGGGAGAGGGGAAGGCTGTGGCTTTTGGGTGGATCTCGGAAATCATCGTCATAGGTGAAGTACGCTGGACTGGGGTGAGTTTGGGCTGAGCCACCGTCGGAGCTTGACATGAAATAGCCCATGTTTGAGTAGGTGGACATGGAGGAGGAATTGTAGACGACCCCGCTGGTGTCTGAACCAGAAGAGATGTAGCCCTGGAGCAGGGCGCTGGTGGAGCCGGAGGACTGAGAGGGGGAGGGCACCACATCCCACTCCGCACACACCTCCACTGGAGAGATCTGTTCGCATGGCTGGACCGTGAAGAATGACTCTGGAATCAACAGGGGGTTCAACCATTTCTGGAGGGAAGAGAAAGACAGACCCATCTGCTTTGGATGATTCAGCTGTACAGACTGGATTTTACATTAGCCTCATTACATCTTTAAAACTACACACCTGCTGTCTTCTGTTAGATAAAACTAGATTTGTACTCGCCATGATTGTAAAAGCTGATGCTGATGAGCGCCCCATTTCTAAAAACTAATTCATACCCTCCAAACAATGAGATCACTAATTTTTATGAAATCTAACTGATTACAGTTTATTTTTCACTTTCTTTATCGAGACCACATACATTCATATTTACCGGTATAAGTTAGGCAGTGGTTCTCAAACTTTTAATACTGCGTAATACCTGAGAAACTGTTCAGCTCTCTGAGCACCACCATGATGACCAGTTTTAAAATATAGCCACATATGCCTTCTCAATTAGCTTTAAATTCACAGGAGAGATGTTTGTTCCTTATTGTAGTTATTTATTGTTACCTGAATTTTGTTTGAAATGTATTTATAATGCATTGTATGTTTCCGATTTAATTTTTTAAAAAAAAAAAGGGAAAATGTGGAAAGTCCTGATGTTCCCCCTGCGTACCACCAGAGAGCGCTCACGTACCACTGGTGGTACTCATACCACAGTTTGCGCACCACTGAGTTAGGCAGTTTGGCTACTGTAAATTGAGGATACTGAAATGTTAATAAAACCCTATTCTATAATGTTTCCCGGAGGAGCTTCATTCTTTCTGACTGTTGAATTAGACCAGTTAGGACTAGCTCGTCAAACTCCCTAAAAGTCCTTTCATAGATACAGTTCATACACACACACAGACTGCATATTCATCTGCTATAACAGAACAACACACAAAGATCAACGTGAAGTAGACAAAGTGAACAACTATGATTCTCTATAAACACCTGTGGTGTAACACCTGCAGCACATGTGCCTGTGTAGCAGTGTAGCTTGTAACAATGATAATGGGTTGACCACCTGGGTTCACTTATGTGTTTGGCCCATGTAGGAAGCAGATAAGAAACAACTGAGCATAACGATTGTGAACGATTCACATGGGGCTAATGCTGTCATAGGACTCCAATTTTCATCCTATTTATATCTCAAAAGTGCCCCAAATACAATTGTTGGCTGAGGATGAGAACAATTATTTTACCTTTAGATTTCCTTCGTGGACAGAGTGGAGGGTTTGGAAGTACATGGAAGGGTTCGGTACCGGCTTTCCTTTGAGGAGCCTGATGGAGAAGAAGTGAAACAGTAATTTTGACAGGACGTATGCAGGCGCACTCACACTCGCATAATAATACACAGAGCAGATAAATGCTGAAATATGCTCACCCCTTGGACTTGCAGCTCTTGTAAAAGATTAGAACTAGAACAATGTTGAGAGCCAAGGAGAGCACGACTCCTATCACAATGACTGAAATCTGATCCTGGAACCAGTCTGAAGCACAGGCACAACATTGTAAAATCCAGGTATTAATCAGACATGTTGGAATTTATTCTTGCTGATACTGGTACCTTTATCTGCCGTATCCACCCTGTCCTCTGCTCCCACCCAGGACGCTGTTGGGCTCCAGTCGCTCCAGTGGCTAAAAGCTCTATTAATGGGCTTGACTTTCACCCTGACCTGCAACTTGCCCTTTAGCTGCCCTGCACGTATTCTCAGCTCTTGCTCATTTGTGGTAGAAGTCGCAGCTTCCTGATGAGAAGTAGGGAGCATCAGATAAATAGTAACACGGGCCCATGTCACGAGCTGGGTCAGTGTTGCATGCGTATGGATGGGTGCTCACCCTCCAAGGTTGGCTGCTCTGTTTGATCTGAACCTGGAATTCAAAGTTGGATTTGAACAAGTAGGAGACAGGATCCCCTGGTGTCCATGATATACAGGTGCCGTTGGCGGTGCTGCTGACCTCAGGGATCCCTGGAGGATTCATCTTAACTATATGTGCACACGTTCAAAAGTCAAACAAACATACGCAGAGGAAAAGTGCATAAAAATACATGCTTAGTTTAAAACCTAGCTTTTTTTTTAAATGATCTGTTCATGTTTTGTACCAATTGTGATTTTTTTTTTCTTCAGGCATAACTCAAACAGAAACGGCAGGTAAAGGAGTAAAAGCCACTCACTGTGATCTTTTGGCTTGTACTCTGTGAGGTTCTCCAGCCACTTGTTGCCGCACCTGATGCTGATCCTGGGCATCTTTTCAGAGGAGAAGAAGGTCTGGAGGGACGTGTATAAGCAATTTGTTTTTTATTAAAAAAAAACAGACCTTTATGTTTATTCAAGCGGGAACTTAACATGGAGTTCTTCATATGGAAATCAAAAAGTTGTGTGAATCTATCAATGTTTTTCTGTGTGGTGCATGTTGGGGGCTTACTGTGTTCTCAAAGAGAAAGCTGCAGCCTGGTAGAGAGTTTCCACGTTTCTTTAACGCACAGCTTCGGCTATAAAGAAAGGGGGGGGGGGGGGGTCAGTCGTTCACTGAACACAATGTGGGCCAAACACACGAGTGAACAGATTGTTCACTCATAATATCTATTCAGAATATATGACATGCATCTTACGTGATTGGCTCCAACTGATTTGTCTCGTAATTCCGGATGCTCTTTTGTCCAGAAATCCTACAGTCCGCACCAGAACCAACCTGAGAACCGCTCCAGGTACAGCTGACATTGTTGACAAAATCATTTGTACAGACGAGTCCTAGTGTGAAAGAGACATCATAGACAAAAAGAAGGAAATTAAAAATGGACATCAGAGTCAGTGATCTTGGTTTGCACTTGAATGATAAGGAGTGAGATTCTTTAACTGCATCTTTAGGCAGCAACAGATGCAGAGGAGAGCAAGGTTTTAACTTCATACCGAGGGAGCCTTTGTGAGCGGCGTGCACTGGAACCAGAGTCACCAGGATGCAGAAGGACCACAGCGCCTCCATGGCCTGGACGGTGACAGCGCTGCAAGCAGACGGGATCAATGACTTTCTGAATCAATCACATGTTCAGCAGATAGCAGCCTGTACAGAAACGGAGGCTGTACTCCTCACCTTTGCTGCGTGTTTCCCCCAATGTCATTTTTTTACCCCAATTTCTTGTCCATCTACTTTCTATAAAGGCCACCAGAGCCACTAAATCTTGATGTAAAACATAACCTAAACATTTAAAAAAAAAACCCAATCCCTGTTCAGCAAAAGCCTCGGCGAGGTCAGCAGGTGAGTGAAGATGAGCCTTCAGCAAAAATACCGACACCTGTCTGTGAGCTATAAAAGGATGACAAACGTCGTCTTCCAGTCAGAGCTTCTGTTTGGCGCTGCTAAAGTTTCATACCTTAGTCTCATACGTCTGACTTCACGCTTTTACAGGCTGGTGGTTTCTGCTTTGCAGAACTCAAAGGTCAGTCAGTTTGATGCAGCAGGCAACAGAATAAGTCACATATATATATATATTTAAAAAAAAAACTCATTTATATACAGTTGCACATTATGAGTCAGTCGGTGTTGGGTTTTTTCCATCAAAGCATGAGGTGAAGAAGACAATAAATGACATGAGAAGTGTACATTAATACATGTATATACAAGAATAAAAAAGAGAATCTTAATGATAATTAGTTTATTTTAAAATGTTTTCACAAATAAGAGAAAAATGGGGAAAGTGTATTATTTAAATGTGATATTTATGCGAATGCATTTTAGTGTTGTTTTAGAAAACCGACAATATTGTGTTCTAAAAATGAATGTAATTCTTTGAGGAAACTGATGTTTAAAAAGTACCTGATGATTCTCGTCAGTGGGTGGTCAAACACATCACTGCCTCCTGCCCCGGACTGCTGAGAACGTTCCCTCCGCTTCGGCTCCTCTCTCTTTCTGCTCGTTCTCTCTCTTCTGCTCTCTCTGTCACTCTTACCCATCCCTCTGTCTCCTCATTCTCACCCCTGCGCCTTCTTTTAATTGCCCAGTTACATTTTCCACTTGAAACCGCAGCTGTAGTCTAAGTCTGACAGGAAGCTTCGTGCAGCAGTGAGTGATAGTGAGAGGGGACGGGCTGGGGAGGAGAGCGAGGAGGTGCTGGGGCTGGTGGAGGAGGGTGAGGAGCCTTGCTCACTGTGCGTCTCCTCCTATACCCCCCCCCCCCCCCCCCCCCCTCTACCAACAGCCACTACCTGGGCCTTGTCACATGGTTCAAAGGTTGTAATAATTGAACAGAAAACAAGAAATACAAAGAAACACCACATCCTGTTTCAATCACGACACAAAGTGGGGTTGTATAGAGAGAAGCTCATTGTTCTGTGAAGTGGTTTGTATCAGTGAAACTCAACTTGAAAAAGGAAGATTCAAAGGAATAAAGAGGCCTAAACCAACCAGATTTAGAAGAATGGGGTAATGTAAAACAGGCTCTCAGAGACACACTGAAGCTGTTTGACGTCTAAACCGCTGCCGTTTCAGCCACAACCACTGCAGATGCATATAACCAACTCAATTGCTTCTGAGAGGAAAAGGGTTTGAAACTAAAAGCAGCTCGTCACCCGCTGGTCACCAAACGTTTCACTTCTGTAGCAACAGGTCCCAAGACATTTCCTCTGCGTGCAATAAAATCATTAATGACTGTAAATCAACCTCACCGTGTCATCTGTGAGTCAAAATCTGACAACATCTGGAGGTATTTATCAAATATCTGTGGCACGGTCAAAATACCACAGGGATGCAGTGGAAAAGATCCATTTTCAACCATGTCTGTGCATCTCTATTCACAGCAGCCAGTTTAAGGGTCAATGACTTGATTTAACTCCATCCTTCTCTCCTGTGGGGTGGGCTTTTTCTTTTTTTTTTTTTAATTCCTGCTCCACTGGAGCGCTCACTTTCTGCAGAATGGTGTTTTACTGAGATAAAGATGGAGAGGCTGGTAGCTCTACTCTTGTCTGGGTCTGTGATGTCACAGTACCCTGCAAATCTGAACGGCTCACTGAGTGAAAAATGTTGAGAGCTGGACCAAACAAAGTGTTGTGTTTGAAGTTTTGGGTTGGTCGTCACTTCCCTCTCTCATGTTACCTTTAAAGGACCACTCCAGAGTCAAAACAGCTACAGGTCTATTAGATAATAAGGAGTGTAAGCCTTTGTTTGGGACCAAAATGCTTTGAATTAAAACAGAGTGAAAACAAAATATGCGTTTGAAGGAAAATAGCAATTAATGTTAGCACTTTAATGTTATCACCGTATGTCAAAATAAACTTGTTTGAGCCTCTGGCATGACTCAAAAATGAAATACAAATTAATATTCAGACACTAATGCATGTAATCCTCGTCAGCACATGTTATAAAGTGGCCTCTTGAAGTTTATTTTTTAAAAAGCAACATGTCTTTTCTCATTTACCCATCTATTTAAACACAGAAATAAAAGAATGAAATTATTTGATATGAATCATCTTTATTCCATCAACTTATGACATCTAATATCGTTACCTGAACTGAACTGAATCTAATCAAAATCTAAATAAAATCTAATCTTAGCAGACTTGAATTGTTGTCCAGTTAATGAATGTTTTATTGCAATGATTCACACCCCTACCATCTATTTAAATCAGACTAAACTGCTCCTGTTGTAGGTTTTAGGATTATCAACATTTTTTCTAAATGCCATAATGAGAGAGAGAATTTTCTTTCAAGTCAGAAGTTTACATGCATTTCTTTAGTATTGATGTGTCTGTTTTCTCATATTTCTGCTTTTACTTGTGTCCCCAATCTTTCTTCTGCTGGTCCTGGGACAGCGAGAGAATCTCTGGGCAACGCACCAAGAGCTAAAGAGATAAGAGTCCCAACAGAGGCCAGAAACACCTGCTACTTCGCTGGATTCCCTCAACAAGGTTGTGGCGTCGCACACGTGTACAAGAGCTACCGTAATGTTATTACCAAGTTGAAATCCGACAACGCCACCTTGGGAATTGCATCCAAAGAATTTCAAGATAGTGGGAATGTTATAACTCAAAAAGGCATTTATGTCCATTCAACCAATACACAAGTTAGGAGACGTGGTTCCCAAATAAACCATACAATTTTATTTAGAGGTATAAAAAAATATGAATATAAAAAAACAGCAAATACGGTCAACCCTATTTCGACAGCTGATGCCAGTGGTGGGAGGAGTGGTGGAATAATAACGTAACATTAAAAAGACTTACATTTACTAAGTTAAACAAAAAGATCAATAGAACTTGTTAGGCTACTTTCTAGATTCGCCTGGAAGAAAACAAAGAAGCTCGTTGGCTAAAGATGCTCGTTTTGCAGTCAAGTAGGAACTGACTGTAGGAAAACACATTTTCACAAACCTCTCTCTTTTTTTTTTTAAATTTCATTCTTGATTGGCACTTAATCAGCAGGAGCCAGTGCTGCATGTAATGTCATCAGTTCTGCGGTTTCTAAATTACAAAAACAAGACAAGGCAAGTTTATTTGTAGAGCTCAATTTGTACTCAAGGCAATTCAAAGTGCTTTACAGATACATAAAATCACAAGAAGGCAAATAGTCATTCCATAAATCAAACAAGAATAAAAATAATAATTAATAAATTAAATGAATAATAATTTTAAAAGAAGAATACGTTAAATTAAAAATGAAGAGTGCAGATAAAATCCTTAATGAATTAAATTAAAAATGAAGAGTGCAGATAAAATCCTTTCAGTCATCATCTTCACATCTGAACTGTTTTCAGTCTGGATCAGAACATTGTCAGAGTTCAGGTCAGAGACCTCAGGACTGGACTAATATGGTCGCATCTCCTGGTTCTAGTCAGGACCGGTGCAGAGAGCTCAGGACTGGACTAATATGGTCGTATTTCCTGGTTCTAGTCAGGACCGGTGCAGAGACCTCAGGACTGGACTAATATGGTCGTATCTCCTGGTTCTAGTCAGGACCGGCGCAGAGACCTCAGGACTGGACTAATGTGGTCGTATCTCCTGGTTCTAGTCAGGACTGGCGCAGAGACCTCAGGACTGGACTAATGTGGTCGTATCTCCTGGTTCTAGTCAGGACCGGTGCAGAGACCTCAGGACTGGACTAATATGGTCGTATCTCCTGGTTCTAGTCAGGACCGGTGCAGAGACCTCAGGACTGGACTAAATTTCTGACCTGATTTTTTTGGTTCTAGAGAGAGAGTCTCAAGGTGACTGATAACACTTTCTCTTTGTTTCTGTGGGCCACAGACAATGGTTTCAGTTTTGTCTGAGTTTAGCTGGAGAAAGTTGTTTTGCATCCACACACTGATCTGTTCAATGCAGTGACACAATAAATCTCCAGGCCCAAGTTCTCCTGCTGTCAGTGACACATAGATCTGAGTATCATCTGCATAGTTGCTGTAGGACTCATTATAGCTGCGTATTAAATGGCCTAATGGAAGCATGTACAGATTGAACAACAGGGGTCCCAGGACTGACCCCTGGGGAACCCCACAGCTCATGGCCATTTGGTCTGAGACACAGTTACCAATTTTAACAAAGTATCTCCTGTCCCTGAGATAGGACCTGAACCAATTTAAAGCAGTTTCAGAGATTCCTACCCAGTCTTCTAAACTCTGTAATAAGATCACATGGTCAACTGTGTCAAAGGCAGCGCTTAGGTCCAGCAGAACTAAGACTGAGACTTTGCATGCGTCTGTGTTCAGGTGAATATCGTTTGTCACCTTGATCAGGGCTGTCTCAGTGCTGTGGTGGGGCCTGAAGCCTGATTTAAAAGTGTCAAAAACATTGTTAGACAGGAGAAAGTCAGTCAGCTGTTGATATACAACTTTTTCTAGGACTTTGCCAAAGAATGTCAGGTTTGATATGGGCCGATAGTTCTTCAGTACTGTGGCATCAAGACTGCTCTTCTTTAGACGAGGCTTAATGACAGCAGTTTTTAAGGCCTCTGGGAATGTTCCAGTCTGAAGTGAGATGTTGGTTAAATCAGTGAGCTGTGGTAACAAACTGCTCATCACAGACTTTAGAAATCAAGTGGGAAACTCATCAAGACAGCACGTTGATGGACTCAGACTGCAGATGATCTCTTTGACTGTTTTGTCAGTTACAGGTGAGAAATGTGTCAGATCTAGGAGTCTAGTTGGCAGAAGAGTAGTTGTTTGTGTTGTTTGTGTGGAAAATATTGAATTTTTTATACCTTGACCTCTGTCATTAAAGAATATTGCAAACTCATTACACTTTGACGTAGAAATGAGTTCTAAGGGCAGTGACACTGGAGGGTTTGTTAATCTGTTTACTGTAGCAAACAGGACACAGGAGTTGTTACTGTAGTTTTTGATTATTTACTGGTTCTTTTTTTTTTTTTTTATTCTTCTGTATGTCTAGTACATTTGGAAAAATTGACAATAAAGTTGACTTTGACTTTGACTTTGATTTCAACCAGGTCTCTCTCACTGCCACATCCCCAACATTTTAACAGTTTGCTTGCTCTTAAATGGGGGTTAAGTTTAGTTTCCATTTTGATGCCTGACTGCTGCTGCCGGAGCCGCTGGAGTGACAGTTTGTGGACGTAGCAGTTTGTTGGGAGACCCTCAATCTGTCAAGTGACCCTCAGACCAACAACTAACCAAATCTGGATAAAGAAGCGCATGAAGTCTTGAGTGACAGCGGGACATCGTGGGATTGTTATGAACCTGAAGTTCTTAGGATGAAGGACAGTGCTTCTTTCTTTGATCTATAGTTTTAAAGATATTTTAATGTTGCTGTAGGCAAAAACTTGTCTGCCAAACAAAAATTTCCTTCTTTCTGTGCTCAAATAATTCAGCCAAAACAAGCAATAAAGATCATACGCCACATGTTCCAATTAAGTGCCAATTAAGAATGAAGTAAAAAAAACAGAGAGAGGTTTGTGAAAATGTGTTTTCCTACAGTCATGTCACCTTTGTAGTGAAAGGTTAGCACGTGAGTGCAGTGATTACTGCAGTGCAAGCAGAACTGGTAAGATCAATGCAGATTTGGAAAATGGTATCTGGTATCAAGCATCACACATCTCAGACCTAAAGTTCAATAGCGGGCCATTGTGTAACACGCCTCCACGCATCTCACATAGATATGAAAACCACCAAGCTTTCACGCATACGACACAACAAGTGTTGCAATGCTCGATGCTTGAACTCTGGAGTCAGCAGCTGCCTGTAGACGGGGTTCTCGCTTGCAGGGGCACAGAGGGTATCTGATGCATTTGCGTAGGTTTCGGCAGCAGCCAGAGGTGGTAAAAGGGGAGAAGAGGGGTGAGTGAGCGTATGTGCAGAGGAGGTGTAGGAGGAAGAAGAGCATGATGTGCTCACTAAAAGGTCAGAGTCCGCTGTGTCTGAGGCGGGAAGCCACCGAGAAGACCATGGTGTTTGTGCTCAGAAGGCAACGTAAGAGCAGTCTCAAATCAATAAACAGCGGGGAAGGGTGGGGGTGATATCTGTGGGGAAGAGGTGAGAACAACAACAAGGGAAGGTGCAGTCATAGTGAAAATCCTCCAGCTCCGTGTAAAAACATGTGATGCTACTCCTGAATACTACAGAGTTAATGGTTTTTATTGTTAAGCCTCTGCAAGATCAGCTGAAGTTAGGTCAGCCAACTGACACTAAATATGGCTTCTCGCTCTCTCTAGAACCGTTTAATGACTCATCTGATGGAGAAGTAAGCAGTAGAGTGCAGAGACATACAATATCCTGTAAGGCCGAAGCTGCTTCTTAACCTTCTAAATATATATTTCACTTATACTTGACACCCAGGCCTTCACCCTTGATACAGGATGCTGCAATATTGCCAAAGTATTGCCACTGTATAGAAGTAAAATGTGACCTCTTCTTCATCTGAGTCAGACAGACAAACACCATGTGCTTAAGCTGATAAGACTTTATTTTGACGTGAAGCGTTGCTGTCATGTTGTGTGGTTGGGTGGACAGCTACACGCATGGGCAGGGAAGCAAGACCAAACCATGATGCTCCCTCCACCATACGTTCACCACTGGGATGATGCTTTGACGAGTGTCCGCTCTGCATATTACCTCTTTAGACGCAGACGAACAATTAATTAAATGCCCATATGCCAAAACAAAACATTTGAATCACCCGTGTCGACCAGGCTCTAACAACACCATCCAATCATTCAATTCCTTTTTTCTTCAGAGATTTGAAGGTATTATCGAACCGAATAGGGCCTGCATGAGTATCGTATCTATTTTCATTCACGAGGGGGCAGCACCAGTCGTGACCCGTTGCATTTGGGGCTTTTTGCAGACGCGACCTCTTCAGGTGAAGAAAGCAGCAACCCAAAACAAGTGATGCAGATCATTGATCTTATGAAACTGTCTCCCCTCATACAACCATGGTGTACTACTGTGCTGCTGTGGAGTGTACATCACATAGCGGCAAAGTAAAAACGACAGACATAACGTGTGTAAAGTGGCTGAAAAATCTCTCTGCGCAGAGATGATGGGAGGTATTGATTCAGCGCGAGAGTAAGGACATGACAGAGAAGACGGTCGATGTGCTGAACCTCACAAGAAATTCTAGGCTCATCATTTTGACGAGATAAAGATCAGCACTGACAGCTACAGGTGATCATGTTTACTTTGCCTGGAATGACAGGAGGGGGCCGCGAGCGCTAGGGAAGACCGGAAAGGCGCAGATCTGCAAAGCCCCAGTTTTCAGGGGTTTATTTTAAACATTTTACTGACTCTTACCAGTTTTTCCCAAGATCTTCCAGCCAGCCTTTAAAATCCTTGCTCCGTATTTCCAGACAGGTTGAGCCCAACAGAGTTTTGAAGTTTTAAAGCCCCCCCCCCAGCTGCGACACTGGCCACCCACCTGACCCATCTTGAAACACAGAACAGTCTGACTCACGCATGCAAGTCAGCGAGCTGACCACATGTCACAACCAAAACATCTGAAATGAGGATGGATGGACAGATTAAATGAGGATAAATTCAAGGTCACGCTAATTGGCATCATAGGTTATTATGAGGTTAAGAGAGGCTAAACTAGCTGTCTCCTGATAACTGAGGTAAGGTGGGCTATTTCGCTTCCCCTACTCAAACAGACTTTAATAACCAATAATAACCGATCCACACCTCCAAACTTATTCCATTAACTGGACTCCAAATGTGCAAACTTCTGACTCCAACTAGTCTTCTTTGAAGTAATTACATATGGGTTCACTTTCTCTTTACGTCTGCACTGTGAATGTTGCAGAGGTCTGTTCAATAAAGACATGGAGAAACAATCATTGTTAGCGAGTTATCAGCTTAAGCACATTAGCATTGTCTAGCGTGTAGAAGCACGCTGAAAGCAGACTGGTGTTGACCGTTCGTGTAAGTCGGTGAATCTAACTTCAAAAAGTCCCCTGAGCCGTCTTCCTCTGTGTACTAAAGAATGGATCTTATTGTTACTATAGAGTTGACAGGAGAGGTAGCAAACTGACAAAAAAACAAGTTTCAGTGGTTTGCGCTGAAACCACCTCCATTCTCCACACGAAGCGATGATATCCTCTCTGCTGCTACCTGCACGCAGCAGTTTAAGTTCTTTAGTTTGACCTGGGACATTTCGGACCATCTTCATCACTATCAAGTGTCAAAGTGAACTAAGTGCAAACTTTTCAAATCGTTTTTTTTAGTTTTATATCCCTTTACAATAATACAGATACAAACAAGACACACACAGGCCACATAACTGCTGCTTTACCTCTCAAGTGTACTTTAGCCTAAACTAGATATGACATCTTTTCTGAAACAACACATCTTTTAGTGGCACTTCATGTCAAACTCACTTCCTCTTGTTTGTTCACAGCAGTGCACAACACTGGTGGTTACATGTCCAAAGTAAGCCAGAGTGTGAATCAGAGAGGCGCAGCGTTCTGTTGTGGTGTGAAAGGAGGAAACAGGACCTCATTTTGCGGTGCCCTATTTTTCCATTCCTGTCAGTAACCTGTTGAGGTTCTGGTTTGAGATGCTTCTCTCTGTCCACCGGACTGCAAAAGAGAAACAACAATGTCAGGCGCAAGTATTCAAAAAAACCATCACAACAACCAGGATCTAACGGCAGAAAATAAGTTTGTACAGGGATTAAAAGCGCTTACCCATTTCATCTGTCTTGTAGCATAGGTGAGGCTCTGAAGGTCATAGGTGAGGCTCTGAAGGTCATAGGTGAGGCTCTGAAGGTCATAGGTGAGGCTCTGAAGGTCAGAGGGGGGCTGACGTACGAGCCTCATGGTCCCTCATGGTGAGGGACTTCCATGTTCAGGTCAGTGGCTCCAACTAAAAGTGGAGAGGAGCAATAAAATGCAGCAAGAATGTAACGATGGAATGATTTGTTTTTGGCAAACACATATACATTTTTTAAAAAAAGGAGCACATCCATGCAGCCAGTGTGCTGTGGTGGACGTTGGCAACACACTGATGAAATATTCAGCAGGTACAACACATGCTCACATAAATGCATTCCCTTCATTTACTACTGTCTATGTGGCGGTCAGCATCATATAAGCAGTAACGGACTCACTCTTCCTGACAGGGCGCAGCCAGCAGCACTGTCACAACCTGTGCACGTCTGCTCTTAACACACCACGTTAACTGGTAACTTGTACACAGAAAGAGGACTTAAAACCAGAAAACACTTTTCCCAAAACAATGTGACAAAGTTTCCCACATATAGGAAACAATCAGGACTACTGCAGTCAGACCAAACAATGCTCAGATAGATACAACCCCCCCACCCCACCACCAGCCACACATCAACATTTTTGGAGATGAAAGGGCTCATTGATCTTGTTAAATGTTAAAGTCTATGACAGCATAATAAGAAGAAGAAGTGTTGCCAGGAGAAAAGCCTCATTCTGTCTAAAAAGGACATGGACACATGACTGAGGTTTGAAAAACTATATCCAAACAAACTGCAAGACTCCTGCAGCATCTAATGGACAGATGACACCAGGATTAAGTTGTTGACCTTGATGTCCAGTGTCATGTTTGGCAAAAACAGCATTTCGGCAGAAGCATGTCATGTCCAACTGTCAAGCACGGAAGAGGAGGGCTCATGATCTGAAGCCACAGGACCTGGGCGCCTTGCAGTCTTTGAGTCAACTGTGAACTCCTCTGTTTACCAGAGAGTTTCTGAGTCAGATGTAAGAGTAAACATCCAACCGACGAAGCTTGGTTGAAACCAGGTCACGCAACAGGTCAATAAACTGAAATACACATCAAATCTACATGTACTTAGCATTGACCACTATATATATATATATATATATATATATATATATATATATATATATATATATATATATATATATATATATAGTTGTTATATAGTTGTTTTTCTGAGACTGTATTTACCAAATACTAAGACTCTCTGAGGTCAGAACTGTATGAATGTATGGATGAGAAAGACATTAGTAAAACCTAAACAGGGTTCAAAGATACTATAAACCTGTGGGCGATTTACCATGACGCAAGCAACATGTTTGGGAAAAAACTAAACTAAACTGGGACAAGACTACGGGTAACTAAAGTTGTGTAACTCCTGGGGCCAGATGCATAAAAAGCTGTAGTTTGTGTTTGATGCGTAAAATAGTACGAACATGCACGACCTGCAGATCCAGGCCCATTTTTTCAACCATGAAAGAGTCCTTTGCTTATAAAAAATGTTTCCACCACAACAATATAGACCTGACAGTGAAATTACTGCTAAGAAGAAACGTCATTTTGCGGAAAATGAAAGTAAGATATTCAACACCAGAATAAAATTTGTTTTATTAGTCACTTTCAGTTTCAGGAAACTCCTCTCACAAGTCCTCTTTCAGTTTTGGCCTCCCTGGTGGCTCGGTGGCAGAGCTGTCACCTGCTGTCACCTGCTGCCACCTGGGAGGTCCCAGATCCAAGTCCTGCTGGCGTCAGGAAGGGCACCCGATGTAAAACCTGAGCCGAACCTCTCATGCGGATCACTCCGCCGTGGTGACCCCGAACAGGGAGCAACCAAAATGGAAGTTTGTCAGTTTCAGTTTTGGAATCACAAACTGAAACAAAAACTGCTGAACGGAAAAAGAAACAGAAGTGATCAGCTCTGCGAGGTCACAGCAAAGGACCAGAAATTAGACAATCTGGAAAAGAAACAGAAAAATGTCTTTTATTAGGGAACAAATAACGTGAAATTGTCAGTTTTTTGTTAAACTCTGCTTTAACTTCTGATATCAGGCCTAAAACGCTTCAAAATCAGTGCTAGTAATGGTCTGAAGAATGTTAGAGCCGTGCTTTCTCATTACACATTAAGCGTTTACAAAATCTATTTTCTGTGTGGGACAGGTGCGTGCGCGGTTTTTGTGTGAGCACACCTTTGATGCATGCAGCTCCTGGTGGAACATTTAACAGCTCGGTGCCCTGAAACAGGTCAATAACCAGGTGAAAGGAGTTGTGGTCACAAGGTTGTAACAAAACGAGGCTCTCTTCGCTCCAGAGCCGCCGCTTTTCATGACGAGGTCAAAAGATGCAACAGGTCTTACCACTTCAGGCCTAGCATAGAAGACAAGGGCATGGTTCTGTAGTGGAGACCACCAGAGGGGCTCAGGACCACTGCTGGACATCTCCCTCAGTGAACTCCATTAGTCACAGCATCCAACAAAATTAAACTGAAACCCTGCAAATAAAAACAGCTGTAAAGAAGAATAAGAAACGCTGCTGGACCGAAGCTCGCTGAGGTTGGACCGAGGTGATGTAGAACAGAGCCGTGGTCTGGTAAATCAGAATTTATCTGGCTGCAGATGCGGCTGCTTCTCTCATTGTTGCACCTTACATACCAAAAGTCTCTGGCCAACATTTATCTAGAAACATTTTCATTTTTGGGTTCCCTCTATTTGTTAACTCCTGTAACCTTCTTCCATCGTTTGTTCCTAAAGTTGTAACTGAAGCAGGAAAAACAAAAAGCACTGAGTGATGCTGCAGCCTGAAATGATCTGACCTTAATACTTTAAAAGCTTCTGGCTTGATTTTAATTAACAGAAAAGATAAAAACGTTGGAGGGTGCTCAGGTTTTTTTTATTTTATTTTCTTGCCTTTATCTAACAAATACTCTTAATTTTCCTGTTACTTTTGTGACTGTGTGCTGCTGAACTCTGGGCCAGATCTCCCTTACAAGAGAGCTTGACCTCAGCGGGATGATTCTTGCTTTATGGATGGATGGATGGATGGATGGATGGATGGATGAATGAATGAATGATAGAGGGGCCCTGTGTCTTGTCATCAGCACACAATTCAGGGAAGCTCTTGCTTTCTCCAGCAACCACTGCAGATGTTGATCTCTTTAGCTCCTCAACACTTGTAGAAATATAAATAACACATTCACAAACATGCTGCCATCTCAGTTTTTCTAGGATCAAATTAAAACCGAGCTACAGATGTTAATTTCATAAAATCTAATTTCTCAACTTCACTGTTTGCTACTGTTTTTATACCATTTTAGCTCAAAACACCATTTGAAGAACTTTCAAAATTGTTTCATTCTGCTTTGTTGTTTTTTTATTGTCATTCTGAGAACCACAAAATTGAGAAAAGCATGACAATCTGTAAGATTATGATCTTGCGGTCTGCGTTTTTTTTTCTTTCTGGTTTTAATAGGAACCAGCAGCTCAAGCAGAACTTGGTTCCCCAGCTGGAGCAGAGGCAGCAGCTCACCGACCTGCAGAGCTCTGAGCAGCTTGGGTCAGCACACACTTCACCAGCGGCTGCAGGAAGCACAGACCAAAAACAAGAGCTTCTCACCTTCGTCTTTGTTGGGTTTGGGGCTTTTTTTTTGTCAAGTGAGGTCATAGTGAGATGATAAACCGCTGAAGAGCTGAAGCCGAAGAAAACAATAGGTGTTAGATTTCATCAGAACGCCACACGCGACACCCAAGAACATTATATCAGGTTTCACCTCAGCGAAGGGATAGCGGGTTAGAAAATGACATTCAGCTGCAACAAGCAGCATACTATTTTACTGAATTACTGTACCACTACTTATTATTCACCACGACTTTACAAGCCATCGTCTGAAGTGAGTGAATGTCCGCCTGTGCTGTTAACAGACGGTTACATGTAAAAGGGAAAGACCACAAAATAACACACATAACACAGCAGTTATGTTTTTGGTTTTATTCAACTTTATTTCACAATATTAGACCATAAATTGTGTCTTTTGTTATAATATCACGCACGATGTCAACTGGCTAAAACGATATAAAACAGTACTTCCACCGCTTCCTGTTATTTATATTATGTACATGCACTCACATGTTTAGAGGCAAAAAAAAAAAATATCAGGCCTTCATTTACTCTCAAGTGCACTTTCTTGTTCCTTCCTCAGGCCGTCTCTCTGAGGATCCTTCAGCTTCTGTTGACCAGTCACTTATTTTTGGTTTTATATACATTTATGTTAATTGATGGAAGTATTAATGGCGTAGAAATGGGCCAAAACAAACACAGTCACAGGTTTTCTTACTTTTGACTACGCAGCTTCTTTACGTGATAGTACACCATCTTTGGAAGAAGACAACACTGACGAATGTGCATGAGGGGGGGTCATTACTTCAACCGACAGTTTCACTCTCAGTTAGATTCACTAATAGCATCTTCACACCAAGTGTCTTGAACTGGAATACAGAATGACTGGAGGAGGAAAAGCCTCGACTCTCCCGACCCACTTTCTCTAACTGCTTCCCACGTTAACATGGACCAGACCACTTCCTACCAACGTAAGCGCCACAGTTTGGTTCACAACCAACGTGTGAAGTGCCAGGATTGTCTTTTATATGACTCTTGTTTTCTTTCCCATCTGAAAAGTCAGATGTGATGAATGTGTAATAAGAAGGAAATTAACTTCCACTGTGCTTCTGGCTGCTTCCAAGGTTTGATTAAAAACCGGAGGAGATTAAAATAGATAGAACCTCCTCCTGCGCTGCAAAAAAAAAAAAGACTGAGGATTGCACATAGTGGTTGGACATGATGTCTTATTTGTGCAGCTCTGTCAACACATTACTTCCTTTTTTAATTGGATGCATGAATAAACTAAGCAGTCATGATAAAACTGGACATATGAATTATACAAGTTACACATGTCACATTGACAGCAGAGTTTTTGCATCATCAGCTATGCACTGAAAATGCATAAATATTTCTCAGACAGATACAATCATAATCTTATGGATTTGTGAAGTTTAAAAAAGAAAAGAAAAGAAAAAGAAAAGAAAGAAAAGCAGGTTTGTTTGTCACCTGCGTATACTTCTACTTAAAAGTGGATTGTTGTTGGAGTGGTCCTTCAGGAGCTGCCTGCCTCCTGCGTGTCACCACTGTGGCTTCAGGCTGCTCGGGCGGGACGGGGGGGGGGGCTCTCCTCTCTATGTGGGGGCAAACTTCTTGGCCTGCGCCCTTACTCGCTTCTCGTAGTCCATCCTGTTCTGACTGAAACGAACAAAAACAGCAGCAGGGACGTTTTAACTGAGCTTTTATGAAACTTCCAAAAGAAGTTCTTCCTCACAGTTCTGGGCGCTCTTATAGAAGAGAACTTATTCAACTACAGCAGCCTTGTAATGCTGAAAAGTAATAACCTTTTTTATCTAATCTGTACGTATTAAAAAGCACTAAGGTTTCAACTGCTCTCATATAAAATTGCTTCATAAAATTTTCAGTCAGTTCAGCTTAAAGCCTTCCAGCAGGTTAAAGGAATATTTCACAGTTAATCAACCCAATGTCTTTCACTAGATGGTAATGAGTGTAAAGTGTCATTAGGAACCAAAACAATGTGAATGACTGTGGTTTGAGTTAATAAGGGTTATATGTTTGTGGCAATATGGTTTTAATATTAGCCCAGAGAACACGTACAGACACATTGGTGTTTCAAAACACCAATGACAGTGTGGTGGACATGGTCTCTACAGACAAACCCAGGTCATTTTAACGTTGTAGGTGCATACGGAAGAATTTTTGTTTATTCTTACTGGCCATAGATTTCAGGTTGGCACCATTTTAACTCCTCATCTATTGACTACCAAATGTCGAGGGCCATTGCCTCCATTGAAACTCTATCAGTACGGTAACTGGAACCAGTGACCATGAACTCTGCTCATTTTGATTCTGCTGACGGTACTAGAGCCAACATTCAGGAGACAGCTGGTTCAGAGATAACATCGAGGCAAAGTGAACAGAAGATCACTCCTGTACAATCAATCAATCATTTTGTACGCTTCTAGTACAATCACAAAGTTGAAATTAGCTTTGTTTGTCCATAGGGACCACATCCTCACCATCACTAAAGAGGAATTATATTTTTGTGTTTGAGGCTTAATATAGCTATTTATTGTAACATCTATTACTCTGGCTGAAGTTAAATCCAATATGCCACAAACAAGTATTCCCTTCTAGCTCAAATATGAATTGATTAATATTGTTTTTGTCCTCAACGGCAGTTTATACTCATTACTAGGGGTGTAAAGATAAACCGATTTGAATTGGTTATCGGTCTGTGACGTATGAGATCCGAGTGCATCGGTCAATGGTAAACTGGATCGGTAAAAATGCACTACGAACGATCCGATGTCCCATATTTACCGCCGCAAATCGGTTTTCCTGAGGTCCAGCAACCCAGACCTGCCATTGTTGTGCCAACGGGAGCGTGAACTCTCACGAGACTCCAGTGTTGACGTTTTACCTGTAAGAGTCGTGACGTCAGCTACGTAGCTGGAGAGAGCGGCTAGCAACATGTCAGACAACGCAGATGAAATATACAGCGCTTCTCACCACTGGTAAATGTAGGTAGGAAATGTGAACGTACGCTCGTCTGCCTCGTCCCTGGCGTGGATATCACTAGGTCCTGCTTCTCGTCTCGCTTAGCAACATAACCTCCAAGCACTCCAAGTACACAGGAATGAAGAACGTTCGTATGACTGGAATAATGGAAGAATTTGACCTCTGATTGGTTCTGGACAGGATTTACTGACCAAGTGTCATTTAAAGGGCTGATTTCTGAAGTGCTCAGTTTGCTTATTAGGGCAATGATATGATAAATAAATTTTTAAAAAAATCTCCCGACTCCAACCACCCCCCCAAAAAATAAAATAAAATAGAAAACTCCTCGGATCCATACGATTCACGTAGGTCACCCTTTTTGACCTCAGAACGGCGAATTTCACCGAAACTTGAGGGATTTTCATGCCTAAAGTATTAGTTATTCAAGTTTAGAGCTTTTTGTGATAAAAAAAATTTTTTTTAAAAAAGCTAATGTTCAGAGTTACAGGCATCAAAAAGACATGTTGAATTTAACATGCTGTTTTCCATAACTGCTTACTAAAGTTTTGGATCCCTGTATCTTGTTGTCAGTGATATGTTTTACTGTTGAAGTTCACGAGTGACTGAATCACTAGTCATTCTGAATTTTTGCCTTTAATAGGCAACTTAATTGTTTCATAACAACGACTTTTATTTGTGACATCTAACCTCAGCCTTATGCTCAGTGTATTCTCATATTAGCAGGAATAATTAAACTTTGTGCCATTTTTATCTTTTATTTTGTGTTCCTTGAGGGAAAGTAAGAATTGGATTTTAAGTATGAGCAGAGTTTTGCAAACCTGGGAAGTGAGGCACACCAGATTGCGAGTTTTGAGTTTCATTATGTAATGTCAGTGTCGTGGAAAATTTGAATACAGAATGCTAAGTATAACAAAGAACTCACAGATAAAAGAGTGTCCTGGAAGAATTTGACTACAGAATGCTTCTGTCTAGGTGTCAAAGCTCCCTTTTCAATCAACATTTCCAGACAAAAGTTGCTAACATCTTTATCAGTGTATTGTGACTATTTTCCAGAGAGGAAGCTAACCATATGTCATTTGGGGAAACTTCATCGCACCTACCAAACGCATATCAAATGAACTCCTTCTCCTTTTGGTCTTGAAGACTGTCTCACACTTACTCAAATAGTGATTGAATCAGTTCCTCCCTTTTGATCAATAAGATTTCTTTGTTGTAAGAGATGTAAATTGCCTTTGGGTCAAGTCAGGCTACTATATAAGGAATGTAAATGTGTATTACAGGCGGGCACAATCATCCAGCCTGCAGGCTGCATGACTGTGTTCCGCTGTGTGTTCAGCTAAAATAAACCTGGTTAAAAGTTTGAGCTCTGCTGTTGCATTTTGTTAAGGATCTATAATTTTAATTTGTGCAATTTATAAAATTGCCACAACATCAGTTATCCTCCCAGGTATATTGTAAAGGCTTAAGTTAATGTCTGAATTTATGTTCAGTAGGCCTGGTGTATTGTCTCTTGGACATTAAATAAACAAAAGAATACTATTTTGAAATTAAATTTGTATTTCTCTTTTTCTTCTCAGTAATAAAGCAAAATAAGTATTATTGAATCGAACTGAACCGAATTGAATCAGTTACTATTTTTTATTAATCGTCCCTGAATCGGATCGTAGCCTGTGAAT
This sequence comes from Hirundichthys speculiger, assembly GCA_018398805.1. NCBI lineage: Eukaryota > Metazoa > Chordata > Actinopteri > Beloniformes > Exocoetidae > Hirundichthys > Hirundichthys speculiger. Next base: position 361,240 of record JAGFBZ010000555.1, read on the forward strand.
CGAGATTTGAATCGGATCATTTAGTGAGTGAAAGATTCACACCCCTACTCATTATCATCACGTGATAGACCATGGGCTGATTTAACTCTGGAATATTCATTTAAATATGCAAAACATTCACACTTACCAGTAAATTGTGTACGCCTCTGCTTGTGCTGGGTCTTGAATGTTAGGCTCATTAAGCAGCTCCTGAATGCCCAACAGGATCTTTAAAGAATAAAAAGAAAAGGGATTCATGCTTCCATCAGAGAAACACTACTCTTCATCATATTTGACTCCAGCATTAGCTGGGTTTCCATTCACAGGGATATGGGAGGGCTGGAAGTGTAAAAGACTTCCTTGATCTTTTCAGCCGCTGTGTCTCCATTACATTGATGGATCCAGTAAAAACCAATGACTTGGAAAACTATCACTCCATACCAATTGGTGGCAGTATTCCACCACTTTACAATATATTAATATTGGAGGAGTTGAGATAGTTGCTGAGTTTCTGTTTGCTGCTCACTGATACTACAACGATGGCGATGAATGAAAGAGAGGACCTCGTACCAGTAGGACACATCAAATTGGCTGAACATAATCTCCTGCAGCACCTCAGCACCACCCCCGGCAACTTTTTAGGGCTGCACTAATTTACCCAACCTGAACCAGGGACGCTGGGTTGTTCTTACTCTTGCACATGTTTGAGACCCCATAAAACAACCCCAGATTAATGGAAAGCCACCTATTTATTCCACCTTGTTCCAAACAAAACAAAAACTGTTATATTTAGTAAACGTAGAAGGATCACAATCACACAGCAAATAACCTGGCGGTAAAAATAAAAACCAGCCTACTGCGATGTGAATCACAACGACAGTGAGAGCACGAGTGTTCAAACCTGTTTGATGGTGATGGCAGGTCTCCAATCTTTGTCCTCCTCCAGGATGGACAGACACACGGTGCCTGATGGGTACACATTTGGGTGGAATATGGGTGGCTCAAACTTGCCTGTGTAAAAATGATGAAAAGCGATGTCAGAATGATAAAAACCTGAAAGGAACGACCCGCAACACGTGGAAGTGAAGATTTCACTTGTTGTTGTAGAGACCCATTATTAGCTACTAACCATGAAGATATTCACACAAAAAATGATCTGTGAGAGTGCTGTCATTCTTTAAAATGTGTTTAACTCTACTACATATTGCCATATTGCATATTCAGATCTGAATATGTTAAAGCATTACCACTTCTGACAACGTGTAGGCAGGAGATCACGAGTATCTCACATGTTTGCTCCTACCATAAGACACAAAATTAATGCACCTCTAGAGGGAAAAAGTTCCATCACAGGAGCTGCTGGACCATCCCCAGACATTTACACTGGATTTATCCTGCTGGAGAAGGACTGACACTGCCCTGAGTCTCTACTATTGCTGTCAGAAGATTCAGCAGGAGCAGTGGCATCTCCCGGCTTACTGCTTCCAGGTGCAGCACATTTGGTTTTTGAGCACTTTTTTTTTTTGCGCATCAACTTTCATATCCTTCTAAAAGGTGTTGAAATGCTGGGCACTGCTGGATCTGTGTTCAGTGAAGGTGATCTTTGGATATATATTTTCACGTAGAAAAGCTGCTTGTGGGCATCATTGTAATTTGTAGCTCTGGTCATCTTCAACAGTAGTTTCATGCTCTCTTTACTCAATACATGCAGACTTTAATAATATCAGTTGGTAGATTGTCTGCTGACTTCATGGAAGTGGTTATTTCCACCGTGTGTTTGTGTTAATCTAATAATTATTGGGGCACTGGGGCGCTCTGCTTTGACATCTGGCCCAACATCGTATTTCTTTTTTCAATTGACCTTTCGGTAAGCACCGCCCCCTTCCTAGTTACTGTTGCAAGGTCGGACAAACTTGCTGCTCCTGCGTTAAGGACTGTGTTAATTTGCTATTTTTCTGATGTGTATCATCAGTGTTAATATTATACTATAATAACACCATGGTGAAATATTGCTGCTGGGGACCTGCAACAGTGACTCGAGGTGTCCAGAACATTTGGAGGGACATTTTTATTCCCTTTCCCAAGCTGAAACAAACGCTGGAAAAATGCAGTGTGGGTTAAGTTGTGTCCGTCCACACAAGCAACTGAACGTGGGGAAAGTTACAAAAACACACCTACATTTTCTCCAAGGTAAGCTTAATTTGTTTATTAGAAGATTGATTCTACCACCATTTAGTAAAAGTAACAATATGATTTAGCAGCATGGAGGGTGATGAGTGAAAACATCTCTCCGTTAGCATTAGCTCTGGTCCATAGGTCTATCCCACACCAGAGCTATGTCAACATGAGACAGTTGCAGCATTGTATTAATATGATTAATACAGTGATGTTAACATCACTAGCCTCACCTTATACCTAACAAAATAAACATCCATGGTCATATATATTTGTAGACAACTAAGGCAGGCTCTTAGATGGCTAGTGAGCTCTGGTCCATAGTGGAGAAGACATCGACCCTATGGACCAGAGCTAATGCTGAGAGAACTCATCACCCTCCCTGCTGCTAAATCATATTATTACTTTTACTAAATGGTGGTTAAATCAATCATCAACTAAACAAATTAAGCTTACCTTGGAGCAAATGTAGGTGTGTTTTTAACTTTCCCCACGTTCAGTTGCTTGTGTGGACGGAACAACTCAACCTACAGCTGCATTTTTCCAGTGTTTGTTATTATAGTATAATATTAACACTGATGATAGGCATCGGAAAAATAGCGAATTAACACAGTCCTTAACGCAGGAGCAGAAAGTTTGTCCAACCTAGCAACAGTAACTAGGAAGGGGGCGGTGCTTACCGCCTCCTTAAGATCCCCATAAGAGGTGGTGACCCCCACAGCTGGGGGGGGTCTGTGGGTTTGGTGTGTCCTTTGGGGCTGGGGGGGGGGGGGCGTGTGCCTTGCCCTGTGGGGTGGTGGTGTGGATGGGAGAGCTGGCAGGGTCACCCTTTCCCTGCCTTTGTACCGGGGGTGCTCGTCAGCTTGTCTGGGCTTGTGGCGGTGGGAGGGGCTGGATGGGCTGGATGGCACCTGTTAGGCCTGGAGGGAAATCCAGTGAACTGGTGGAGGTCTGCTGCGTGACACTGGTCCAACACACCAGCACCAACTGTGATCCAGCCTGTAGATGTGGTTGTGGTCACTGGTTGGTGCTGAAGAGGTGTTGGAGGCTAACAATGATCACTGTTCTATGTCTGGCTGCTGGACTGCTTTATTCTGAGGAGGATGCTGGAGGCAAACGCTATCACAACTCACACATACGACACCACACATATTACACACACCACATCATCAGTCTGTCTTATGTCTTTTGTTTAGTGCCTTTATCTGCCCTCATCTGTCCTTTTCTACTCCACTGTTGGTGATTTAAGTCCTCTGACAGAATCAAGGTTTAATGAGTTAATAAAGCATGTTAGATTTGTCTGTCAAAGAGGACTGCTGAAGGACACACTCACCATCACTCACACTTGCACACAAGTAAACTGACACCTCCGGCAAGATTAAATTGTGTATACATCCAGGTTTTGCCAAATTGTGGCACAAACCATCAATTTATATGCAGAGAGTTGTTAAGGGGGGAAAAAATCTAATAAATCTCCTGTGGTGTTCCCATTATGGCTCTTGGCTGCATCACAAAACCATGCAACAGACTTTAGTCATTCATCAAGGCTTTTAGGATGTCCTTTCATGTCTCGCCAGTCTGTGAGACTTTAAGTGGTCTTAAAGTGTCAGTACACACACCATAAGGAGGACTGCTTGATAAGATGTTTGAGGTGAAACCAAGTCATCTCTGCTTTATGATGAAGGAACCATTTAACGGATATCCTTCATTACAGTGAACAAGTATTTTGTGTGTGCAGGGTTAATGTTCAGATCTTAATGTACTTCTGGTTTCTACCTGGTTTAACTGTGGATCATCTAAACCCAAACTTTTATTTGGTATGCTGCATGTGTAAACCGTATCATGCTTCATATGATTAAAAATGGCTTAAATGATCTCTCTTAAATCATCTGCCCCCAGATCAGCACATAGGAGCAGGTTAAAATATTTTCTAGTCACATAAACTACATGTGGTTAGCAATACAATGGCATTTACAAGGATTTTTTTTAAGGAATTCTAAAAGTGCCATATATAAGACACATTTTATTCAAGGTAACGTAATGCCTAAACCTAATTTCCTTATTTATTACTTCCTTTTTTTTTCCCCAAATTTATTATTTCCTGATTTTTCCTGCTTCTGTTTTAGATGTCTGAATGCACATTTATGTTTTTGATATTGTGTAATGCTATGTGTTGAGATTGCAGCAGAGTGAAACTCACATTTGGGTGGAGAGGAAGGGTAGTCATCTTTGAAGAGCATTCTGAGTTTATAGAGTCCTCCCTCCCACAAAGTCTAATGAATGAAAAGAGGAATAGACGCTTTAGTAAACTGAGAAAATACATAAGTCCACAGAACAACTGTAAAAAGACTGGCTGAGCATCTACTCAAACAAATCTGAAGACACTTTTCACCTCCTACTCAAACAATGAGTAACACATACAAATATGCAATTGTTTTAAAGCACAAGACGTTTAGTTTATCAGGTTAAAGACACAATTTTAAAACGAACAAAAAAATCATTGCAATTATGATTTTTGCCAGAAATGTGTAGTCTAATGGCAGAAAAATAAAATAGCAAAAAGTGAAACAAACGGGATCTGTGACTGACTGGTTAGTTAGGTTGGGTATCGAAACAGGGCTGGAAAATGTCCAGTGGAAATTATCTTCCACCACCCGCTAAGTTAAAGATATTTTATGTAGTGGATCAGTTCATGCCCCCCTACAAGCCACTGAGGTGGGTATATACATTATGATAAAATGAAAAATAACCAAGAAAGTTTCAATATTCCACAATGGAGACTGCAACTCCATTTGCTTCACCCCAGACCTTTGACGGGAAACATAATAGGCCAGTGGTTCTCAAACCTTTAATACTGCGTACCACCTGAGAAACTGTTCAGCTCTCGGAGTACCACCATGATGACCAGTTTTAAAATACAGCTATATATGCCTTTACAATTAGCTTTAAACACACAGGAGAGATGTTTGTTCCTTATTGCGGTTATTTATTACCTGAATTGTTACTTTACTGAATCAGACATTTACAACTCTGTCCAACAATTCTCACATAGTCATACCCTCATTTGCATGTGTTGGTGGGTTTGTTAATTTTGAAAAGAAAAAAAAAGTTTTCAGAACTCCGATGGAAACTCCTATTCCACATCAATAGATCACAGGACGTACCATAAGGAGACACATTTCTCTTTTTGGGAGGAACTTGCTCATTTGTGCTTCATGTAGCAGCTGCAACCAGAGGAGTTAATGTCTTGCATAACTCATCCAAATGCCATGAGTTAGGGCTGGGCGATATGGCCTAAAAAAAAAATCTCCGATTTTTTCAGAAAAAATCCCGATTCACGATTTAAATCGATTTTTTTCATCCCCTACCTAAAATCAATTTGTAGATGACAAAGAAATTGTTCAAAACAAGTTTCAGTTTTATTTTGTTTAAATTTTCCCTCCTGGGGTTTCAGTTACATAAACAAGCCACAAAAAAAGAGATGGCAAGCCCTGCCTGCCATTGTGAACAGTGACAATGTAACTTTTCAGTAATCTAGTTTCGAAATGACACAAAAAATAAGTAAAACATAGTATTATAAGACCCCTTTTTTGAGGTTGACAAAATAAAGTGCAAACAAAACTTCAGTTACCTGAACATGTTTTGCATAATAAGGAGGTGCTTGTGTGGTAAACAAAAAGTATTTGGGCACTATTTTGACTCCCTGAATCATGTTAACTTAACTTAAACATCTGCATCAAATAAAATAAAAAATTTAATTTTAGGCTTCCATTGTAATTTACGAGGCAGGGCAACGTCAGAAAAATATTTGCAGCCTGGTAGCACGTACCTGGGATCCAAAACTTTGAGCAGGTGAATAAACCCCGGCTTTTCCACGGTGTATATGGGCACCATATCTCTTGCAATATACATCACGACTGCATCCGTGACAGCTTTCCACCGGGCTCCTTTCTCATCATACGGGATACAGTTTGTCAACGTTTCCAAGACGGTAGGTTGTTTTCTGGTGGCGGTGCTTGGGCTGCCGCGGTCGTGTTTTTCGTAGGGAGCAACACCTCTCAAACTCGGCAGTTAACTTCTGTTTAAGGTGCTGCAGTAAATTGTAGTACTGCTACCTTTGGTAGCAACAGCCTTTAAACAGACTTTGCAGTGAGGTGCTGTTTGTTCTGTGTCTGACGCCACGAACCCGAACCAATTCCAAATAACCGAGGATACGTTTCCTTTCTTCGGTGTAAGGTCAGCACTGCTTGCTTGTTTGTTACCTAGCGCGGGTGGGGAGGGGGGCGCGCGAGGGGGGCGCGCACTCCGCGCTCTTGACCTACGGGAGCCCAGCAGGCAGGCGCTGGTGGCGGATGTTAATGAGAAAAATCGATTTTCATAAAAACAAATCGACATTAAGTACAAATTCGAATTAATCGATTAAATCGATTTATCGCCCAGCCCTACCATGAGTCATCCTGAAGTTTTTAATCCACTGCTCCTAGGTAGCTGGTAAGGCTCTTATGTCTGGCTGCTCCTTACCTTGCAACAATTCATTGCAGATGTCTGTGACTATCGAGTTACAAATAATGCTGATTACAGTAGTTGCAGGAAATAATTTAAACTGCCAAAATTGAAGAGGTTCTGGAATTATTCTTTAAAGGACAAAAAAAAAAAAAAAAAAAACAAGCAGGCATTTTCAAAATATTCCTCAAATTTACAGTCAAAACTGTAATGGAATCATGGATTCAAATATAGTTTTGAAAAAGTAAAGACAGGAAATATTGTGTATTGTTTTTATTCTGTAAACATATTTCCCTATTCCAGAACAAAGACATATCCTGTATCTAGAGTAAATATAAATTATGACACAAACAAGCAAGCAGTTTACTAAGACAGATAACCTGAGCTTCTGGAGTAGCTTGAAGTTGTTTTGAGATAGCTCTCAACAGAATATCTTTATTCTACAAATTTAAGGCCTTCTGTCAGTCATTTCAATGACTTGTTGGTTGACTTTAAAGCCAATGTGTGTGTTTCTGCAAAAGATAATAACAACTTACTCCTTTCTTTCCTGGGATGGCGCACTCCCAGTTCATCAGATTCATGGTTCCATCTGGATTTTTAGTCGGCACAGCAACAAAACCCTGTGTTTATAAGAAACACAGCAAAGTCCACTTTGTATATATTGTAATAAATTAGTGCATACACACACACACTATATACACACTCACAGACACAGACACAGATTATTACAGATACAGCTGTGTTCTAACTAAGCTTATAATAGCTTTTATTTCTAAGCACACACTGCACATTCTATTCCAAATCAAAATATGAAGAAAAATGTATTGAATTTGTGATTACTTTACAGAAAGTGGAGAAAATGAATATTAGGTTGTTAAAAAAAATAGCAGTGTCCACACTTTTCTTTCCATACTCAAACATTTACTGTAGAAATGCTTGCAGATGTATCTTTCCTGTGACTAACTGAACTGATATTTAGTTGTGTAACGGCTGTTATAACTGCTTCACACCTGTATTCATGGAGTCAACCAGCTGGTCACCTGTGAACAGGTATTCAGTCCAGGACCACTGGACTGCATTATTTCTTTGCATTCTTAGTTTTTTCTAGAAACAGCATTTTTGATGTCACCCCACACGTTTTCAATTGGATCCAGGGATTGATCTGGCCAACCCATAACATTAATCTGGTTGGACTGGAACCCAGATGCTGCTGGTTACTGGTGTGTTTGGGTCATTGTCTTGTTGAAACATTCATTTCAAGGGCATTTCCTCTTCAGAATAAGGCAAAATGACCTACATTCAAACTAATCCATGATCCCTTGTATGTGATTAATAGACCTGATACCATAGTATGAGTAACATCCCCATATCATGATGCTTGCTCCACCATGGTTCACTGTCTTCGCAGTGGACTGTGGCTAGACTTCAGTGTTTGGGGGTTTTCTGACAAACTGTTTGCGGCCCCTAGATCTAAAAAGCAATGGAAGCAGAATCTTGCTTCTATCAGTCCACAAAATGTTGCTCCATTTCTGATTAGGCCAGTCTGTGTGTTCTTTGTTAAACTGTCACCTCCTCACCACATGTATTTTTTTTTTTCAACAATGGGACTTTCCAGGGGCTTTCTGCAGGTAGCTTGACTTCACATACGTGTCTTCTATTTTTTTTTTACAGTACTTACAGGTAACTTTACAGGTAACTTTAGATCTTTGATCGCCGTGGAGCTGATCACTGGCTGATTCTCTGCCATTCTGGCTACTTTCTAGTTTTAGTTGCCTTTTTTTTTTAATTAGGTAATCTTAGCTGAGCAGCCTATAATTTCTGCACTTCTTGATATGTTTTCCCTTCTCCAATCTACTTTTTACACCCGACTCCGCTGTTCTTCTGAGCAATGAATGACCCATTTCACTCAAATTTTCAAAGAGAAATGCTTATATAACCACCATGTACAACATTTGCTGCCTTTGTCCTTAAATAAGGGTCACCTTTTTCACAGGATGAATTACCTCACTTATTGAAATCCACACTGCTATTCTTTTTAACAGTCATTATTTATTTTTCTTCACTTTCTGATAAATATTTCTTGATGTTTTGATTTGGAATATAATGGAAATATAAGCTTTTATAAAGATTTTGAGCTTTACACGCTTTCTTGAAACACACTGCTATTATTTTAAACACAACTGCGTCTGTGAAACATCTGGACAGGGGCTGCTTACAAACGGGTGGTCTTTCCTCCAGGCTTTGCGCTCCTGAGACAGTCTGCTAAGAGCAATGCCAGACATCACTGCTCATCAACGCCTCCCTGTGGAAAAACAAACCAAAACTAATCAATTCCATTCACGTTACACACACATTAATAACATCCTCTCAGCTTTATATATGCAAATATGCATAGACATTAAAAAAACAACAACATACTGATTAAACCGCCTAATGTCCGGACTCATCTGTTCATGACACTTTAACCACTTCGTTCCTCGGTACAGAAACTACAACTCAACGACATGGCGCGCACAAACACACATATCATTACTGTTACTTCACATTTATTCGAGTTACCTTACCTCTTATTTTCGATTAATATCAGAGTTGTCAGGTAGTCTTCAGGGGTAGCTTATAAAGCTAACGTTAGCTCCACTGTGACGGAGACTACAACAAAAACACACCCTTCTACGGTTAAAATAACATGTACTGGACGAGTTAGAGCCTAAGTGACCACACCGTATGAGAAAATGTTCTTACTGGACTCCTAAAATATAGTGTCTGTAATATAACTACGTAATTTAGGGATAATTTACCAAATTTATGCAAAAACAATGTGACTCCGAAAACCGTTTCGACGATTAGCCTTCTGCTAAAAAGGACCCCAATTTGTTTATTTCGTCAGGACCTTCAGGCAGTGGGCTGGACACCCTCGCATCTACGTCACAGATTGTCTGCGATTTCATTTGATTTGATGTGACGTTGCTCTCCACCAGAACAATCTCATAAATTCGTGAGTTTTTATTTATTTTTATTTTTATTTTTTTTTTTTTTTACCACATTTTACACTAAAGTAGATTTTAAAACAGAAAATCAACTTTCTTAGTGTTTATGATCAAGTAAAATTACTAAAATTATAAATACTCTTGTGGAGAGAAATAAGGCATCTTGGATGGTCTTTGCAGCTCAAAAGGGGATTTATTTCAAACCCTTCAGACACATGCAGCCATGCTCAAGAGAACCCTGGAAATCCCAACCTATTATATTACTCTGTGTTTGGAAGTTCATCTTCACTTCACATCACAGAATATCATGTCCTAGACTTGCGCTCCTGTGGTGACCATTGACTGTTAAAATCTCACTTTATAACCATTTCTGGTTCTGTTTATTTTTTTTCTCTCTTTTTCTGAAGAAGCATGTGCAAACAGGTTGGAATGGATGGCGAAACGTGTCAGGTGTCATTTGTGATGAAAGAGTATCAGCAAGAATGAAAGGAGAGGTGTTCAAGATGGTGGTGAGACCTGCCATGTTATCAAGTTTAGAGACTGTGGCCTTTTCAGACATGTTAAACCAGATATATGTGTTATGAATATTGTTATGTGTGCATTTGTGTGTGTGTGTGTGTGTGTGTGTGTGTGTGTGTGTGTGTATGTATTTAGATAGGTGTGTATACATTGGGTGTAAATTTTGTATTACACACACCACACCATCACTGTCTGTCTTATGTCTTCTTGTTTAGTGTCTTTATCTGTTCTTTTGTACTCCACAGTCTGTGATTAAAGTCCTCTGTGACAGAACTAAGATTTTAGGAGTCGATAAAGCAGGTTAGATTCAACAAAGAGAACTGGTGAAGTGGTGTGTGTGTAATATGTGTGGTGTCGTATGTGTAAGTTTGTGTGGTGCATATAGATGAATGTGGGGTGGTTTGCGTTGTGATAGCGTTTGCCTCCAGCATCCTCCTCAGAGATAAACCAGTCCAGCAGCCAGACACACTGGTTGGCACCTCTTCAGCACCAACCAGTGACCACAACCACATCTACAGGCCGGACCACAGTTGGTGCTGGGGTTTTGGGCCCGTGTCACGAAGCAGACCTCCACCAGTGCACTGGTGACAAATAAAAAATAAATTAAAAATGACAATTCCTCATTGTTATTATGGGAGCTGACATTTGTAAATGAATAATTCCTAATGAAATAAAATTACCCAACGAAATATCTACAAGCTGTAAGTTTTTGCTGATGTTGGTTTGAAAGCTTGAAAGGAAATTTACCCACAGCAAGCAATTAAGACTCTGTTAACAGAGACGTTTCAGAATGATCTTATTCATACCTTAACTGAAATGAGCGTAAAGTTCTGATGCATGTTCTCCCCGTGCTCTGACTTCCTCCCACAGTCCAAAGACATGCATGTTAAGATACAATTGGTGGTTTTAGATATTTCGTAGGAGTGATTGTGAATGTGTATGGTTCTTTATCAACATGTGCCCCTGTGATGGACTGGTGACTTGTCCAGGGTGAGAGCTGGGATAGGCTCCAGCAGATCCCCGTGACCCTGCACAGGATAAAATAGGTATGAATAATGGATGGATGAAATTCTGAATTGAAATGATATTTTAGTAGGAGATGGTTAAAGCCACTCTGTATAGCAATGCCGCTTTCCTGACCACATGGGGGCAGCACATCAAAGACAGCCGTGTGTCAGTTCCCTGGTTTAAGACACAACAAAATGCGCCTCTAGTGTGACAAAGTGGTATTACCAGACATGAAGAAATATTTGGGAATTTTACTTACAAAAGGACAATAACTGAAAATTTCCTTTTGTTTTTAGAATTAAGGTGAGAAGTTTTTACCTCAGTGATGGGTTTAGAATTACTCCAGATAAATTAAAATGATTAAAAATCTGCAGTCATGTTGGGAAATTCTGAAATAAGGCCATGATTAGAGAGCTTTATTACTTATTTGAATTTTAATGCTGAGAGCATATCATTAGCAGTTCTCTCTTTGGTGTGTTATTAAAGCCAGGGCTTCAAAACCCTTTCATCTTTATTTCCTCTCTTAAGTCCTCGGTCAAAAAATTCTGTATTTTATTTGTACTGCTACTTTATACATTACAAAGAGACATTTTTTTTGAAACTTTTAATTTATTGATAAATGTCAGTTGTTTAAACACAGTGGTTTTATTTTTTTACAATTAATCTTATAACAAATATATTAGCTGGAATAAAGTTCCCCTTAATATGTGCAAAACAGAAAGAAAAAGATCTAAAACACTTCTAAAAGTAATCTTTATTTGCATATGTAGTGTTCAAGCTGATAAACACCTCCACCTTTTTTTTTTTTTTTTTTTTTTTTAAATTTAATGGATTTACAAACCAAACCAGCATTCAGGTCACCTGCAGTTATCAGAAAGGATCACCACAGTCTCAGCTTCTTTGATATCTGTTGCTCTCTTTCACCTGGCAGACTTTCCTTTTACTCTGTGTCTTTTTTAGAGATGGGCGTAACAAACAAGCTTAATGGCCTTAAATTCACAGACTTGAGGTCATTTTCGGAGCGATTCTTAACAGGTGACCTCAACTTATAGCATTTCAACTAAAAGTTGAAGTTCAACTTAATTTAACTACTGTGCGTTATACGGCTGAGTGCAGCCACGTAACAAAGTCTAACGTGCTGAACTTTGCTCTGGAAACTAGGACTAATCTGGTTTTACACCAGTACCTGGTTTCCTCTGTTGATACATTTCAAAAAACATTTCCATTGCAGGACATCAGAAGGTCACCTGCAAGATATCTGGAAAATGTTTATGGGTTTCTCTATTTTTTTTTAATCTGTGTTTAAATGTGTGCATCATGAAAAAAAGTATATAATTTGCAACATAAAACAAATGAACCATCATGATATTCTAGGAAAGAAATGTTTTACAGCTTGTAACCTTTTCAGGGAGGTGAGGGTATTTATGCAATACAGAAAACTTATTTGAAAGGTTTCTGGCAGCTTTATCACTTGCAACGGTATTAAATTTCATTTCACATTAAAATCTAAACAGTCTTTGTAGCTCACTTAGCATTAGTTAAAAACACACTATGAGGCTAGGCTTGTAATCTTTATTTTTTTCTCTTTTTTGCATAGCAAAAACACTGCTCCTTCTTCAAACAGTAACAGTTCGTGTTTCGATGATTCTTCCCACTCACACCTTCTTCCCCTCCCCCTCTGAGATGATGTTTTCTGGAGAAGCCCTCTTGAACCATTCGCTCCAGGAGCCGTCGTAAACGCAGACCTCGGGGTACCCGAGCCGGTAGGCGGCCAGAGGCACGTGACACGCCGTGACGCCGGAGCCGCAGCTGGCCCAGAGCGGCTTCTCCAGGTCCACCCCCGCCTCTCTGAAAAGCTCGGCCAGCTTCTCAACGCCGTGATGCTTTCCAGAAGCGTCCAGGAAAGACGTGAACGGCATGTTGATGGCTCCGGGGAAGTGTCCGGGCAGTACGTCTGAGAGGGCGAGACACAGGAGTGAGGAAAGGAGCAGTTAGTATATTTGACCCGGCAAGACATTTATTCAGTAGATGTGATCTCTCCCTAAAGTTTTAGCAACATCTCCTGATTTTAATCAGTGGATCATTTGTTTTGCCAGTTATGCATATTTTCCATTAAATCATCAACATGCCAAATGAAGAATGACATCTGCAGGTCCAGACTCAGAAACGTAGCTTAGGACTCTGAGGGTGATATGCAGTTGATCCCCAGACGACTGCTTCATCTACAGCTGTGCACAAATTCGAATCCCCCCTTTTAATCCCATTTATCCCCCAGTGGGTTTGATTGTAGTGGGTCTTAGTATTAGGCAAACAGCTTCCAATGAGCACTTACGAAACCGTGTTCACTGTTTCGTTATTTCACAAAAATGAAGCCAGAAAGGAAAAAAAGAAGAAGTTGTGTGAGCAAAATTTAGTACCTCCACGATTCAATGTCTTTCACATCCACCTTAAGCAACACTAGATGGAAGTAGTTGCTTCAAGTATGACTTCATCAGTCTCTCCTGAGGTCCCGCTACAGCATTTCAGTTGTGTTGGGGTCTGGACTTTGACCAGAGTATTTTAAACCCCTGATTTTCTCTTATTCAGCCATTCTGATGTAGATTTGTTGCTGTGCTTCAAATGACTTTCCTGTTGCAGGATCCAATTTAGACAGATGGCTTTACATTTATTTCTAGAGTACCCTGGTTCTACATATACCCACCCAATAGTTTTCTATATGCGCATCATCCTAATCAGAGTCAGTGGTAAAAGTTGAACAGGTCACCAGTCCGGAGGTTGTATTGACTATAAAGAGCTGTAATTTCAAAGGCCTTCCTCCGGTTTGGAGGCGAACATCTTTAAACTGGTCCCAGAATCAGAAAAGCTTTACTGCCAGACACAGTAAAGAACATTTTACAGTACTAGGAATCTGTCATGGTCAAGCTTCAAAAAAATCATCCCACTGTGTCAAAGGTAATTGGAGATCAATTCTGCAGCGTCACAGCAACTCGAAACAGTCAGAGTGAACTTTAAGAATATATGCGTAAATCTAACCTTCTACAACTATAACCTTTTGCAAGAGTGGATAATCTATTACAAAAAGTTGCAATATTAAGATTTTAGGAGTGCTTTTTTTGTTTGTTTTACAACAAAAAGTCAAAATCTTGAAAAATTTACAACTTTACAATAAAATCTTGCTTTCTTGCTAAAAAAAAAGTTTGGATTTTTTTTTAAATTAGAATCTGAGGAGTATCTATGATTGTATGGTTGCAGAAATAAAATGACTGTAATTAAAACAAGTAGTACTGTAGATATATTATATCATATTATATTATATTATGTTATATTATATGTGTCATTTAACTGAGTGTGCTCTTTTCTCTTGGCTTGACCACCTGCCCCTAAAAGACCCTCAGTTCACTTTTGTTTGTCTAAAAGCTCACCGTCTCTGGGCTCTGGCTCGGTTCCCCTGAACCTTCCAGCAGACCTGGTGTCCACCACCCGGACCTGCTCGGTTCCGATGTTCTCCAAAACATCCTCGTAACGCTTCACCCATGACTGATTCAGGGCCGCTCGGAATTCTCTGCGCTCCGCTTCGCGATGCTCAGATGTCAGCGGGTGTCCGTCGGCTACCCAGTTCTTCATACCTCCGTCCAGAACCGAGACCAGGTTGTGTCCGAACAGCCGGAACATCCACCACACGCGGGGCGCGCTGTACGACCCGGAGTCGCTGGTGTCGTACACAACAACATGCGTGTCGTTCCCGATACCGAGATTTCCCACGTACTCGGAGAACTGGGTGGAAGTTGGCAGCATGTGATCGTAGGCAGAGCTCTTATCGGAGCACTCGTCAATGTCGAAAAACGACGCGCCTGGTATGTGCACCTGAGCAAATTCATCTTTCGCGACCCGCTTTGTTTTCGGCAGGTACCAAGATGCGTCAAGGATGCGAAGCTGAGAACCTAACGAGTTTGTTTTTGACGGCGTCTGCCAGCCACTGAACTGACACCAGAGCTCGGGTTTGAGCCGCCATGACTGCGGCTGCGCGATGTTCAGCCCAGAGGCCCCGGATGGAAAGAGGACTGACGAACTTAGAACTCAGCAGGGTTGGGAGGGCCTGCCCCAGCAGAGGGGCTTCTGCTGTGGGGTTGGAGGAGGGAGGTGGGTGGTGCCTGTGTGGGCTCATGGGTCTTGCTGTCCGGGGTCAGGGTGCTTGTGTTGATGTGGTGTCTTGTGTGGGCCCTCTTGGTTCTGCTCTTGTGCCATCATTGTGGGGGACTGGTGGTGGGAGGGACTGGGCTCAGGTGGGTTTGGTGTTGGAGTGCAGCATGGTGGGAAACTATAAAACTTACATTGGAGAGGGGGTAGGATTAAATAAGTTTTACTTCTTTCTACCACTTTTCAGACATGGTAAACCATACACACACACACACACACACACACACACACACACACATATATATATATATATATATATATATATATATATATATATATTTCTGTGTGTATATATGTATAGAGATGCATGTGTAACATTGGGTATACATTTATTTTGTTGATTTTCTTTTCTTCTCTTTTTTTTGGTAAACTGGTCAATTTATTATTTAGATTTATTTACAAGAGGTTCTATGGTCCCGATCGTACACTTACCCCTACCCGTTAACACTAGTTGCTACCCTCAAATTTCGTGTATAGGAATCTCCACTAACCACTACATGTAATCTTCCGCCCACTATAGCCGCTACACATTTTGCTGACTCCTTTACTCACTTTGCAGGTGTGGCAATGGCCGTGTCTTTTGCCCTTTCCTCAAACTCGGTATCTTGCCATCGCACGTTTAGGAAAAAGTATAGCGGGTGGTGTGGGCAAACCCATGTCTGCGCGTACAAGAGCGCATTCAAATGGCATCAATGCGCGTCCACCTGGTCACATGTGGACGTGCACAAACGGCTCTACCTCTTGAATTAACTCTTGTATAAAAAGCGTGACTCGGCTTCAGTTGAACCCCTGAGAAAATGGCAGAGATCGTCTTAAACGGCTTGCTCACCAGTTAAACCATAGAAGACCAGAACGTGTTTACCGGGAGCACACCAACTATCTGCAATAAAATGAAAAATGAAATAAGTCCATTGGATCGTGTATCCAGTCCTTTTGAGCCGCCTGTACAGGTCGATTCCACCGTTGCCGCTATTTCCTCCACATAAGGAGATTTAGATTGACAATTTCCGCTTATTTTTGCTTTTTTCTTTTCTCTTCTAATGCAGTTTGGGTGTTATCTGCTGATTTTTCTCCATTGATGACTAATGTTAATGTGAACACATGACTTACGGATGGTCGTATCAATACTCAGGTATCGATATTTTGATACCTGCAGTTCAATATTTTCCAGTCAATACTTTTTAAATTATCAAGATACCACTGCGCTAATACAAAATCTGCAATTTTTTTCACTTCTGACCTACCAAACACCGGACGCCCATGGACGTCTTTTTTAAGGCTAAATAAGGTTGGCCCATCATGGCCATTATTTAGCCCAAAAGAAGACATTGAAAACCCGTCCCTGTTTAGCCGTCCTGTCTTGACCCACATTTAGCCCAAAAGAAGATGTTGAAAACCCGTCTCTGTTTCACCATTGTTTCTTGGTCCGGATTACCCTGAAAAATACTTTGAAAACTTGTCTCTGTTTAGCCATTCTTTTTTCTTCTTTGAAAAAAAAAAAAACACAACACAACTCCCACTGATTCGGAAGACATTTGTGTGAAGGGACAAAATACAGAAGTATGCCGACATACTGAACCTTACAAGAAGTTCCAGGCTGTTAACATTATCTTTTCAAGAAAAAGATAAGCACTGATGGCGTAATAAGTGGAGATCCTGTCTTCTTCTACTGAAATAACTGGAGGAGACGACTATCACAGAAAGGCTCAGGTCTGCAAAACCCCAGAAGAATGTGATTTATACCTCATTACCCTGTGGTTACTTGGGTAGCGCCGATAAAACGTGGGCAGTATATCCTATGTGCTCTATGCATCACAAGTAGTTTGCTTCAATCCTAAATGCTCTGATAGTATTTTTTGATTGTGTGCATAGATTGTGAGGATGTGTTCTCAATGCAGATGTCAGCAGTAAATCAGTCCTGGACTGTGGTGCCAGATTATTGTTACCAGCACTTTTCACCAAGCTCATCACATCCCGCAATAGTGAGGCCCCCAGGATCAACTGGGATTGTTGTCAGGTCAGAGAGGCAGCATAGGCGGTGTTGACAGAGGAGACAAAAGCTGGGCTACTAACTCAATAGAGGAAACCACTATGTATAGTTTGAGAAACTCATAGCAGAGCATATTAAGCAGAAAACATGAAGCAGAAAACTATCCATGACGTGCTGGACAGCGGGTTTGACACCCCTGGTCTAAAAGCTCACCGTCTCTGGGCTCTGGGTCGGTTCCCCTGAACCTTCCAGCAGACCTGGCGTCCACCACCTGGACCTGCTTGGTCCCGATGTTCTCCAACACATCCTCGTAACGCTTCACCCATGACTGATTCAGGGCCGCTCGGAATTCTCTGCGTTCCGGTTCGCGATGCTCAGATGTCAGCGGGTGTCCGTCGGCTACCCAGTTCTTCATACCTCCGTCCAGAACCGAGACCAGGTTGTGTCCGAACAGCCGGAACGTCCACCACACGCGCGGGGCGCTGAACGACCCGAAGTCGCTGGTGTCGTACACAACAACATGCGTGTCGTTCCCGATACCGAGATTTCCCACGTACTGGGAGAACTGGATGGAAGTTGGCAGCATGTGATCGTAGGCAGAGCTCTTATCGGAGCACTCGTCAATGTCGAAAAACGACGCGCCTGGTATGTGCACCTGAGCAAATTCATCTTTCGCGACCCGCTTTGTTTTCGGCAGGTACCAAGATGCGTCAAGGATGCGAAGCTGAGAACCAACGAGTTTGTTTTTGACGGCGTCTGCCAGCCACTGAACTGACACCAGAGCTCGGGTTTGAGCCGCCATGACTGCGGCTGCGCGATGTTCAGCCCAGAGGCCCCGGATGGAAAGAGGACTGACGAACTTTGAACTCAGCTCTGTGAGAGTGAAACTCCCACAGCTGCTCTTAAAGGGAAGAAATAGATTACGGTTTTTACAATATTCCAAAAAAAAAAAAAAAAAAAGGAGGATTAAAAATAGGAAGGGTTAGGTGAGAGGAGACAGATGTGAATAATGTGAAACAGCTTTGTAGCTAACAACCTTTGCAGAAATGCACCTATTTTTTTTTTTTTTTGCCATTGACCAATAGATAGGATTTACTGATATCACACATTTGGGTACCCAACGTCACCATCTTGTGCATTAAGCTTGTCAGTACAGCACCGGTTCTTCTTTCATTCTAATGCAGTTGTATGCTCACAAGTTAATAACGTTGGTCATCAGAAATGGATGAATATCATCAGAAAAGAACACCAAAACTTCAACAGACGACAAAAGATAAAAAGCGGATGTACGTGGAAACGCTCAATGCCCAATTAAAATCTTTTTAGGCTATATGAGAAAATGGCAGCAGTTGGTGGAATCAACCAGTACAAGTGGCTAAAAAGGATTTAGATAATTTAGATTGGACATTAAGCATTTCCACGTATTTTTGTTTTTTTTCTTTTCTCTTCTAATTAAGTTTGAGTGTTATCTGCTGATTTTTGTCCATTGACGACTAATGTTAATGTGAACACATGACTTAGGGACGGCCGTATCAATACTCAGGTATCGATGCTTAGATATCCGCTGTTCGATATTCTCCAGTTGATACTTTTTTAAATATCAAGATACCACTGCACTAATACAAAATCTGCAATTTGTTTTCACTTCTGAGAGTTTCAGGACCTTAAAATTATTGATGAAAACCAGTCCGACTGTATTCCAGATGGTCTTCTGTGTGACATGATGATGGCAGTCTATCGGATGTTGGAGCCGAAGGTTCACTGCACAGCATCATCTCAGCCAACTGGTGGCCGTGTTCCAGCCGGCTTCCCAGCTCTGTTCTGCTCTGGTCCTGCCTCTTTGTAACTTGGCGCTGAGCAATTAAAAAACAAAAAACGGCTTCAAATGCACGCTTGGGCCACATGATCAGATGCTGTGTCCAGTATTTACAGTCAGTGGTTCGATCCCAGATATCACATCCCTGGTAGGAAGGTCTTGATGGTGACTTTAATGGAAGTCCTAAGCTGTTATTTTGAAGTCTAAATATGTTGTATTATAATTTTAAAACTATTTATTTTCATATTTTTATTTACTCATTGATCCATTATATTGTCATTTTTAAAGCATTTCTTTGATTATATTCACGAGATTTAGTCATATCTCATGTTACACTTAATAATGGAATAAAGTTATTAACGGAAACTGTACAATCCTGCATTTTTTCCTTTTTGGTATAAAAGTATATTGATTAATAAAGTCAGACAGAAAATCTGTCATTATGTACCTCTTAAATACTTTAATGACACAAACAGCTCAACAATAATTGCTTTCACTGTGTCCACAAGTAAGTGGAATATTAAAGTCAACATTAAATATCTGCAATCAACAACTTATTGAGTCCACATTCAAGTTTTCAAGTTTAGACGTCCATGTCCACACCACAGATTTATAGCAGGGCTCCCTACAGAAAATAATTGAGTATTGCTATCAAAGGATGGAGAAGAAAACAGCTGAAAAGAGGTTTTACTATGAAGAACTTTTAAATTTGTTTTTCTTCTTTTTCCTTTTGCTTTTGAGGATATTCAGATGTGGCTTTGCACCTGTCCTACTGAGCTACATAACTAAATCTATGTGAATGACCATGTGGATGTTCATCTGCTGGAGACAGACCTGATGTTTCTGCACAGTTCAAGATTGTGCAAACCCAACTGACTGCTATCTGTTGATATCAGGTGGACTCAACTTCTCCTTTCCTTCCTTTCCTCTGTGATGTCACAGACACCCTGCAGATCTGAACGTATCACTGAATGAAGAATTTTCTTAGTCAGTGTTGTTTAAATTTTACTATTAATGTATATTAGATTACCAATAATTAATGAGTTCTAGTGCATCAGTTGTACAACACTTAAAGCACTTGACAATCGGACAAGAGTGAAAGTGGATTTTAATCTCCATTTAAAAAAAGAAGAAATAAAAATCAACAAAATTTATACACACCTATCTATATCCATACACACATATATACAGCTCCTCCATGAGTCACCACCTTATCGTGGTGGAGGGGTTTGCGTGTCCCAGTGATCCTAGGAGCTATGTTGTCGGGGGCTTTATGCCCCTGGAAGGGTCACCCATGGCAAACAGGTCTCTAGGTGAGGAAGCAGACAAAGTGTGGCTCATAGAACTCTATGATGTACAAAAACAAAGGACCAAGGTTTCCCTTGCCCGGACGCGGGTCACCGGGGCCCCCCTCTGGAGCCAGGCCTGGAGGTGGGGCTCGGAGGCGAGCGCCTGGTGGCCGGGCCTTTGCCCATGGGGCCCGGCCGGGCTCAGCCCGAAAGGGAAACATGGGCCTCCACTCCCGTGGACTCACCACCTGCAGGAGGGGCCATAGAGGTCGGGTGCGTAGCGAGCTGGGCGGTGGCCGGATGCGGAGACCCTGGCGATCCGATCCTCGGCTGCAGAAGCTAGCTCTAGGGATGTGGAATGTCACCTCTCTGGCAGGGAAGGAGCCTGAGCTGGTGTGTGAGGTCGAGCGGTTCCAGCTAGATATAGTTGGACTCACCTTGACACATGGCTTGGGCTCTGGAACCAGTATCCTCGAGAGGGGTTGGACTCTCTTCCACTCTGGAGTTGCTCCGGGTGAGAGGCGCCGAGCTGGTGTGGGCATACTTAATGCCCCCCGACTTGGCGCCTGTACATTGGGGTTTACTCCGGTGGACGAGAGGGTAGCCTCTCTCCGCCTTCGGGTGGAGGGATGGGTCCTGACTGTTGTTTGTGCTTACGCACCAAATAGCAGTTCAGAGACCCCACCCTTTTTGGAGTCCTTGGATGGAGTATTGGAGAATGTTCCATCTGGGGACTCCCTCGTCTGCTGGGGGACTTCAATGCTCACGTGGGCAACGACAGTGAGACCTGGAGGGGTGTGGTTGGGAGGCAGGGCCCCCCTGATCTGAACCAGAGTGGTGTTTCGTTGTTGGACTTCTGTGCTCGTCATGGACTGTCCATAATGAACACCACGTTCAAGCATAAGAGTGTCCAGAGGGTCCCCACTTGGCAACAGGACACTCAAGGCCGCAGTTTGATGATCGACTTCATAATCGTATCGTCGGACTTGCGGCCGCATGTCTTGGACACTCGGGCGAAGAGAGGGCGGAGCTGTCAATGATCACCACCTGGTGGTGGGTTGGCTCAGATGGTGGGGGAGGATGCCGGTCAGACCTGGCAGGCCAAACGTGTTGTGAGGGTCTGCTGGGAACGTCTGGCAGAGTCTCCTGTCAGAAGGAGCTTTAACTCACACCTCCGGCAGAACTTCGACCATGTGCCGAGTGAGGCAGGGGACATCGAGTCCGAGTGGGGTATGTTCCGGGCCTCTATTGTTGAGGCGGCCGACCGGAGCTGTGGCCGTAAGGTCGTTGGTGCCTGTCGCGGCGGCAATCCCAGAACTCGTTGGTGGACACCAGCAGTGAGGGATGCCGTCAAGCTGAAGAAGGGAGGAGTCCTATAAGGCCTTTTGGCATGTGGGATCTGGAGGCAGCTGACCGGTATCGGCAGGCTAAGCGGGGACGCG
The DNA here is from genome assembly GCA_018398805.1 of Hirundichthys speculiger. NCBI lineage: Eukaryota > Metazoa > Chordata > Actinopteri > Beloniformes > Exocoetidae > Hirundichthys > Hirundichthys speculiger. Next base: position 383,145 of record JAGFBZ010000555.1, read on the forward strand.
GCTTCGGCGGTTTGCTGAGGCAAAAACTCGGACATGGGAGGAGTTTGGAGAGGCCATGGAGAACGACTTCCGAACGGCTTCGAAGAGATTCTGGTCACCATCCGGCGTCTCAGGAGGGGGAAGCAGTGCTCCATCAACACTGTATTACAGTGGGGATGGGGAGCTGTTGACCTCGACCGGGATTGTTTGTGGATTGCTGGAGGGAATACTTCGAAGACCTTCCTCAATCCCGCCGACACGTCTTCCAATGAGGAAGCAGAGTCTGGGACTCAGGGGTGGAATCTCCTATCTCTGGGGATGAGGTTGCCGAGGTGGTTAAAAAGCTCCTCGGTGGCAGGGCCCCAGGTGTGGATGAGATCCACCCGGAGTTCCTCAGGGCTCTGGATGCTGAGGGGCTGTCTTGGTTGACACGCCTTTGCGGCATCGCGTGGACGTCGGGGACAGTACCGCTGGATTGGCAGACTGGGGTGGTGGTCCCCCTCTTTAAAAAGGGGGGCCGGAGGGTGTGTTCCAACTACAGGGGGATCACACTCCTCAGCCTCCCTGGGAAGGTCTATTCGGGGGTCCTGGAGAGGAGGGTCCGTCGGATAGTCGAATCTCGGATTGAGGAGGGCAGTGTGTGTGGTTTTCGTCCCGGCGTGGAACGGTGGACCAGCTCTACACCCTCTTCAGGGTCTTGGAGGGGGCATGGGAGTTCGCCAAACCAGTCTACATGTGTTTTGGGACTTAGAGAAGAGTTCGACCGTGTTCCCCGGGGATTCCTGGGGGGGTGCTTCGGGAGTAGGGGGGTGCCGGGACTCCCTTGTACGGGCTGTCCGGTCCCTGTACGACCGGTGCCAGAGGTTTGGTCCGCATTGCGGCAGTAAGTCGGATTCGTTTCCAGTGAGGGTTGGACTCCGCCAAGGCTGCCCTTTGTACCGATTCTGTTTCATTACTTTATGGACAGAATTTCTAGGCGCAGTCGAGGTGTTGAGGGGATCCGGTTTGGTGTCCTAGGATTGGGTCTTTGCTATTTGCAGATGATGTGGTTCTGTTGGCTTCATCGAGCCATGATCTACAACTCTCGCTGGAAGGGTTCGCAGCCGGTTGTGAAGCGGCTGGGATGAGAATCAGCGCTCCAAATCCGAGACCATGGTCCTCAGCCGGAAAAGGGTGGAGTGCCCTCTCCGGGTTGGGGATGGGGTCCTTCCCAAGTGGAGGAGTTTAAGTATCTCGGGATCTTGTTCCGAGTGAGGGAAGGATGGAGCGGGAGATCGACAGACGGATCGGTGCGGCATCTGCAGTGATGCGGGTGCTGCGCGGTCGTTGTGGTAAAGAAGGAGCTGAGTTGGAAGGCGAAGCTCTCGATTTACTGGTCGATCTACGTTCCTACCCTCACCTATGGTCATGAGCTTTGGGTAGTGGACCGAAAGAACAAGATGGCGGATACAAGCGGCTGAAATGAGCTTCTTCGAGGGTGGCCGGGGCTCAACCTTAGAGATAGGGTGAGAAGCTCGGTCATCAGGGAGGGGCTCAGAGTAGAAACCGCTGCTCCTCCGCATCGAGAGGAGCCAGATGAGGTGGCTCGGGCATTGGTTAGGATGCCTCCTGGACGCCTCCATGGTGAGGTGTTCCGGGCCGTCCCACCTGAGAAGAGACCCCGGGGAAAGACCAGGACACGTGGAGGGACTATGTCTCTCGGCGGCCTGGGAACGCCTCGGGATCCCCCCAGAGGAGCTAGAAGAAGTGGCCGGGGAGAGGGGGGTCTGGGCTTCCTTACTCCGGCTGATGCCCCCGGGACCCGACCTCGGATAAGCGGAAGAACACGGTACAGTACGGTACGGTACGGTACATATATACAGTGCCTTGCGAAAGTATTTGGCCCCCTTGAACTTTTCAACCTTTTGCCACATTTTAGGCTTCAAACAAAGATATAAAATTTTAATTTTTTGTCAAGAATCAACAGCAAGTGGGACAAAATCAGTTTTGCACATCCAGAGACTGAATTTCTTCCATTCTTCCTGTAAAACAGCTGCTCAGTGAGGTTGGATGGAGAGCATTTGTGAACAGCAGTCTTCAGCTCTTTCCACAGATTCTGGATTGGATTCAGGTCTGGACTTTGACTTGGCCGTTCTAAAACCTGGATACGTTTATTTGTGAACCGTTTCATTGTTGATTTGTCTTCATGTTTTGGATCATTGTCCTGTTGGAAGATAAATCTCCATCCCAGACCAGAGCTCCTTCTTCCACATGTTAACAGTGTAGAAGGTTATCTGGATCTTCGCCCATGTAAACACAGAGTCCTTTGATGATACACTCCCGTCCAGCATCTATGTCATCACACTGAATGGACATTTTCTAGATTAGTGTATTATTAATTCAGCTCATGTACCTTAACTTAACATTGACTGTCCTAAGGGTGTACAGTATTTTTCTCAAGTTTCCTATGATTTCAAGCCTTGCCTTGTACTCCATGGTGGTGGATGATTGGAGGGAATTAGAACAGAAAGAAGAGGTAGAACATAGAAATAGACAACCCCCCCAAAAAGGCACCAATTCTTTAAAAATAAAAATTCTAGGACTGTAGGAGGCCTGCAACACTTACAACAGCGATTTGTGCAGTGACTCTTTTGAGCTTTTCTCCTAGTTGTCCTCTTCTCCTTTGGAACAGCCTTGTCAGATTGTCGGAGTGGAGGTCTAGCTGAGACAGGAACTTGGACTGAAGTGGAACGGTGGTGATTCTCTTGAATTCAGCGTTGATCTGAAAAAGCACAGAAGATTCAGGGAGAATATCACCATCACACAAAAGCAGAGCAGGACAGTCAAGAAGGGAGATGAAGCACAGACACATGATGTGCTATTAGGTTTAGGAAACAGCCTTACCTCACTGACTTCAAACAAAGCAGGCCATCTCAACCTATAATCTGCCACCATCAGTGCATCATGAACAAACTCATGTCTTCTATATGCAAAAGTTTTTTCCATCTTGAGCTGACTGCATTACAAAAATTCAAAACAAGATGGAAAAATGCTATGATGTCCAAATAAATCCATAGGTCCTTAAATACAAGGACTAACACATGCTTGTTTAGACTAGCAATATTTTGCAGAAAAAAGAATTGATCTTCTATTATAATCAAATGTAAAAAATGGACCTGGACAAATGACAATTTGCACAGGAAAAAATTTTAAAAATCCAATTAACGTTTAATCAGTACCTCACATTCTTTTTTTAAATCTATCTGAAATGAAAATGCAAATCTAGAGCTTACATAAATGTGACAGTACCTACCATTACAGAGCCTTTTGAATGTATGATATGCAAATAGGACAGAGAACCTGTGAAAAAAAAAAAATATTTAGCATCAGTCAGGTGTCTCAGTAAAAACGCAGACACAGTCAGATCAACCAAAGCTCTTGCAAGTAAAAAAAAATCACTAAAAGTTCAAGATAAAGACAATTATTTATTTACACTTTATGGGCGCGGCTCACACTGGCTCACACACGCCTCATAACATATTTATAACTTTAATTTAACTTAATAGCTCTCGTCTCCCCTCCTCCTCGATCCTCCATCTGGAGCATGCAGGGTCGAAACCGGCTAACGGTTGCTCCCCAATGACTGTACAAAGCTGAAGTTGGTTTCCAATTCCAGCTTCCTATTCGTGAAATGGTTAAAGGGCTATTACACTTAACTTTCGCTAAAATCAGATACTTTAATCTTCTCTGGTTAAGACACTACAACACCCAGACACTTCAAACCTGGACTAGATTATTCTGCTCTAATAGCAGAATATGTAAAACCATGTCTGTGATTTGTGAAACCTTTCTCTGATTTGTGAAACTTCAATAAAGGGCCATTTCAGCACTTTTTGTGTTACGGCCTGGGTCGGCCATAGCAGCCCTGTGTGTGTCTGTGTCTGTCAAGTTGGCGTCTCTCCCTGTCTTTAGTGGTTCCTGTTTTACTTTGAAAGGTCTGTCTTGTCTCTGTTTTCTGCTTTGCTTCCTTCCCCTCGTTACCACTGATTCCCTGCACCTGCCTCTCGTTTGTTCCTCTGTGTATTTAAGTCCTGTCATTTCCCCTGTTCTCTGTGGGTCCATTGTTGTTGTAAGTATGTGTTTTGCAGCCCTGTATGTTTCCCTCCTGTCTCATGGATTAAGTTGTTTGTTTTTGGATCTTTGTGTTTCTGCAGTTTTGAACTTTTTGTATTTTTTGACCATTGGGACTTTTGTGTTTTTGGTTCAGTTGGACGTTTGTGTTTTTGTAATAAACCTTTGCTTATTTGAGATCTCCTGTGCTTTGGTCCTCTTTAGCAGCTGCAAACATGACATTTTGGGCATCTGGATCACACTAGAACTGGTGCAGCTCCAAAACTACAACACCTAGACACTTGAAACCTCCATTAGATTATTCTGCTCTAATAGCAGAATATTTAAAAGCATGTCTGTGATTTGTAAAACCTTTCTCTGATTTGTGAAACTTCAATAAAGGGCCATTTCAGCACTTTTTGGACGACGCTGAAGTTGGCATCCGATTTGCCAACCTCCTATTCAGCAGGCTCCAGGTCAAAAACTACTATACCTAGACTTCTCAAATCTGGACTAGATTAATCTACAGACCCTGGAGAATCATAACTCAGTGTCTGATCTGTGAAACCTTTATTCAATTTGTGAAAATGTAATAAAGACGGACTTCGCCGTTTTTTTTTTTTAGCATAAAGACCACATTAGACCTGGTCCACATCAAAAACCACTATACCTAGACTTCTCAAATCTGTACTAGATTAATCTATAGACCCTGGAGAATCATTACAGTGTCTGATCTGTGAAACATTTATTCGATTTGTGAAAATGCAATAAAAACAGACTTCACCGCCAGCCTCCGATTCGGCACTTAAAGAGAACATTAAGGGGAGATGAAAACAGCGTCCAGCCTCCGATTTAAGGGGCTCCAGGTAAAAAACTACTATACCTAGGCTTCTCAAATCTGGACTGGATTATCCTAAAGAGGCTAAACATTCATGATAACACAGTTTTTGATCTGTGAAACCTTTTTTCTATTTGTGAAAATGCAATAAAGGCACATTTCATTGTTTTTTCAGTATGTAGACCACATTAGACCTGGTCCACATCAAAAACCACAATACCTAGACTTCTCAAATCTGGACTGGATTATCCTAGAGAGGCTAAACATTCCTTCAGACACAGTTTCTGATCTGTGAAACCTTTTTTCTACTTGTGAAAATTTCTTCTGTTCATCCTGCCTGCCTGCCTGCCCGCCTGCCTGGCCACTGGCCCGCCGGACGACCTGCCTGTCAGCCCAGCCATCTCCTCCAGCAGTGATTCCTTCCCGGATCAGCTCTCAACTCCTCTCCCGACTTGGACCAGCACCACTCCTTCCTCTCACTCCTTCACCTTTAAAAAAGCTTTTTCTTTCACCAGTTAGAGTCTCCTTTGTGTTCCTTTTACTAAACCATTACAGGACCTGGTCTAATGTGGTCTATATACTGTACAAACGATGAAACCTGCCTCTATTGCATTTTCACACATCGAATAAAAGTTTCACAGAAGTCTAGGTATCGTGGTTTTTGATGTGGACCAGGTCTAATGTGATCTACATACTGAAAAAACAGTGAAATGTGCCTTTATTGCATTTTCACAAATAGAAAAAAAGTTTCACAGATCACAAACTGTGTCTGAATGAACGTTTAGCCTCTTTAGGATAATCCAGTCCAGATTTGAGAAGTCTAGGTATCGTGGTTTTTGATGTGGACCAGGTCTAATGTGGTCTTTATGCTAAAAAAAAATGGCGAAGTCCGTCTTTATTACATTTTCACAAATCGAATAAAGCTTTCACAGATCAGACACTGAGTTATAATGATTCTCCAGGGTCTGTAGATTAATCTAGTCCAGATTTGAGAAGTCTAGGTATAGTAGTTTTTGACCTGGAGCCTACTGAATAGGAGGTTGGCAAATCGGAGGCTGGCGAATCGGATGCCAACTTCAGCGTCGTCCAAAAAGTGCCGAAATGCCGCTTTATTGAAGTTTCACAAATCAGAGAAAGGTTTCACAAATCACAGACATGGTTTTACATATTCTGTTATTAGAGCAGAATAATCTAATGGAGGTTTCAAGTGTCTAGCTGTTGTAGTTTTGGAGCTGCACCAGTTCTAGTGTGATCCAGATGCCCAAAAAGTGCCGAAATGCCGCTTTATTGAAGTTTGTTGTGGAAGTAAATTGTGTTGCTTTTACTAATTCAATTTTGTAAATTCAAAGACCCAGTATTTCCCTTTTTTCAGTGTAAGCTCTATGTAACAATCTTAACAAAAAGAATGGAAACAGCAATGCATGATTTAATAGATGAGGACCAAACCGGATTCATTAGGAATAGACAAACACAAGATAATATTAGGAGATCCCTCCATATTATTGAAAATATTAACAAAACACAGTCAAAGGCCATTATCTTAAGTCTAGATGCTGAAATGGCCTTTGTCTCGACGGGCTGGAATTTCCTTTATTCAGTAATGAGAAGATTTGGCTTTGGGAATAAGTTCATCAGTTGTATTCAAGCTCTTTATACCTCCCTATAGCTAGGATAAAGGTAAATGGCAGTCTTTCAGATCCTATTAGCTTGGAGCGAGGATGTAGACAGGGCTGTCCTGCCAGCCCTAGTCTCTTCAACCTGTTCATTGAACCTGTGGCACAGGCCATAAGACAAGAGGTAAAACTGAGAGGTATCTCCATGGGAGGAGAGGGATACAAAGTAAGCCTATATACCGATGATATACTTGTCACAGTGTCTGAACCAGTCTCTGGCCTACCTATTTTAATGGATACGCTGGAAACATATGGGAAATATTCAGGTTATGTTCTCAACATAAATAAAACCCAGGTTATGACATTTAATTTTGCTCCCGCACAGAAACTTAAAACAAAATACATGTTTAACTGGCACTCTGACCAAATGAAATACTTAGAAGTATACTTGAGTAAAGATCTGTCTCAGTTATTCCAATGTAATTATAACAATGTTAGTAAAAAAAATATATGAGGATCTTAATAGATGGGGTCTCCTCCCCCTTGACTTTGGCAATAGAATTAGAACAGTTAAGATGAACATCATGCCCAGATTACTTTATCTTTTTTTGTCACTTCCTATAGACATTCCTTCAAAACAGTTCAGAGAATGGAATAGACACATTTCAGTATTTTTATGGAACAATAAGAGACCAAGGGTTAAGTTTTCCACACTCCAGTTACCAAGGAAACAGGGGGGCATGTCACTCCCATCCTTAAAGGACTATTATATATCTGCTCAGCTACGGCCACTTGTATGTCTATGTAACCCATCTTATAAAGCGTTCTTTAACAGACGTCCCATTACAAGCATTAATAGGTTGTATTGACAGGGATAAGGCAAGACCAAAGACAGAGAGTAACTTCCTTTAAGCAGCCATTTCACAACTGACAAAGGGCTGGATCCAGATGACAACGAGCAAGGTTTGTTTCTCCTCATTTTTATCTTTAAAAAAATGTTTACTTATTAATTGTGGTATAACTCTATAGTAGTACTGAAGCTTACAGTAATTATTCACTGAAGACTGCTATAGCGCGACCGCTAGCGCGCACATAATTGTGCATTTAAGCTTGAATTTGTGGCATTTTGCTTTCATGTAAAGCAAGCTTCACATAATCTTATTAGCTGTTGTGGTGACAACAGACAGCAGAATCCCTGTAAATGTGATGATTCTATCTCCAGGTCTTTATACGATCTCTGATCCAGGTCCATCCATCCATCCATTATCTATACCCGTTTCATCCTCTGAAGGGTCACGGGGATCTGCTGGAGATCTGCTGGAGCTGTAGTGACAAGAGTGTTGTCTGGTTCGCCAATGATCTCAAAAATATTCTAAGTTCTTAAAGTCTTAAAAAGTACAAAGTCAAACAGACTGGTTAAAGGTTAAATGAAGGTTTTATTGACAATACAATAGCCCCTTCGTGAGATAGCCCGGGCAATCTGATTTCACAGTAAAATACTTCACTTTTTATACAATTAGGGAGGGCCACATCGCCTCTTGCCCCTCTTTCGGATTTCTTCTGATAGGATGGAATTTAAATATCTAACTGTGGTTGGTCAGCTGAGGTTGGCATTTTTGATAATTTAGCACCTCTAAAGGTACCACCTGTGCCCAATTAATTTTCTTTATTTTTCTTTTATTTTCCTTATCGTTCTCTTGGGGAAATGGGGACTTTCTGACTCTGCTGACCAGTGCTTTTTCTCCCATACACACTGCATAATAGAGCCACAGGTGCTTCTCCTCATATCTCTCACACACACCCCCGCTCATTCTACTTCAAAGGCTCCTAGCTCTCCCTCACACACACACCTGCTCGTACTGACTTTAGAGTTCACAAAAGTTCATCAAAAGTTCAGGCCCTCTTTTACTTCTACAGAGCCTATCCCAGCCGTCTACGGGCGAATGGCAGGGGTACACCCTGGACAGGTCGCCAGTCCATCGCAGGGCCACATGCAGACAAACAACCACTCACACTTGATCCAGGTCCATGAGCAGGTCATTAAGCATTTCCACAACGTACCGTAACACACCACTTAACACGTATAACCAGACAGCTATAGCAAATGTAAAAAAAAGAAAACAGTTGAAAAACTAGAAAAGCACTCAGAGTGCAGACCTCCACCAAGCGCAACAATTATTGAAAATTTGAAAGTGATCTGGATCTTACCCAAAATGAAATCAGTTCTTCCTTTTCACATTTCCGACAACTCCTGAAAATTTAATCAAATCCATCCATAACGTTTCAGTTATCTTGAACACAGACAAACAAACCCCGGCAAAAACATAATCTCCTTGATGAAATAACGGTCAGCATTCAGTCCGAACTTTCTTATTATTGNCTCGGACGTCATCGATTTCGGCTCCTCCCCTAAATGAAGAAAGCCTCGATACACGCTTCCCGGAAACGCCCCCTCCACTACTCGATACACGCTTCGAAGCCTTGGCACGCCTCGTAACATCACTACGCTTTACGTGTGTTGCAGTTTTGCCTGTTTCCCTCACATCATACCCCTGGACTTTAAGTTAAGTTTGTCTTTTGTATTTTGGACTTTTGGATTTTGGTGTTTTGGTTTAATAAACCTTTTTCTTTTTGGAACTCCTGCTGTTGGTCCTCCTTCTGTCCACTCCAAACCATGTGATGTGCATTTATTTAATGACCTCAAGTTTCTTTCTTTTTTTTTTTTTTTGCTCTTACTTGTGTTTGTTTTGCTTTGCCCCTTTTTTTTTTTCCTCAATGTTCTAATTGCCACAAAAAGTACCATAAATAAAAAGTATAAAAAGACATTGTACAGTGAGAGAGATTGTTCTCAACTGGAAACATTTAAGACCGCTGTCAGTTTCCTCCAACTTTAACCCAACGGTGTTGGAGCCACAATCACATCAGAACCAATGAGACCTTCCATCTGGCTGGAATGCTGCACCTTCATGGCCTCCTGATGAATAAAGACATGGTGGCGTCTCCCTCTTGGTTTGAGGGAGGTGTGTTTGCAGGTGAAAGAAAACTTTACAATCTGAGTTGAATGCAAATGAATATAATTTTAAACAAATTTTTACACAGACTATTTACAAACATCAGAAGACCTTCAGAGTCTCAGAGCAGTGGATTTCCTCCAGAGATTCTATGTTCTGTTGAAACTGAAACATTTCTAGAGCCCTGAAATGTTTATTGGACAGTTGAGGCCTTTTCTTCTGTGGTATTATCCTGAGGTTTTTCTCCTTTGTGGATGTTCCTCATGTGACGTTTTAAACTTGAGGGGTGTCTGAAGCTCCTCCCACACTGGCCACAGGTGTAAGGCTTTTGTCCTGTGTGGATGTATTGATGGTGTTTAAAACTATAGAAGTTATTGAAGCTCTTCCAACACTGGTCACAGATGTAGAGATCTTCAGTGATGTGGACCTTCATATGAGCCCTTAGGGCACCAGTTTGTCTGAAGCTCCTCCCACACTGGCCACAGGTGTGAGGCTTTTCACCTGTGTGGATAAGTTGGTGGCGCTTCAAATTTCCAAGGTTGTTGAAGGTCCTCCCACATTGGTCACAGGTGTGAGGCTTTTCACCTGTGTGGATAAGTTGGTGTTGCTTCAAACTTCCAAGGTGGTTGAAGGTCCTCCCACATTGGTCACAGGTGTGAGGCTTTTCACCTGTGTGGATAAGTTGGTGTTGCTTCAAACTTCCAAGGTGGTTGAAGCTCCTTCCACATCGGTCACAGGTGTGAGGCTTTTCACCTGTGTGGATAAGTTGGTGTTGCTTCAAACTTCCAAGTTGGTTGAAGCTCCTTCCACATCGGTCACAGGTGTGAGGCTTTTCACCTGTGTGGATAAGTTGGTGTTGCTTCAAACTTCCAAGTTGGTTGAAGCTCCTCCCACATTGGTCACAGGTGTGAGGCTTTTCACCTGTGTGGATAAGTTGGTGTTGCTTCAAACTTCCAAGGTGGTTGAAGGTCCTCCCACATTGGTCACAGGTGTGAGGCTTTTCACCTGTGTGGATAAGTTGGTGTTGCTTCAAATTTCCAAGGTCGGTTGAAGCTCCTCCCACACTGGTCACAGGTGTGAGGCTTTTCACCTGTGTGGATAAGTTGGTGTTGCTTCAAATTTCCAAGTTGTCTGAAGCTCCTCCCACATTGGTCACAGGTGTGAGCCTTTCCTCCAGGATGGCCACATTTGACCCCCGTGGTGTTTCTGAAGCTCGGTCCTGCCTCGTCTAACCCGTGATGGTCCCTCTCAGCGCTGGCGGGCTGATCCAGCTGTCCGTCCCTGGAACCATCTTCGAGGTCATGATGACCATCCTGGTTTTTGCAGGACTTCTTCTGTCAAGTGAGAACAGATGAGAGGAAGCTCCAATCAAAACTGTAACAACATATTAAATGCCAACATTCTCCATGTATTATACCACATTATAAATGATCTTGATCAGTGATTCCCAAAGTGTGCTCCTTCAGTTGGTTTTAAAACTGGTTAACTGGTCTCAGGTTAGTTAACTGCTAACTTTTTGAAAACAGCAGCAAACGTTTATGGCAGAAGTGGCTGAATTTGATTCTTCAGTCCTGAATAAATCAGGGAATAACAGATTTGATGTTCTCATTAACGGTTTTGAGACATGAGCCTAAATGTAAATGTGTTATAGTTCCACCTAGTGGTGTGTCAGTGTCATTACAACAGTCAGAGATCTTCAGGGGGTCCTGGATCTGAATAAATACCTGGTTTGTTGTCTATTGATGTCTAGTTTTTGTTGCCTGGACACGGCTGAGCAAGAAAAATAGCAGGAAATTCAAAAAGAAACAAGAATCTGTTTTTTTCTGAAAGCTGATTCCCTTTTTTTCATAATAGAATAGAATCATTAAAAACAAGCATAAAAATAATCATTATTAAATTAAATTAAACATTGATTTAAAAGAAAAACTAATTAAATTAAAAATGAAGAGTGAAGATAAAATTCTTTCAGTTGTCATATGCACATCTAAACAGAACTGTTTTCAGCCTGGATTTGAACATTGTCAGACTTGAGGCCTGTCTCACATCTTCTGGAAGACCGTTCCAGATTTTAGGAGCATAAAACTCAGACTCTGAGTCGATGCTTCGTTTAGACTGGTCCAGCATGCTACAAAGTGGAGTACTTCAGTAACTTCCAGATTCAAAACAGACACAGTAGCGACAAGTTTAAAGGACTTACTTCTTCCTCTGATTCCATATTCCTGGTGTTTCTTTCCTTTCTCCTCTGTCCACCAATCAACTCTGAGATAATCAGATAAAGAAAATAAGTGCATGGAAACCCCAAAAACTGCTCTAACGGCAGCAACTAGAAGAAGTTTGATCACATGACTGCTTGAAGAAGCCACGGATCCTCCAGCTACACAGAGAACATTGAACATTTACATTTAACTGATGCATCTCCCTCCACTTTAATCTGCCCAGTTTTTAAAAGCAGCTTCAGCTACAAATAATGTCTCGGGGTGCGTCCTTACCGTTTCTCTTGTAAAGCAGGTTCACTTTTTCTCAGCGTCCTTTCTCAGCGTCCAGGTCACAGTTAGAAAGGCTGAACAGATACAGAGCTGGTTTCCATGGCAACCCCACAGGTTCAAAGGGTTACAGTTGAGAGAATCCGTTTGAAAAACAACCGCGCAGCATCCCGAGACCAAGACGGGAAAACATCTGAATGTCACAGGTGTGAACTTGATATACAAGATGACCAACAATTTAAATGTGAATTTTAGAAAGTAAAGTTATAAAGTAAAGTTAAAAGTGAAAACATGTAAACTCAGTCAAGCCAATTAATCTGATTAATTTAGCAACTACTTAATTCAGTAAAGGGCAATTTGTACAAGAAAAAAAACAAATAAATTGCAACTTCTCCATCATTTTTGTTCAAAACAACGGCAAATTAAGTTATAGGAAATACAGTGCCTTGCAAAATTATTCGGCCCCCTTCAACTTTTCAACCTTTTGCCACATTTCAGGCTTCAAACAAAGATGTTTTTGTCAAAAATCAACAACAAGTGGGACATAATTGTGAAGTGGAACAAACTTTATTGGATATTCTAAACTTTTTTTAACAAATAAAAACCTGAAAAGTGGGGTGTGCAATATTATTCGGCCCCCTTGCCTTAATACTTTGTAGCGCCACCTTCTGCTGCAATTACAGCTGCCAGTCTCTTGGGGTTTGTCTCTATAGTTTAACACATGGAGAGACTGAAATTCTTGCCCATTCTTCCTGTAAAACAGATTACTATTGCAACAACACGTCATCAGTAGGGTAAAACTAACCTGTCTCACGACGGTCTAAGTGACGTTGGATGGAGAGCGTTTGTGAACAGCAGTCTTCAGCTCTTTCCACAGATTCTGGATTGGATTCAGGTCTGGACTTTGACTTGGCCGTTCTAACACCTGGATACGTCTTCATGTTTTGGATCATTGTCCTGTTGGAAGATAAATCTCCGTCCCAGTCTCAGATCTTAAATTTAATATTAAATTAAATAAAGTCGGTCTTAAATTTTTTGACCAACCATGACTCATTCTGGCTGGGGCAACCTATATATGACCTCATATATATAACCTCATATATATAACCCATACGTATGTATTTGTTGCAGAAGTTGTTGTATCCAATATTGCGCAAGGCGCCTGAGTAGAGGCCTGTTTTCTTTGTCTTTCGCTGGGCCCACCTGGGCCCGGGGCCAGGGGAGTACTGTCCCCCCAGCCCCCCCACCCCCCCCCCCCCCCCGACGCCTGCAACAGTGGTTAAATTAACCCAATGAAAGTACCCAACCACTTACCCTAACCCAGTGGTTAGGTTGAGAAAATAACAGTATTTTTACAATAAGGTCACAATGCAGCTAAAAACAATTAATTTAAATGGAGACCGTCCACGTTTATGTTCATACATCAACCTCATGATAATACAAAGACATTATATTATTGTAATATACATTTACGTGCATTTGCAAGTAAATGTTGTCCAATGTTTTTGAAGTTTCAGGCTCTGTGTGACAAATGTGTATTTCATGCCATCTCTCCATCTGCTGGGTCGTCTGCCAAGCCATTACTTCCCCCATCTCTTATCGCTCTTCTTCTGGTTCCAAATGGATTAATTCATCTAGACGATTAAGTCGACAACTGCATCACTAGTGTGCTATCAGAAATGTAACTCTTGGCTCAACCAGGTGTAAAACATGGCTACAGTAACTTGTTTGGAAAAACAGGAAAAGGAGAAAAGTCTGGATGGGTGTTTGGGAATGGGATATTGGTTTATTGTAGAAATCTACGAGAAAGGTGCAGCTGCAAAGAAGAATTTACGTTAATAATTGCATGTTCCAGGCTTATTTATTATTCAGCACAAAATAATTTACAAAATTGAAATCGAGCAAAGATGATAAGTTTTTTGAAATGCAGAGGAACTTGGCAAATAATTTTTTCATAAGAAATGTAATATTCCCTTCCTCCACTGTCAACCTTCGGTAAATGCTCTAGTGATTGCACAGAAAATGGTCTGTTTGAGGTTCCTGCATTAGGATTTTCCTTTTCTGAAGGTGGAATACTAAACACTGAATATGTGCTTGAATGTGAAGAAACACCAAAATGATTAGTTCTGCTGGAAAGGAAATATAATGGGCTCAGGTTGGATTGTGAAACGCGGCAGATGAGGTGAAGGGGCCATCTTCTCCAGAATAACTGTGGAAACAGTTCAGTCCGATGCTGCAGTCCACAACTTATTTGTTTTCTAGTGGTCTCTGCAGCTGCTGACTCACTGGCTCTGCTGCCTGCCTTCTTTCACCTACAAGGTTCCTGGATGCAGAGTCACTGGACCATTCATCTTCTTCCACCAATCACTGAAGTTGATCATCTATTTAAGGCCATTATTCCCACTGTCAAGTTGCAGCTGTGATCTACCTTGTTCAGGTTGCCACTTTGACTTAAATCTGAATAGATTTGGTAACAAAGGGCTGCTGTGGTGAAGTCCGACACCAGGAATGGTTACGGAAATATGAACCAAGCTCCCAATCTGTTTGTACAGGGATCAAACAACCCAAGGCTCTGATGCCCCATACTCCCAACGCACCCCCTGATGGATACTACAAGCAGCACAGCTATAAAGCTCAAGTCCCACCAGATGTGGAATGGCAGCGCCACTCCAGCTACTGTGAATCACGCCATTCACGCCCTGCAGCGGCCCTGCAGCGGCCCTGCTGCAGCCCTGCAACGGCCTTGCAGCGGCCCTGCAGCGGCCCTGCAGCGGCCCTGCAGCGGCCATCTACCTAAGATATGAAACAAGTCCATTATGGTGCTTGGCAGCTGGTAGACCACATCAGTTTACACACAGCACATTACGTTTGCAGAAAGTCAGAGGAATGGCAGAGATAATCCTGTGAAATTTCAAAATAATGTTGCCTGGACAACACCTGGCATGGACGCTTCTCGATGCTGCTCCGGGACTTATCCCTGCGACGCTGGACGCTGGACGCTCCAGTTTGTGCCCGGTTTGTGGTGATTTGCTGTCGGATGTCTACATACTGTCTGCAGGGGGCGGATCGGTCCTCTTGTGGCTGGTGGAGACCTGCCGCCGCAGACATGGACGGTGTCGCTGGAGGCCGGTTCGGGAAAGCTAAGCTAAGTAGTCCTGAACTGCTACCCGGAACCACCGCCACTGGATCCGGGCTGCAGCGTCACGGAGCCGGGACGGGAGCCCCGGACGTAGCGGCGGTGGCATGCTGCCCCCGTCCAGCAGTCTACATGCCAGATGGGTCAGCTGACCTGGCAGGGGCCATCTGGTGACCTGGCAGGGGCCGTCTGGTGACCTGGTGGGGCCCAGCACTGCCGGGGGAGACGACAACGGCCTGGTCCGGTCCGCATGATGAACTCTGGGACGGTCAGGGACGGTCTGGTTCATCGGTTCTTCGGTTCATCTGTGTTTCCTCCTCTGACCTGGAGATATCTCACTTGTCATCGTTATGGAGATATACTGGTTCTAACGGCTGTTAACTGTTTTAACGGCTGTTATCTGGAGTTAGCACTCGGACCACGGGACCTGGCATGAAAAGGAGCGCTGGACGCTAGCAGCTCCCCTAGTACACCAGATTTTTCCTGGTGTACTGAAACTTGAATTTACTTGTTGTCTCGTCATCATCTCTACCATTGCAGTGTATGTAAACAGCAAACAGAAAGCACAGCGACTCTCTCAGCTTCCTCTTTGTTTATCTCGTCATTCTACTTTATGATTTTTTATCTTCAAATTTGCAGTCTTCTTGTTTTAGTTACCGAAAATCAAAAAACAGTGAAAGTTGTGCACTACTGCCACCAGGTGGTTTGGGGTGGTCAGTATTTTCTACCAGCTCCATCACTGTGAATGTAGACACGACATTTGAAGGGACGAAGGAGGAGGTTGGTCCCGTTACAATTCAATCCCTCTTGGTTTTACCTTTAATAGAAATGGGCCTGCAGAACCAGAAGGCAATCCCACATGGACCCCCATTTTTCAGTCCATTTGTGTCTCAGACATCCCCCAAATACAAATGTTGGCTGGAAGCAGTTTCTTTGGCTAGTTTCTGGTGATAGTACAGACAGGGAGAGCTGGAAACACTTCAAAAAAGTAAGCAAATAATATTTAAGATGAATTTGAAACTCATATTTCAATGTGAAAATAAAAACTCTTTAATGAGAGCTGATAGTTGGGGGATCTTATTCACTGCATACTGCCTTTCAGTGGAGGACTCTTGTCAAGAATTGTGGTTTATATAATCAGAGCCAAAATAAGGATATCACAGGTGTCATCTTTGCTCTGAACAAACCTTTTAGCAAAGATGGTTTCCAAATATGTTGGAACACTGTGTGAAAATAAAATAAATGGCAACAACCCACAAATCACTGAAACCACTGTGTCAAAG
Organism: Hirundichthys speculiger; assembly: GCA_018398805.1. Taxonomy (NCBI): domain Eukaryota; kingdom Metazoa; phylum Chordata; class Actinopteri; order Beloniformes; family Exocoetidae; genus Hirundichthys; species Hirundichthys speculiger. The sequence goes on from JAGFBZ010000555.1 coordinate 399,577, forward strand.
AAACAAAGGTCACGCCATTTTGGTTTCATATTTTAATTTTTCAGATGAAAACTCAAATATTCTGCAGTGAGATGTCCAAAATCATGTTTTGATTGTAAAATATGATGTAAAAGGAACTGTGGGCAAAATAATTAGTTTATATATGCATAACAAGGACAGTCCAGCAAACCTTGTAAGAGCAAATGGTTCTAGTGGTGACATAAATTATTGCAGTCTTCATGCATTCAGATGAGGGAGAGGAAGTTATGCTGGCCTACAGGGCATCTAGTTCCCTGTCAATCATGTTGAGAGTACCGCCTCAGATAGATCATTTGGGTTGAGCTCACAAACTGGCCGGGGGGCAAACCAGTGAGTAGTCAACGCTCATCCGTCAGCATTCAGTCGTGTCAAAAACTCAAAAAACTCATGGAAGTGTCACAGAGCCAAGTCCTTTCACAGATGCATCTGTGGGGGAGCCCCATTTGAGCTACAGCCAAAAAGAGAGCAAAAAGAAAAAAACAACAAAGAAATATCTGAAGTCAAGAAATGGATCAATAAAACAGAAGGCAAAACGTTCCCCTGATGGTGACAACTCTCAGCAAATAAAAGAATAAAATATGGTGGAGAACAGGCAATGTTTCATCTAGACTGGTAAAAGGCTAAACCAGCGTATAATAATATGTGCTAATTACAGTAAAGTTATAATGCTAGTTGTTATACAAAAGCATCACTGTCAGGTATTTCTACAGTTATTGACTTGTTTGCATGGTGGAGTGATGGCGAAGGGTTTACAGTCCTCACGTGGACATTTTCATGCTACGCTGCACCCATCTGCTCTGGAGTAGTGTTGCTACATAGTGTGGCTTTAAATCCCCCCCCCCCCCCCCCCCCCCCCCCCCCCCCACCTCCATCCTGTTTTTACATTTTTAGTTGTGAGGTTTACAAACATCACATAAATGAAACATCCCAACATGGGCGAGGCTAGCCCTTTTTTGAAATTCAGCACCCCAAAAACCTGGAGTAAGAAATGTTATTGTAAAATTTTAGTTCACATTTGACAGGCTTAGATAATTGCCAAAACTTAATCCATAATTTGTGGTTTAAGTTTATATTTTAAGAATGAAAAGGAAAATGACCCCGCCTAATGGTATCGTCCTCTTCTCACTAACGTTACTTGTGGGTTGTGGTGGGGCTCATTGGGTCCTCAGCACCCCTAAAGCTCTGACCCTAGAATCGCTCCTGTACACAGGGAAATATTGTCATTTTTATTTATTGTTTTTAAAATTTAAATGTGATGAAGTTGCCTTTTTGCAAGAAGACGGGCATGAGGTGCTGTGCTCGTGACGAGCTCCAGATTTTGACCAGTGCTTGTTCTGTGTTACACAGATTAAACGGCCTTCGTGATTCATTCGGATTCCTGACTCATTCTTTAACACAACACAACGCAGAGGGAGGGAGAGAATTGGCTCAAGAAAGGAAAGATGACCAGAGCTGGGGTGATAATTATCTGAACCAGGCTGGACTGCTAGCGGCTAAGTTCAGCAAGAGTTACACCTGCAGTTCTATAGAAAGTTCAACTGACTTTTCTATTTAAGTTTTCAGTGTGTTAATATTAATTTGAGCAGGTCAGTATGGTCATCTGTGTGACTTGGGTTTGAGATTTTCTTATGCTAAATGTAGTGCTTTTGAGGGGTTCTTTTGGTTAATATCCCTTTGAGGTACATTTTGAACAAATAAAAAAATGAGATTAATTTGCGATTAATCGCAAGTAAATATTTTACTTGGATGATTTGAATTAACCACTGGGGATGAATAAAGTATTTTTCTTCCTTTCCTTCTTTCTTAGGTGATGTTCTCATGGCAACAAATTGGATGCTGAGCATTGAGGGGCATGTGGTTGTGGGTCCACACCTGAATGTTGTGGCTGGATTGGCAGCACTTTTCGCATGCTACTACATTTTCAACCTGGTGTACCAAACAGAGCACGCTGGAATTCATCCAAAGGTATGTGCTTGAAGTGGAATATATTATTTTGTTACATATTCCATTATGAATAACATGGTCGGTGTTATTTTTTTTCACCTCCCTGCATTTCCATTGTATTGCATTGCAAAGCCACTTTCTGCTTCAGTTTCATCAGCCCCTACTAACATTTCTATGTTTCCATATTCTGTCTTATAAACTGTTTAGTGTGTATACAACATTTATTGCACTTCTGCCCGTCCTGGGTGAGGGATCCCTCCTTTTTTTCCTGGTAAAAAAGGTTTCTGGGAGATTTTCCTCAGTCAGTGTGAGGGTCTAAGGGCAGAGGATGTTGTTATGATGCTATGTAAAGCTCTTTGAGAAAACTGTTTGTAAAAATGGGCTATACTAATTAATTGCCTTGCACATCTGCAGTCAAAGCAAATATTGGTTTTGCAGTTTTGCATATTTGGAAAACGGATGCTTATCTCCACAATTTGATGGGTTTTACTGTCTCTTGTAAACAATGCATTTCATTAAGTGTCCTTTCCTCTGATTTTGTGACTTCAGATGCTTCATTGGGATCAACCCAACCTCTGGCACCAAGACAATCAAGTGGATCGATCCAAGAAGCGGGAAGGTAAACGAGAAGAGGAACAACGGGGTCAGCCCTCATGTTTCTGCACTTCTCAAAAGATTAATGGACTTTGAATGGCTTTGAGCCTGTCGTAAAAGAGAGGGCAATGGTACACTGTATTTCATTACATTTCAAAAGTAGTTTGAATATATGGTTAGTTTTTACATGTAAAACGTTTGACTGTGTTGCTATTTGAGGTTGTTTAAAATATAGATGTTGTTGAGGTCACCTCATCTTAAATACATTTCATACACATCTGCTGTATCAATGCCTTAATAAAAGGTTTTGTTTTTGCAGCACTGACTCTTGTTTTATTTAACAGCAGAAGATAATCTAATATAGTGTTGATACATTTTGGATTATCAGCGATCACAGAGCTTAATTTGCTAAACAAAGATCAACTGTAAAAAACATTCTACAATAAAATATTGTATTATGAAAACACAGCTAATTACTGGAACATTTAATTGCCAGGTAACACATGGAATTTGAATGGATTACAAGATAATGTTGTAAACTAAAAATACAATTAATGGTTGTTTCTAATATAAAATAACAACACATTACTGTAATTTATATACGGCAAAAACCTGTAAACAGTATCCAATAACATACTGTAATTATTTTTTACAGGAATTGACAACAATTTTACAGCACTTTATTGGCAACTTTTTTGCCTGTTATTTACTGTAAATTTGTCACAGTGCATGCATGTCAGGTTAACTGGTGGTTCTAAATTGCCCGAGATAAACTCCAGGCTTCATCACCTGTAGATAAACTCCAGGCTTCATCACCTGTAGATAAACTCCAGCCTTCATCACCTGGAGATAAACTCCAGGCTTCATCACCTGTAGATAAACTCCAGGCTTCATCACCTGTAGATAAACTCCAGGCTTCATCACCTGTAGATAAACTCCAGGCTTCATCACCTGTAGATAAACTCCAGCCTTCATCACCTGGAGATAAACTCCAGGCTTCATCACCTGTAGATAAACTCCAGCTTTCATCTCCTGTAGATAAACTCCAGGCTTCATCACCTGGAGATAAACTCCAGGCTTCATCACCTGGAGATAAACTCCAGCTTTCATCTCCTGTAGATAAACTCCAGGCTTCATCACCTGGAGATAAACTCCAGCCTTCATCACCTGTAGATAAACTCCAGCTTTCATCTCCTGTAGATAAACTCCAGCCTTCATCACCTGTAGATAAACTCCAGCCTTCATCACCTGTAGATCAACTCCAGCCTTCATCACCTGTAGATAAAGTCCAGCTTTCATCACCTGTAGATAAACTCCAGGCTTCATCACCTGGAGATAAACTCCAGCCTTCATCACCTGTAGATAAACTCCAGCTTTCATCTCCTGTAGATAAACTCCAGCCTTCATCACCTGTAGATAAACTCCAGCCTTCATCACCTGTAGATAAACTCCAGCCTTCATCACCTGTAGATAAAGTCCAGCTTTCATCACCTGTAGATAAACTCCAGCTTTCATCACCTGTAGATAAACTCCAGCTTCATCACCTGTAGATAAACTCCAGCTTTCATCACCTGTAGATAAACTCCAGCTTTCATCACCTGTAGATCAACTCCAGCTTTCATCACCTGTAGATAAACTCCAGCTTTCATCACCTGTAGATAAACTCCAGCTTTCATCACCTGTAGATAAACTCCAGCTTTCATCACCTGTAGATCAACTCCAGCTTTCATCACCTGTAGATAAACTCCAGCCTTCATCACCTGTAGATAAACTTCAGCTTTCATCACCTGGAGATAAACTCCAGCCTTCATCACCTGTAGATAAACTCCAGCTTTCATCACCTGTAGATAAACTCCAGCCTTCATCACCTGGAGATAAACTCCAGCCTTCATCACCTGTAGTCAACCACCTTAGTGCTTCCTCACCTGCCATCCATCTCTGCGTCTTGAATAATTATCAGATTCTGCTCACATCCTTCATAGCATCCTCCTTTTGCTTGCAGCGTCTGCACACATTTGGGTTGAGTTCATAGGTGTCATTAAAACATGTCATTTCTGTTCCAGCCTCAGCCCCACACCGCTCCACCTCCTGCCACCACCTCCTCTGCCTCCCTCCCTCAGAGGAGTGTTGATGTCCCAGTCCGGCTGAGCGACCCCACAGTCGAGCAGCTGAGATAGGTGAGATACCAGACAGAGATTGTTGCAGTTCTGCTAGTCAGTAAGATCAGACGCTGAACCTGCTGCGTGTCGTCTGTCCAGCTGCTGTCCAGCTCGTGGCGAGCAGCTCTCTCGGCCGAGCAGCAGGATTGGATCAGCCGGGTGCTGTTCACCAGGGACAGCGCGGGGAGGCCTCGGCTCACCGGTGAGCTCAGTCTCTGGTGGTACCCTCCTCAGCCCCGGCCCATCTACAACCAGCCTCCCGCATCCCCCGACTCCTTCTTCGTGTGTCGGCTGTTCCTGTAGATGCCCTACAGGATCTGGCGCCTGCAACTGACGGGCCCCCAGCCTTTGTGCAATGGACCCCTGACAAAGGCTGGACTGTACTGGACCATCCTCCAGGGGTCTTCCTCCTCCTCCTCCTCCCCTCCTCCTCCTCCTCCTCCTCCTCCTCCTCCTACTACTACTACTACTACTACTCCAAGGCTTCCCCTCCTGGCCTCAAAATCCCCACTTCCGCTGCCTCCTCCTTCTCAGTGTGTGTCAAGGAGGGAGGCAGCTGAGGCCGCTGCTGCAGCAGAGGGACAACCAGCAAAGAATACTATCACTTTATATCACTTTAAGAATACTAGCACTTTCTATATGTTACATAGATGTTTTACTATTTTAATATATGTTCAGCATTATGTAAATACAGTTATATTTATTGACTATCATGTTAGTTCCGGATGGTTCTGTTCAGCCCGCTGAGGCAGATTAATGTCTTGCTTCTGTTTGTGATCTGATGTGATCTGTTTGTGATTTTTGTTTTGACAACAAAATAAATCTTTGTTGTGACTCTTTCAGCTTTCAAGCTTTATGTCTCATTTCTTAGTGTAGTAAAGACACAAGTAGCATTGAATTGGAGCATCTTTATTCCTCATATATTTCCTCCACACTTAGAATCCACTCTTCATTTTGCAGAGGTTGTACATCAACTCCAAATTGTTCATGTGACTTCATAACATTATACTGAACTAACTTACCTGAATACAAAACTTTATTAAGTAGAAAGTAAAATACAAGAGGTGGCTGTCAAAGATCTGAATGAAAATATCTGCATTCACTAATTCCACAGTCAAGATCCAAGTATCCATCTTTCTCATTCTCCTTTCAGCGCCTCTTTCTGACTTGCTGTCCTCGAATTGATTTGAAATCTGCATAAATGAAAGAAAAGAGCTTTCAGAATCTCATAACAGCATCTCATGGACAAATAGCACTTATGAAACTTATAAATACAACATTCATCCAACCAAACAAAATACAACAATGACTCGTTTAAAGAGTGGGAGTCAATGGGACTCAATGGGAGTCAATCATGATCTCCATCTTTAAATCTTTACATTTAAAGATATTTAAATTAGATTTAGAGAAATGTAAATTCATTCTGCACGAGCCTTCATGGCTCCGTTAAAGATTAGATGTTTTTTTTTTTCTGCAGTACACTTTTTTGTCCAGCAGATGGTGGCGTTTCACCATGTTTGTGCATAAAAGCACTGTTGAGTCTAAAAAATGGCTGTTACTGAAATGTTCTCTTTGTTATGTCAGCCTTATGATTAATGCTTAAATAAGTGACTAGATAGTTTTAATAGGAAATTGTTATATATTCAGCAACAACAAATATTTATTTTCCCACAATGATATTTGAAAAATAGGAGTCATCTTACAGTCAGAGTTGTGCTTTTATTTGGACCAATACGGTAATTTATGGGCATGGAAAACCCACCTCATTAAGGTGGTGATTCAAGGAGGTGAAAATTTATAATCATGCTAAGATTTTTTTTCCCATGTGGGGGAAACCAGAGCACCTGGAGAAAATAGAAAAGCATGGGGTGAACATCCAAGATGAACAAAGAAAAGCTTCAGAATGGGTTCAAAGTAGAAACCGTGTTCTTCAGAGGCGACAGTGCTTTCCACCACACCACCATGCTTCTCTAGTGTGTTACTGTTTTATGAATTTCTTTTAGTGAATGAAGTTTGACTGCATTTCCTTTTGTGTCTTTGAAAGGTCTTTCACATCAGCAACTACGATTCTAACTATTGAAAGATTGTTGTGCATTTTTTCCAATTTAAATGAGTGGAAGATGATAGTTCTCACTGTGAGTGACCTTTGGTGTGTCAAGTCCTTCGGGGTTTTGGTTTTGCTGATTTTGGAGACCAGAGTCCTTACAGTGGTTACTGTAGTAACCATAGTCCTTCAGCAGCCTGGCAAGAACCTAAATATTCCAGAGAAAAATGTCTTAATTCTTCTACAATACTTGTGTTTTGTTTTAATCTCAACAAAAAGGGGCTCTTCTTTACTGGAAGTTGTTTGACTGTTTGTGGAAGAAGCTGCAGCTTTGTTTCCTGTTTTTTCAACAGCTGGAGGCCAGGCCTTCTGAAGATGATGTCTCTGATTACAACAGTTACAGTTGAAGGATTTTCTAGCCAACTTTCGTTCTAATTCCTTGGGATGACAATTTTTTGTGGTTTTTGAGTCAAGAGACTTTTCTTCTTTGAAGAAACGAGTTTCTTTATATCTCACTGGAAGTTGTCTACTTGCTTCAGCAGCTGGTTTTATTGATATTTCTTCATTTTTGTTTTTCTCAATTTCTTCTTTTATTTCATTGTCTAAATTAAGAGACTGCACATTGATATATTTTCCATTCCACTCCATCTTGTGATGACCTAATTTTACAGTTTCATATCTTGTGTTTGAAGTGGATTTTTCATTAGTCACAGGAAGTTGTTCTCTTGTCCCAGCAGCTGCTGTGTTTTTAACAGCTTTTAAGGATGATTCTTCTTTTTGTCTAATTGGAGCTCTGTCATCAGTTTCAGTTTTATCATTATCTGAATAACGGGGTTTCACAGTGATATGAGTTTCATTGGAGCATTTTCCAGCTAATTTTGTCTTTAACTTCTTGTGATGACATATTTTTACAGTTTCATGTGTTGTGTTTGGGACAGAATGTTTTTCTCCGTAGATGGAAGTGGCTTCTTTATCTTTTACGGGTAGTTGTTCATAGATTCCAGCAGCTGCAATGTTTTTACCAGCTTCTTTTGATGTTTCATTTTTGTTGGATGCAGCTCTACCATCAATTTTTTCGTTGTTTTCATCATTTGAATTACGAGGCTGCACAATAATATATATTCCCTTCCACTCCTTCTCATCAGAGCATGTTCCAGCTAATTTTGTCTGTAACTCCTTGTGATGACATAATTTTACAGTTTCATATGTTGTGTTTGAAGTGGATTTTTCATTAGTCACAGGAAGTTGTTCTCTTGTCCCAGCAGCTGCTGTGTTTTTAACAGCTTTTAAGGATGATTCTTCTTTTTGTCTAATTAATAAGTTTACTTTGTTTATTAGATGTTTGATTTAACCACCGTTTAGTAAAAGTAATATGATTTAGCAGCATGGAGGGTGATGAGTGAAAACACCTCTCCGTTAGCTAGCTAGCTAGTAATTTGTTTACATTCTGAAAAGTTTGGCAACAACAGGGGTCAAGCTAAAAAAAACATCAGTAGTTTGATTGTGTCATGGATCCTATAGAAAACTATTCCAGTATCAAAAGCAGTTTAAAGTTTCCATATGTACGCTTTGAAATATATGCAAATTAACCAGATGAATATAAGTATATTAAATAAACAGATAACCATTTGGACTCGTGTTAAACACACAGATCTGCTGTTCTGACAATACTGATGAATGGAGACGGGCTTTCTGGCGACATGCTGTCTCTGTGTGGTACAAAGTGGTATTGCCATGTTGTGTGGCTTTAAATCATTTTTTTAGAACCCTAAAAAAACACACACACAAAAAATAAATAAATAAAATCTTCCTGGTTCACAAAATTAAAGTCAGCATAAGCAGTGACCAGTGCAAAAACTTACAAGCAGTGTAATTTGTGCTCTTCCTCTGCTCTTACCACTCACTTTACTGAAATCTGGATTAATTGAAATATATACATTTTATGGATTGGTTGAGTCTTTGGTTTCTAGCCTGTGGGTTATAAATATGCACATGAGAATGCTGCATTTCAAGAATGAATTTTCCACTGTGCAATAGTTTGAACTATCCACATGGTGGCAGTAGAGTAGAAGAAAAAAGGTCCCCTGACTGCAGGCGGCTGCATCATGAGGAAGGATGAAAGCTGGATTTAGTGGCTCTGTAATTCCTGTGAGTTTTTCTCTTATTGTTCTTTTTAATTGCGTGGTTTTAGTGGCGTATAACATTAGCGAATAACCTAAGAAAACTAGAAATCAAATCCCTTTAAGCTTTTTAAAAATCTTTTTCCCCCTTAGCCTTTAAATGTTTAACTCAACTTTAAAAAAGTTATTTTTTCTAAAGTCCTCTAGTTGTTTTTGCCGTGCTAGCTAGCACTGCATCCACAATGGATGCGTCCTCAAAACCCACAGCACAATTTGAAATTTTTCAATATATTCAAGTCAAATGATGCTCTGTAAGACACTGGAAGGAGGGGTTTCACAACGTTATTAGAATTATTATTTCTTGCATGTAATATTATGCCACTGCAGACAGTAAGAACCCTCATGCTGTGTTTTGACAGCTTCTTTTGAAACATTAATAACCAGGCATTGCTGTATTTCTGCAACATATAACACACAAGTTGGGACTTTGGGGGAAATTTAGGAATCAGTCATTCCTGAGGAAGTTGGCAAGCAATTTCCAATAAAAATTGTTATCTTTGAGAAATAAAAATGGACAAAGGATCTCCATGAAAAGGTCATTGAAATGTACAAGAAAGCTTAGAAAGATTTGGATATTTCTCCTTTTCCTGTGTGTAGTATCATTAAAGGATTATATGATGTGGGATGGGCTTTCATACTGTGGAAATCTACATTGTATTCAGACAAATCAATTTGACCTTTCATAGAAAAAAACTGATACTGCGTCAACAACAGGTCCTAAAGCCAGAATTCATGAACGTGTTGGTTTGTATCAGTGTCCTTGATCATTTAATATTTTAGATCAACTTGGGTTGCCATCAAAACATTTATTTTTTTTCAGTTTCCAGTTTCCATGCTTCGCATTCATTCATCCATCCATCCATCCATCCATTTTCTATACCCGTTTCATCCTTGAAGGGTCACGGGGGTCTGCTGGAGCCTATCCCAGCCGTCTACGGGTGAAAGGCAGGGTTACACCTGTACGCATTCATTCATTTTTTTAAAAAACAACAAAAAAATCTAAATCTATAGACTGTAAATTCATGGCCGAGGGAGATGAGGGTTACTGTAGTGGCCTGCAGGGTTGACTGGTCCCCAGCAGAGAATGTGCAGGGAATTTCAAATAAAAATGCAAACACAACAGTTCCTTACTTTTGACTGCCTCGAGATAGAAGAACAGGACACAATGGCACGTGAAAAAATTAATCACTTACTATCCGCAAGTCCAGAAAGTTATTTTGAGAAGTAGGGGTGGCCTTATAAAATTCAAAATATTTTGGTTTCGTACTCTTTGCAGTAAAATAAGATGTTTAAGAGGGTATGGATCATCTTTCGTTTATTTAGTTTATTTAATTTCAAGCCCAACTCCACCGTCCTCTATCTCTATCTCTATCCAGACCAATATCTTTTGAAACAGAGGACTGAGCATTAGGGCTAAAAATATAACACTAAAAAATTAGCCAACCTCATGACTTTGGATTATGTTGTTGTATGTCACCATGAGCATAATACACATAATGAAATGGGCTTTGATTTCCAGGACCGGGACGAACAGATGCAGAAGAAACTGCCTTTGGATCGGCAAACAACCAATCAGAGAAACGAAGCCTGTGGCGTCTAAAATGACACGCTGTGGAGGAGGAAAACCAATGAATGACTGCTCTGCAGGAAAAACTTTTTGATCCAATGTGTTATTAGCAATTCTGCAGCTATCTTAGTTGTTTTGAATAGTGGCTCTTGGAGTTCCCATCAGAGCTATTATATAAAGCCCGGGCCCTGCCACTGTAGCCATTGGTTCAGGATGTTCTGAACTGGTGGTGGAAATGGCTGCGAATGGGAATTTTTAAAAATGTTTTCATTTCATGAAAAAAAAAAAAAAAAAAATCATGAAGTAGATGGCCATAGCTGGCCAGTGATTTTAAAGTGAGGCCAGTTCCTGGTTTAGCAGCACTGGTGGCTCTTGGCGCAGCAGATATGTTTCTCCTGTCATGGTCATAGGTGGTACTGTTACACAGAGTGGTTACACCTCAGGACATTGTAAAAAACTGGAAAAATGGACAGAGTATGTCTTCTTTAATGGCAAATGAAATGAAATGAAAAATACTTTATTTATCCCAGAAAGGGAAATTCAACACTGTAGCAAGGGCTCCTCTTTTTTTTTTTTTTCCAACAATAAATAAATGACAGAAATAATAATAATAATACAGAAATAATAATAATATTAATTGATAATAATAATAGTAGGTTTTATGTCTTGTTGTGGAGGCTGATGGCTGCTGGCAGGAATGATCTTCTGTATCTTTCCGTCTTGCAACGGACCTGAAGAAGCCTCTCACTGAACACACTCTGTTGTTTGATCACTGTGTCGTGGAGAGGGTGTGAAGAGTCCTCCATCATCTTCATGGAGAGGGTGTGAAGAGTCCTCCATCATCTTCATCAGCTTGTGCAGCATTCTTTTTTGTACAATCAGTTCCAGCGGCTCCAGAGTTACACCCAGCACAGATCCAGCTTTCCTGATCACTTTGTTGATTCTCTTCAGGTCTCTGGTTCTGATGCTGCTGCCCCAGCAGATGGCTGCAAAGCTGGTTGCACTTTCAACAACAGACCTATAGAAGATGTGCAACATCTTGGTGCAGACATTAAAAGATCTCAACTTTCTTAAAAAGTAGAGTCTGCTCTGACCTTTCTTGTAGATGTATTCTGTGTTGCATTTCCACTCTAGTCTGTTGTCAAGCTGAACTCCAAGGTACTCGTATTCCTCCACCACCTCCACCTCCTTTCCCAGGATGGAAACACTGCTGTGTTGATTCTTGCTCCTCCTGAAGTCGACAATCATCTTCTTAGTTTTGCTGGTATTTAATACGAGATGATTGTTACTACACCATTTCACAAACTGACAGATCAGTTCTTTGTACTCTGCTTCCTGTCCGTTGCTGATACACCCAACAACTGCAGAGTCATCAGAGTATTTCTGCAGATGACAGGACTCAGAGTTGGACTGGAAGTCAGAGGTGTAGTAGAGCGTGAAGAGAAATGGTGAGAGAACAGTTCCTTGTGGTGCTCCAATGCTGCTGACCTCCATCTCAGACACACAACCTTTCAGTCTCACAAACTGTGGTCTGTTTGTGAGGTCGTCATAAATCCAGGAGGTTGTGGAGGAATCCACCTGGAACTTATGGAGCTTCTCACATAACAACGCAGGCTGAATTGTATTAAAAGCACTTGAGAAATCAAAGAACATGACCCTCAAAGTGCTGCCTGATTGGTCCAGATGAGAGTGGGCTCTGTGAAGCAGGTAGATGATGGCGTCTTCAACCCCAAGACCATTACGATATGCAAACTGTAATGGGTCCTGAAAGGTGCTGACCTGCTTGTTCAGGTGGGCCAGTAAGAGTCTCTCCAGGACTTTCATGATGTGAGATGTCAGGGCAACTGGTCTGTAGTCGTTAGGTTCAGGCAACTGGTCTGTAGTCATTAGGTTCAGCTGATTGTGGTTCTTTAGGCACTGGAACAAGGCAGGATGTTTTCCACAGCACAGGAACTGGTTTCTGTCTCAAACTGGTGTTGAAGAGGTGCTGGAGAATCGGACATAGTTGCAATGAGCAGGTCTTGAGAACTCTGGGACAGACACCGTCTGGACCTGCAGCCTTGTTCTGGTTCAGTTTCTCTAATTGTTTTTTGACCTGATTGCAGGAGACAGACAGAGTGGAGGGGGGGGGGCAGAGGAGGTCTCTGAGGTGGAGAAAGATGATGCTGTTTTTTAATGCCCAGGCTGGAGCATTGTAGCTAGATCTGGCAGTCTGAGACTGTTTGTTCAGCCTAACACAACCCCTTCCCCCCACTGACAAACACCACATTTTACAGCATAATAAAAAGTACATTATATAATGTGCAGCAGCTTTCCAGTCATCTACCTGGCACAACATCTCAGTGGTGTCTAGAATTTAAAAAGAGCCCATGTGTATGTATGCTGGCTTATTTCTGAAATCTTCTTAAGAAGATTTTAGTTTTGTTTTAATTTTCATCTAGTGAATGTGTTCATGGCAAAATAATGATCCCACTCACATTTTCTCTAGCAAAAACTGATAACTTACAGTCATAACTACTGATCCTTCATGGGTTGGAATGAAGAATCTTGATCTTTTTTTAAATTACATGATGTAATTTGCTTCCGTGATACATTTTTTTCCATAAGTATCATCCAGGATTTGCACTTGGAATCACAGATTCTCAAGGATCGTGTTGAAATCCAGTGCTTTCTGTTACTTCTTCAGAATCACCTGTTTCTGTAAAAGCTGAAGTGAAATGTAACAACTATGAATGATGAGAAGACTGTCTCCGTTTGCTGGCTGTCATGTACTCCGCGGTCATGTACAGTATGCATGTTTGCACAAAGGTGTCTGGGTTGGAGCCTTGTTGCCAGTGTTGTAGCCTAAGTGTTGCTGCACATATACACAGCAGGTTGTCTGAACTGAAATATGGTGATTCTGAGTTACGTAGGTCCAGTGTTATCAAGGACTGAGGCCTTTGGGGCTAAGAAATTACCTCTAAAGTACTGAAGTAAAGTTGACACACCCCCCTTTAACCTCCATTTGGATGATTTTCATGTCTAAGAAAACGTTTGTATCAAATGTGCATTATTGCTGGTTTCTGGTTGTCTGATCACAATCACTATCTTCTTGCTCTATGTTGGAATTGCTAACATAAATTAAAATGTTTTCAGGTAGTTTAAAAAAAGAATCTGGTATATAGATTGGTTTTATATGCATATTTGATTTTAAAAAGAAACATTCTTTAAAAAAAATTGTATGCATCTTGCCAAAGAACCCTTGATTTTGTAAAGTTAAAGTCATACCTTCTCATGGGATCAGATGTCCATAGCTTGTGTTTTTTTTTTTTTTTTTTTTTTTTTTTTTTGCCAACAGATTTGTGGAAATGTATGTTAGGGGGAATGATGGGGGTCGGCGCTTAAAAATGAAGCCAATGCAGAGATGTCCAAACGTACAGTACCGTGAATTACCACTAGGGGCTGACTCCAAAAGTGAATCAGTTTCCTCTGATGCTCATTTTTAAAATGTTCAATTTTACAGCAGAAATAAATATGCATACAGGGTGGTGCAAAAAAATGTGTTTTTTGTCTTGCATAGATTTCACAGAAACATTCACGTATCTCATCAGTTACATCACATGAAACTCAAATTTTTTTTGCTCAATTTGGGGCATTTATTTGTAGTTAAGTGGTGTCAAACGGCTCACTGTCATCACTTCAGCTACAGAGCATTTTTAGAACTTGACTTCTGAGTGGTGAATTAAGACCAAACAGCCTTATTATTCTCATTTTAGCATGCTAGGTGCAAGTGCAACGTTAGCACCGTAGGACTCATTAGATTGAAAGCATAAACCAGGAAGAAGTCGGCCGCCCCAGTGGCGCAGTGGTTAGGGCAGGCGGCCATATACAGAGGCTACAGTCCTCGTGCGGCTGGTCGTGAGTTCGTGAGTCCCGGCTCGGCGACTCTTTCCCGCATGTCTTCCCCATTCTCTGCCCCCCTTCCTGTCTCTCTACTTTCAATAAAAGGCCACTAGAGCCAAAAAAATCTTTGAAAAATTAAAAAAAAAAAAAGGAAGAAGTCAACAGGTGGGTTCCTGTGCTCTGCCTGAGGGAATAAACACAGCGAGTTACTGACAGCAGCTCAGGATAGGAGGGCCCCTTCCTTCAGACCTTTACCTGGAGCCCAGCTGGTCCCCACCAGCGGCCGTTCAGCTGTGGCAGTGTGGAGGACTGATTGTGGTTTTGCTCAGGATGGGTTTGGGAGTGAAAGTTATGAGCTTTTACAGAAACCTGTCAGTAATATCACAGAAGGTTTGTTTATTTATTTTCAAATCTGAAAAACAGTTCAAATCAAATATACTTTATTTGTTCTTGAATTTCCCACAAATAATGTATATTTGAAAATAAAGTATATTTTTCCCCAAGGGGGAAATTCAAGTTTCAAGAACACCAGATGCTGCAGTCTGGTGTACTTGAGGAGCTGCCGGCGTCCAGCGCTTCTTCTTCATGTCCCGGTCCTGTGGTCCGAGTGCTAACTCCAGATAACAGCCGTTAAAACTGTTAACAGCTGTTAAAATCAGTATATTTCCACAATGGTGAACTAATTGAGATATCTCCAGGTCAGAGGAGGAAACACAGATGAACCAAACTGTCTCTTCTGGGAAGACCGAGCTCCCTCAGTTTGGCGAGCGATGGAGCCGACCGTCCCAAAGCCCGGTTCATCATGCGGACCAGGTAGTTGGCGTCACCCCTGGTGGTTCCGGGCCCACCAGGTCTTCAGACAGTCCCACCTGCCAGGTCAGCTGACTCACCCCGGCGTGTAGACTGCTGGATAGGGGCAGCATGCCGCCGCTGCCACGTCGGGCTCCCGTCCTGGTTCAGTGGACGGTGCAGCCCGGATCCAGTGGCGGTGGTTGCCTCCTTTTCTTGTCCGCGGGTAGCAGTTCAGGAATTAGCTTCCCTGAACCAGCCCCCAGCGACACCGTCCATGTCCGCGGCGGCACGTCTCCACCAGCTGCAAGAGGACTGGTCCGCACCCGCAGACGGCACGTCAACACTCGACCACAAAATCACCAGACACGGGGCACAAACTGGAGCCTCCAGCGTCACAAGGATAAGTCCCCCAGAGCAGTGAGTAGCCTCCATGCCAGGTGTCGTCCGGGCAACAAACGAACAGTTGTATGATTTCCTTCTTTTATGTATTTTATGATTATGTATATTTTTCCATTTAATATGCATTGCTCAATGTTGTAATTGTGGTTTTTAAAAGTGTTCCAGAGCCCAAATATTAATTGAACAGTCATCATCAACTTCCACATTGACAGAGACTTACTCGAGAGCATTTACCTAACTCTAACCTAATCTAAACCTGATCTTATTCTTCCTATCAAGTGCAATGATTTAATGGATCTAGGTTTTGACTGAGTAAACAAATTTCTCCACAACGTAATACCCCGAGCACACACATACACCCACGCACAGTTTCACAGCCTTATCAAATTTATTGCTCTGTTTATCTTCGCATCTGTTTGGGCTAACAGGGTTGTAGGCAGTTTCCAGAGTCTGTCAGTTTCTGGAGGCAGGTGCGAGAGTGTTGCACAGAGCTCTGTAAGGCATGCATGATGCAACATAAATGCATCACATGTCTATCATGAAGATATTGTGCTTTAGTGATTGGAGTTAGCGTCAGATAACCTTGCTTGTCTCTGCAGAGGGAACACAATGCTGGAATTCCAGGCATGCTGATATCAACTTCCTGTGTTTGAGCCCTCTGCAAGGTACATTTTCCTGTCTGATGAGACTGAAGAGCACCATGACACAGGCTGACTTGAGTCACGATCCCCATGAAGACGTCTCATCTATTGTGTCTTGACTGTGGCAGTGGAAGGTGAGAGGAAGGTGATTTCATATTTTCCCAGCGTTCCAGACTCAAGTCCACACGACAGGGCTGATCACTGATTCATATTTTTCCTGAGTGGTAACCAGATGAGATAAAGCGCAGAGGTGCATTGTGTTAGAAAGAACAAAATCAGCATCCATGTGCTAAATGATTGGGTAGCTGTAAGGTCTCCTGTATACAGCATGTCCCTGTCCTTTGTCAAGCATAAAAACAGGAAAATAAAAGCACTGGAAGGTGTACGGAGTGCGTGGCGCCACACAGATGCTTGTGTAATCTCCTGTTTGAAGGCCCCGTGCTTCCTCTCTCTTGTACCTCAGGGAATCCAGGCGTCTCTGAAGTAAAGAGAGTAATGGCAAAGAAATGTCTTCCAAGGCAGTCCGAACAGTCAGTTCGAGCAGCCCAGTGTCACCCCGTTGGGCTTTGGTGCCTGTTTTATACTGATCCGACTAGGAACCTGTGCAGCGTTGTGTTGAAATGATCCTTCCATCTTACAGATAACAACAAGAGGAAAACAATAGCGATTAAACAGGCAGTAATGTTGGCGCTGCTCTCGTTCTGCATGGATACACTCCCAGAGGCCCACCACATGTTTCAATGCCTGATTCCACACACAAAAACCATTACTTAGGAGGTGATGCCTTCATTACGTCTGTGGAGATTTACACCAATCCAAACCAAAGTCTCTCCACTAATCCATCCCTAAATTCATATCTCCTTGTAAATATGCAGATTCTGTTGGAAATCTTTTAGCACTGGAGGCTCTCTGGTTTCTGTTGTCGAAATCTTGGTCTAGACATTCAGCTGCGAAATATAACGTGTTGCTCGCAGAATCAGCGGAACTGATCCCAATATCACAAAATGCTGACTAGACGGTGAATGACTTTGCAAGTAATTTAAAGGTGTCAGACAACTTCCCATAGCTGGAAGCAATCATGAAGAGTCTTGATTGAGTCGGGGCACACAACCGTGACTTCAGCGGGTGGAAGGTGGTAATTGAAGTAAACTGGAGGCAGTGTTTTCTTCATCTTAGCTTTAGGAGAAAATCAAACATGAGCTCAAGGTCTTTGCTCTTGTTGAATGAAAACTGTTGTTTCATGGTGCAAGTTGAGTCAGTGTCCACAGGAGCATAGTTGTCCTTTAATTACCGGTAATAAAAGAATCTACTTATGCCCATGTCAATAGTGACCCAACAAGATCCCCAATTTTTGAAAAACTCTGGCTTAAAGTCTTTACATGTGGGAGGCTGTCATACTTCATTCTTTTGAAAAGTCCTTTGGTGTACAGTCAGCATAGGAAATACACAGTTTCTCCCAGAAGCAGAGCAAAAGAGCTTTCCAACACGACTGAGACCATGTTCACAATAATTCATTTTTGTTTCAAAACGTAAAACTCTTGTTATTGTTACGCCTGACAAAAATAAGATAAAATAAAAAATAAGTTTGATCTGGATGTAGATGAAGAAAATATCCTAAACATTTTGAATCTATGGCTATATTCCAAATGGAGCACTTTGCATGAGTTAATCCGACACAGTGCGCTACGTACAGTGTTCTCAGGTGAGCAGCGTTACGCGTAACTGTTTTCTCTATTTAAAATTGTCATATTTTTACCGTAAATGTCAGCAGTGATCATTCTTCTTCAGCTGCTTCACCCAAATTACTGCTATGCTGCCACCAACGTTTGACTTTTCGTTAATTATAAAAACCAAATTTAATTAACCTGTATTTCCTTGTCTGTGTCTACTCTTCTCACTTCTTTTTATGAGAAATTAAAGTTGTGCGATCTTTGTTGCCAAAGACGCACTGCCATCCTCTTTTTGACCAGAAATGGGACCAAAAAAGGGTCCTCGCACTTACTAATTGTATCCATCAAGATGGTGGCCATTTGGGCCGAGTGAGTACAGTGTTCCATAACCACTTTTCTTACCTTTTTGATTGCACCGTCCAGGTATCGCACAACTACAGAATTGTCAGTGCAATCACACTTATGCACTTAAAATAGTGTCAGTTTGGAACATAACCATTGACATTGTTGCATATCTTTGCTTCATGACTTTGTCTTGTGGGTCATACATAAATGTCCTTGGATTTACCAAACCTCTGTCATGTGATGATCACCAGAAGATAACTTGGTGTGCCTTAATGAAGGTGTGGAAAAGGAGCAGCAAGTGCTGCTGACTTTGTTATCCTTGGTACCAGATGATATGCAGCCACAGTCTTCATTTAATGATAAATCATCTGTCTGTATGCCATCCACCCATTTACTTCCTCTTATCTGGACTTGGGTCATGGTGGTAACAGGCTGACCAAAGAGACCCAGACCTCCCTCTACCCAGGCCACCTCCTCCAGCCTTTCTGGACATTACTGAGGCAACTTTAAGGCCTCTTTAAGCCAGCTGTGATCACCGGCCACTTTATTAGGTCCACCTGTCCAACTGCTCGTTAATGCAAATTTCTAATCAGCCAATCACATGGCAGCAACTCAAATCATTTACTCATGTAGACATGGTCAAGATCAGGGGTGGGCAATTAATTTTTACAAGGGGCCACATGAAAAACCTGAGTGTGTCAGAGGGCCACATCAACGATAACTTGAACTTAATCTTGCTCAACTTTCTTCCATTGTAAAATGCATTAAATTATATATTCTAAATAGCTGGTACTGGTAATTAGAAGAATACAATTATTCTGTAGATATTTATATTAGGCTCTGTGAAATTGTGGCGTATAGGTCGAGTAAAAAAACAAAAATAATTAATAAGTCCAATTTATTCTTAACTTGTTAAATTCCTCAAACTGTGAATTACAACACATCTATAGAAAC
Organism: Hirundichthys speculiger; assembly: GCA_018398805.1. Classification (NCBI taxonomy): domain Eukaryota; kingdom Metazoa; phylum Chordata; class Actinopteri; order Beloniformes; family Exocoetidae; genus Hirundichthys; species Hirundichthys speculiger. The sequence goes on from JAGFBZ010000555.1 coordinate 418,766, forward strand.
ACATCAATAAAATGAATAATGTTTTAATGTTTACCACCTCATTTTACCAATTCCTTGTTGGGTTTGCAGTTTTGCTTGCAATGCATCAGCCTCTATTGCGCGCTCTTTATCAGACAGATTTCTGTATTTTTCCTCATGCTTGGTCGTGTAGTGCGGATTCAAATTATAATCTTTAAACAGCGATCTGTGTAGCACAAATCACGGCTTCACCTTTTAATTTCTGTAAAGACATACTTAGCGGTCCATGTCTTGTTGAAAGCACGTCATTCCTTGTCAACTTTTCTTTTCTTAGCGTCAGCACACATTTTAACGACAGCATCACTTAGCGCTGTTTACCCTCATGCACGTACGCTACACGGAAGTACTACGCCTTTCAAAATAAAAGCACCACAGTTGTATTGCACGCACGACATAGATTTTTTTTTTTATTATTAAGTTGTAATCAAATTTAATTTATGATTGGCCTCGTGCGGGCCGGACAGAGACGCACAAAGGGCCGGATGTGGCCCGCGGGCCGTGTTTTGCCCAGGTCTGGTCAAGATGATCAGCTGCAGTTCAAACCAGCATCTGAACGGAGAAGAAAGGTGATTTAAGTGACTTTGAACGTGGCATGGTTGTTGGTCCCAAGACAGGCTGGTCTGAATATTTCAGAAACTGTTGATCTACAGGAATTTTCACCAACAACCATCTCTAGGGTTTACAGAGAATGGTCCGAAAAAGAGAAAATATCCAGTGAGCAGCAGTTCTGCAAGCGCAAATGCCAGAGGTCAGAGAAGAATAGTCAGACTGGTTGGAGCTGATAGAAGGGCAACTGTAACTCAAATAACCAGTCATTACAACCGAGGTCTGCAGAAGAGCATCTTCTGCGCAAAATACGTTGCGCAAAATACATTGAACCTTGAGGTGGATGAGTTACAGCAGCAGAAGACCACACCAGGTGTCACTCCTGTCAGCTAACAGAACAGGAAATTGAGGCTACAATTCACACAGACTCACTAAAACTGGACAATAGAAGATTGGAAAAATGTTGCCTGGTCTGATGGTGGGGTCAGAATTTGGCCTCAACAACAATTGCGTGATGCTGTCATGTCAATATGGACCAAACTCTCTGAGGAATGTTTCCAGTATCTTGTTGAATCCTATGCCACGAAGGATTAAGGCAGTTCTGAAGGCAAAAGGGGGTCCAACCCGGTGTTAGCAAGGCACACCTAATAAAGTGGCAGGTGAGTGTATATTCTCTCCAGTGTGCCTTGGTTTGCCTCTGGGCCTCCTTTTAATTGTACATGCCCAGAACACCTCCCCAGGAAAGCATCCAGGGTGATCCCTACCTGAACCACTCCAACTGGCTCCTCTTGATGCAGAGGAACATTGAATTTACTCTGAGTCTCTTCTGGATGGCTAAACTTCTCACTCTGTCTGAAAGGAGGAGTCTAACCACCTTGTGGAGGAAGCTAATTTTAGCCTCTAATTTCCGTGAGCTTGTTCTTGAAGTCACTATCCACAGTTCATGACCATAGGTGAGGGTAGAATCATAGACTGACCAGTAAACAGAGAGCCTTGCCTTTTGGCTTAGCGCTCCCTTCATCACAACAATCCAGTACAGAGTTCAGATTACTGCAGACGTTGCACCACTCCATCTTTCACTTTTCTGCTCCATTCTTCTCTCACTGAAGAACAAGCACTGAGGTACTTGAACTCTTCCACCAGAGGCAGTACCTCACCAACAATCTGGAGGGAGCACACTTCCCTTTTCCAACTGAGAACGATGGTCTCAGATTTAGAGGTGTTGCTTCCCAGCCCCCTCCCGCTGGGCTGTAAACTGCTCCAGTGGGGGCTGAAGATCGTGGCATGATGGTCCCAGCACAACCATGTCAGCTGACATGCTGAGCGTGTAGGTGCACCATTATAAGAGAAATCTTCAACAAAGGTTGTTTCCAGCTGACTTTCTATCCTGTTTTCACACATCCACACATGTGGAGACGGATGCCCATGTGATACGCATTTACAGCGGCGTAATGTGGATGGAAATCTTTTCTGACACCAAGCTGAAATGCTTGTCTGGATGCTGATCTGTTTTGTTTTCAAAGGTCAGACTGTGTCTTGATATTATGAAACACAACTTGACTAGAACCGACTAATAACAGCTGGGTGGTTATTGAATTGGTTTTTGTGTCAAGTGTCAGTTGTAGGTAAGTTAATGGTGTCAGTGAGACTCATCAAGCAGCACCATTCTTTAAGGTCAGTCGCTCAGCTCTGAACGGTGGTCCCGTGTCTTTTGTCGTGGCCTTCTCTCCCTCAGAGACACTCCCACACTGCGACGGAGGCTGACCCCTATTTGTGTCTGAATGAGCACGAGCAGGCCTGAGAGTGTTTCTGTTTGCACGTCTCCTCACTGGTTTTGTTTGAAGTCTGCAGGGGGTTGGGAGCTGCATGGACTCCCTTGGAAAAACAGGCATCCCACCTCGATGCTGAATTTGGAGACGGTCTGCTGTAAAGAGTTAGTATGCCTGTGTGAGATGGACAGTAGGACAGCTGCACGAGTTCTTCAAGACACACTGACTTTAAGGTGGCACATACATTTCTGTAAATAAGCTTTTTTTTTTTTCTATAGATACATCAATATGAAATCCAGCCTTCTAATGTATATAGAGTAATGAGACTATACACATGTGGGCATTTGGAATTATTGGACTTTGAACACATTCCTTGTCTGATTCTGCTTAGACGGGGGACCATATCACTTCTTGGCTCAGTCGTTCATGTGCATAGCTGCGCAACCGGCTGCTGAGTTGGGAAGTTTTTGCAGCCAAGAGTCAAGCAAGCAATTGTGAAAAGCAAACTACAAGCAGAGTGTGTCCCAGAGTTCACCTGTAATCCATCAACCTGTTTTTTTTTTTTTTAATTCTTTTTCTCTCTTTTGTCAGGCTGAACAAACTTAATTGTGGATGACTGCATCTCAACAGTTTATAAAAAAAAGAAGAAAAAAAGGCCTATTTCAGGTATCTTAAATGACTATCAAACAAAAGACTCCAGTTTTATGAACCTGGCATTGTAGGACTTTTGAATCTGGACTGAAGTGAATTAACTGAATTATAATGAACTGTAATATAACTGAGATAAACTGGATTGTCTTTGACTGGTCTGTAGTGGACTTGTCTTCTGTGTAAAGGGCTGTCAAGCAGAAAAAAGGCATTATGTTCACACTGCAGTGATCATCACTGAGTGACTCCTCAATCCCAGTAACACAACTGCGTATCGCTCACAGTACAACGTCACACATCAGCAGCGATGAAGCTAACTCACAGAGCTACAGCAGACATCACAGCAGATGCAAGCAAGACGCTTAAGAGAGTAATAACTGAAGGGATATTGAGAGAATGATGGAAGAAGAGTCCTAATAAACGTCTATCCTAGACAGCCTCCATCATTTAAAGGGTGAGCCAAAGCATTAAATATAGCAAAAGTCCTCAGTGGTACTTTAAGATGACATTTGTAGAAGGGCTGGGCGATTTTATCGATTCTGCCATATATCGATATTTTATTTCCCCAGGGAGTATCGATATTTCAGCCGATTCTGCTTTCAAAACCCCCACTTTAAGATGAATTTTGGCTGTAGAGATATATAAATCCAGCGCCTGCGTGCTGACAATTTTGCTAAACCATCACTTTGTATAGATATATTTGGATTTGAGTACCGTTACCATGGCAAACTGTGGTTTCAATGAGGGGACAGGAAGTTGCGTCTTTAATTCTCATGAGCATCATGGAGACATTTTGGAGCGCCATGGTTGACCACTGTTGACAGCAGCGGCAAGAGAGATACACCTGCTAAAAACAACCAACTATTCCTTTAAATAAAACAGAAACTGATGCCTTCACATAAAAACACTGCTTTGTATTCGTTTTTAGTCCCCAAAATGTGCTGGAAATCCATTTTCTAAAGTCCTGTGTAGGATTGTCGTTGTCATTTTTCTATGTTTTTGTTGGAGAGTGTGAAGAAGAATGAAAACACAAAGTCTTTAAGCATATTAGCTTCTTATATCCATATGAAAATAGCATTATGTGACAAAGTTATCACAAACATTCTGTTTTTCACCAAATCTTATAATAAACAGACAATAAGTAACAGTTGTAAGTGGACATAATGAACATACAAGCCTTGTTTTTCAATAACTTAATCTGTTTGGCTGATTATGGATTATTGGACACAGAATAGCATCAACACGGGGTTTCTACATGTCGCTGCAAACGGAAAATATACAGGATACAAAAACAACATCTCTGTTTGCAAATTTTGGCTTTTTGTGTTTTTTTTTTTCTTAAGTGACAAGCTCCTCTGATCTTTTTCGTTTCCTGTAAAGGAAATAAAAACGAATGAGTTGCAGTCTAACGGAACAGCAGTTTACAGAACTTATTTTATGAATTCACAAGAAATTTGATTGTCTCAGCCAAAACAAAACCTAAGAGAGAGAGAAAGAGAGAGAGAGAGAGAGAGAGATCACTCTTTCAAAGAAAAAGAAAAGTGAGTTTGCTATAACATGACAGTGGAGTAGGTGTGAGGGCGGGCCCGTGAACACACACTACACCGTACGTTCTGGCATTTAAAACTAACACACGTGCACACGCTCTTTAGCCACAGAGGCTGAACGCTGCATGGCACTGGGAAGTCACAAAAGGTTTTTACCTTTTTACCTTATTCAGTCTTTATTCCTGTTTGCACCTCCCAGCCGCCGAGACAGACCAAATCTGCTGTGCACACTGTATCTCAGCAACATCTCGTTTGCAGTATTTCTATAGAAGGTTAATCCACAGTAACAGTAGAGACAAATAAATAAAATAAAAAAAACAAAGCACACAGTCAGCTCACAGGTCTGTGTGTTGTTACACCTGTGCAGATTCTGAAACGGAGAAATCTCAATGATGCTAAATGATGTTTCTCTTCTTCAGTCATGTGTACATAATTCCAGTGTTTGAAGTGACTTAAATATAATTAAATATAAGGTTAGGGAGAGGCCATCATCAGTGATATCACACGTGGAAATTCTGTTAGTCTATCGATTATTGTCTGAGGAAATCCAATTACAGTCCAACATTTATGTCCATTTTTTGTTCATTTTTCTACCAAATGTACTTTTATTTTAATGTGACAGTGGTTGTAACAAAATCAAGACTTTCAGCGACTCTCAAACCACATATAGATTTGGTTCTGTCAAAATTTAAGTGCAGCTTCCCTCTGCTGATATCGACACAAGCGTCCACGGAGACTTATGACATTGCACTATGTTCCACAGTTCTACAGCGATCAGCGATGCTTCTTCACCCCCCCACAGGCACTGTTCTTGCACACAGCTGGTCAGTCTTTGGGTGCCACCTGTTACTTTATACCATCATCTGTCGTAGAGCCAAGGTCCGTCCTTTTATTTGTATTCCATTTTCCTTTCCCCCCCTTCTTCTGTAGTCCATCCAGGAATTGTTACAGGTTCAGCAGACAGTGATTAGTAGTGTTACTGAGGAGATCACACGGGACGAGCAGGTTACTGACGAATGAATAAATACTTAAACAAAGGGGGTCATTGGGCTTCATCTCTGGATCGTCCTCAAAATACACCATGTTCCCTGTATGTCCCTGATGGGGGAAATAAAGACAGAAACATGCTTAATTCCTAAAACACACAGCTCTGTCTTCCATCATTTTCCATTTACTGATTCAACGACGGTTGGACTTTAAGTCACCCACTCTTTCTTATTTATTAGTGTAAATATTCTGTGGGTTCACCTGGGCTTCTTTTAGTTTCTACATGAGCATCGCTCTCATAGCTGCCTTGCTGATCCGTTTGCGATTCTTCCTCATCCTTCTCCTCGTCTGGGTGGGACTGGCGGGGGGTCTGGGGCCTGCTGGTGGCTGCCGTGTGGTCGTTGTGGACGTTGTTGTCTCTGTGAGATAAGATCAGATCAGATACACTTTATTGATCCCCCAAGGGGGGAAGATTCAGGGGCAGAAGAGGACAATTCAATGATTGTAGAATTCAAAATAAATAAATAAAGATAAATTACCAAGAAACTTTTATTGTTGTGTTTTTTTAAGACTTTAAATTTTCAAAGTTGGAAACTTTTCTTAACAATTTAATAGGAAAAAAACTAGAAAATTGCAGATTAGCCTTTAACAGGGAACTTAAAAAAAAAGGAGATACCATAAAAAACATTAAATGAGATCAATGTTAAGTATTCATCAGGAATTTAGAAAATCAGATATAAATCATAACAATCAAAGTCAGATACAAATAAAAATGTATCAATTTTAACATTACAAAACTTTTTAAATGGCATTAAATTAATTTTATTAAATGTACATAATTTAAAAAATTAATTCAAAGTAAAAAAATATTGAAAATTTTGATTCGAAACAAATATATCCTTAAATTTTATTTGAAAAAATGTTTGTGTTTACTTTGTATTTTAATTTAATAAATAAAAATGATATCCATTTTTAACTAATAAAAACATGTAATCTTTTTTATAAATATATACAACATTATGATTTTTTTGTAATGATAAAATCTGATGAAATTTAAATTTAAGCTTGTGAGCATGAATTCATGCCCCATGTTGTCAGGATCAACACTGTGATGCTGCTTCCAGCCAGTTTTCTGTTATTTTCCAAGAACAGATTTGAAATGAATATAATTCTCCATGGCTTTTATTTGCATACCTATTTATAACAAAAAAGTATTTATATTTATGTTAGTAAGTGATACATTTGAACAAGATTCCAATTTAATTTTCACTTTTTTCTATCTATTCCAGTTAAGTTCCATGGAAAGTTTCCAATTAGGAATATTTCCCAAATCCCCCTTAACTTGACCTAGAAAGTTGTTGAAAAGTTTCTGTAAATCTAGTGGACATGTTCTGCCCATTTCCAACCCCAGTAAAGGTATTAATTTTAGTTAATCAGCAATTCAATAATCACTGAATGCATCTTTTATTTTCTATACCTGGTTTCTGTGTTGCTGTTTGCAGATGATGGTGTTTTCCATGTAAGTGATGTTGATTGTCTGTCTCCTTGTCTTTTAGCCTTTTCTCCTCTTCTTGTTTGATCTGCTGCTGTCGCAGTATTTCCTTCTCTTGATCCAACCTCTTGTGGAGAAGCAGAAGCTCTTTTCTCTCGGCTTCTAGTTTTTCCTCCTTGAGCTGTAAAATCCTCTCCACATCTGGAGTCTCATTTTCTCTCTGTCTGGCCTGCGGGCGAGGCTCTGGGTTTGGCTCTTTGGTTGGTCGGTTCCTGCCTCCTAGTCGCTCGGTGAGGGTTTCCTCAGTCGGACCGAGCTGGACTTGAGGGTTTTCAGTGACATGCTGAGGGAGTCCACTTGCATGGCTCTTTGAAATTTTGAGCTTTTCCTCTTGCCATACCAGGCCGTGTGTTTCTGCATCTTCGCTCTCTTTGCGAGTCTTCCCTTCAGTGTTGTTGAACAGCAGCCCATCCCCGCCGTCTTCGAACTTTCTCTTTACTGTTACACCACCGTTACCCAGTGAGGAGACTATTCTGTTGTCATCTGAGACCTCGTCCTCTTTCCTCTCCACATTCTCCTGCTTCTCGGTTTGACCTTCAGTCCCAAGGAGCCTGGTGGAGTTATGAGTCCAGTGTGGAGCAAAGAGAACAGCGTCTCCAGATCGAGTGGTGTCCTCCCTGACCAGACTGTACCCTTCTCCAGGTTGAGTGAAGGTGTCTCCTCTGGAGCTCCAGTGCTGATCCAGCAGATCCCCCAGATGGGCCCTTTGGTTTTGTTTCAGCTCATCCATCTGATGCAGCTCATCTTTGGAGTGCGCTTTCACCTTGATGGTAATGTTAAACAAGATTAATCTCTTTTAAATTTTAACAAACAACATTCAGTGCTCAGCAGAAACTTGACAATATCTGGTGAGGTTTAAGAGGAACCCTGATAGCAGTAAGGATGCACAGCTAACATCAGTACCTGTTCCTGCACAGGTCCTAGGCTGAGCGTCTGGTTCCGATGCAGGTGGTTGTGCTGTCTGCGAGAGGATTTCTTCTTCAGGACAGGACGGGGAGCTTGCTGACATCTGCACTCCACATGATCCACAACCGACACCACTGCTTTAGCATAAGTGGGTCTCTTGTTTATATATTCAATCTTCATGACCTGGAGCGGTTGAGAAGAAGATGGGAGTCATGGGGAATTCACCATTTTACCCGTTAACGTGAAAACCCTGACTCATTCTGCCTCTGAGCCTGACTTTTCTATCTGACCTTCTCACCATTCATCTAATCAGTTCTTTTCTTGACCCTTGATCAAGAAAATTAAAATGAATTTCATTCAAAATACCACAGAGACACACCCCCTTCACAGCTGTGCCTTATGGTCTTGCAGTCTTGGCTGCAATGGATGCTATGAGTTACCTAGCCACAAGTACTTTAGCTCAGTGATTCCCAAAGTGTGGGCCGCGGCCCCCTGGTGGGGCGTTGAGGTACTGCAGGTGGGCCATGAGAAGTCATTAAAATTAAACAAATTTTTTTTTTAATCCTCGATTTTTGTAAATATGTCTTTAAATTACTGTAAAATATTCATTACATGCTTTAAAAATATATAGAAATAATAAAAAAAAATAGTTGAGAGTTATTCTACTGTAATCTTAACATGACAAGTAACACCTTATTTGTTGACCCCTTACATTAATACTGGAATATAGTTTTTAGTCTTGTATGTTGATCAAAGTGATGTTTAAAGGTTTGTATGGGCCACAGAGATTTTTCACACTTCAAATTGGGCCTTGGTATTCAGAAGTTTGGGAATGGCTGCTTTAGCCAAACTGAAATGTACGACAAAGTCCGCCAGCAAGTAGAGAAAAATATCGCGAGCATAAAACACTATGCAGCTATTACGGACTTGTGTTCGAGTCACACAATGGAGCCTTACATTAATCTCACAATCCACTATATCAATGAAGAGTGGAAGTTGTGTAGCAGATGCCTACAGACAGAATATTTGTGTGAGGATCATACGAGTGAACTTGTGTGTGTGTGTGTGTGTGTGTGTGTGTGTGTGTGTGTGGTGTGTGTGTGTGTGTGTATATATGTGTGTGTGTGTGTATGTATATTTATATTACAAAAGAAAGGATTATATATCGCAATATATATCGTTACCGCACCTGCTTTAGATTATACTGCGATATAGATTTGAAGCCATGTCACCCAACCATACCTATAATGTTCTTTTATGTGTTTACTGAAGGTGATAAGGGATCACAGGTCTATAAATGACAAACATTTAGCGCTATTAATGAGATCAAAAGCTTACATTCTTGATGAATTTATGTGAAAACGTTTCAGACAAGTGTTAATCCTCCCCTGCATTAACACGACTGTGCTTCTCTGAATCAGCAGGGATGCACAACTCGGCTGCAAAGATCAATCCGCTCCTCCTTGATCTTTTCGCACACGTGTGGGCAAGTGTTTCCCATCCTCTGGAGCTAAATATCACCAAAAACTGCTGCCATCACTTCCGTTCTGAACTTCAACTCTCTTGCTTGAAAACAGTCTCAACAAACAGTGTGACATGTGCTGTTGCTGTAGATACCAATGACCCATGCAGACAGGTTCCTGGAGCACATGGGTGCCTTTCAGAGGCTGTTGCCATCACATCAAAGTCTGATGTAGTTATGAATGTCACCTGTCAAGTCAGATCTTTACCAAATCAGAACTGGACGCTGTGGCTGGTAGTGTTTGAGCAGTGAGTCAGGAAAGTTGATGTCAGACACTGCTGGTGTGTTTGCAAGCTGCTTACCTGCAAGTATCTGGTGTGTGTGACGACGGGGACACACTGCATACTCTTGGTGTTGCAGCAGCCGGAACAGCGCTGCACCTCGACACAGGGAGGCCATAACAAGAAGTTGGCATTGCTGCGGTCCAGCATCGCCCTGGTGACCTCGACCACTTCTGTCCGGACTTTACAGAGAGCCTGCTGGGCCGGCTGGGCGTCTGCAGGATCAGGTACAAACGGGTATCAGTGGCAGCACTGGTGTTAGGGCTCCTGCACACTGCATGACCTCTGCAGTCTTAAGAGATCATAACATCTCACACTGTAACATTTGCATTTGCTCAGTTTTGGGTACGATGTCCAGAACAGGATGCACAGAGTGTATGTTGATGAGTCCTCTTCAATCATAGGCTGCTACTGATGCAGGGATGCGGGCGCATGTAGAATAGCATCACACATATGCGCTGACAGTAAACAAACACCACGTGAAATAAACTACTCTGTTGTAGCTTTCAAAAAAGTGGCGAAGGGGAAGAATATGTTGCTAGTCATGGTTAGAGAGAAGAGGACACCTTTGGATAATTATTTTTCTTTGGAATGGTGCAAGGTTGCAATAATTAATACATCTTTTCTAGCTGCATTTTAATTGGCTAGTATGTAAAAAATCATAGTCAGAAATGTACGTACATCAGAGTATCAGTATATCTTAGTCGTAAGACCGGTGTGACGGCCATCATTCTCACTGGTCATATGTTCAGCAGATTTTGACCCAAAGCCCAAAGATATCTCCTCAATTCTTTCACCATGTTCATCTTTAATCTTCGACAGTCCAAAATTGTGCAGTTGTAGTAAAATTGTTGTGGTTAAAGTGTTCTGCTGGATGCTGCTAAAAATTATAACCACTAACCACCGGCTTTAATAAAAAACTCGTGGGTCCTCTCATGATTTGCTACAGAAATCTGAACCTTCCTGTGATTCTCTGGATTATTTCACTGTATATATCTGTCCGTTTACACTAGGTTACTTTTCTTTTTCTTTTACTAGACAGGGTATTTTGAAATCCCTAATTTGTAAATTGTAAATTTGTAATTTTTTGTACATGTGTAGTATTTAAAGTGTTATTTAATTTACTATTTTATATGTAGAATATTGTTGTTTTTATAGGATGGAGCACTGCAATGAAAGAATTTCCCGCAAGGGATTAATAAAGTATTTTCAATTCAATTCAATTACTGGAGAGGAGCATCTTTAAATCTAAAGACAGCCTTGGAGAACACAGTCAGACATGGACTAAAGATAGTCCACGTCTACAAATCTACACCTCCTCATCCTGTTAAAACCTTGGTGGGAGTAGGGAGGAAACAATACCAGTCCCTTCAGGTTATACTGTATACATCCAGTGTCCTGCATCCTGAATACAAGCTTTCACCATCTGGCAGGAGGTGCAGGGAACAAAAATGGCAACTAAATTATTTCAAAACTCCTTTTTTGTTGAACAATAAGGGTTGTTTTCCTAGAAGAGACTTTGCAACGTTGGATTATTAGTGCGATATAAAGTACGTATTATCAAGTTGTGCATTTTTGTTTGATATATATTATTATAAAGGCATTTTTACTCTGTGCAGTTGTGTATGACACTTAAAAATAAGGATTTTAGCGTGTCACTAAAATCTCGGCTGAAAACTCCCAGCCACACTGATGAGGAGGAAAAATAAAGAATATCACAGCACAAGAACATTGGAATCAACATGTTTAAGACTGAAAAGAGAAAACATTTACCCACACATTTTTAAAGATTCTAGGAGACACGAGCAGGTAAATATTCTGCATTCATCAGTTTATTTTCTTCTACATTTAAAGCTCAACGACGGCAGGTTTTAGCTCACCGAGGCTCCGTGGTAATCTGTGACCTCCATTAGCTGCAGAGATGCCCTCCTCCTCATCTGAGACAAAACAAACAAACATCATTTAACTTATGTAAATGAGCCAAAGGAATTATCAACAGTTTGATACTGTTAGCGCCCCCTGCATGTAGAGATAAAACAAGAACTATGTGTAAAAGTATGAATGCACAAGAAAAAAATTAAACAGAAGAGAGACCGTGAGCTTTTGTTTGAACCAACTGGTAGACTTTTATTTATTTCATTTAATGTTTGCTTCCATGCATTTCTGAGATCACGGGCACTTCATGCAGTGTTTTATAACTACGTGTTGCAATGTGAGGAGAAAAGGAAGCACTTTTCTAAGATGAGGCATGTTTATGTAAATCATTAAATCAAGTCACTGATGTCTTGTACATGTTCACTGCTATCTGCTTAAAGTGGCACAAAGAAACTTTTTAGCTCAGACGGACTCCCTGCAGGCATAGAGGTTGGCTTTCTCTGACATCACTGAGATACACTCTTGTTCTTCTAAATGTGCGCCACAGAGCCTTAAACCAGTGCAGACGACCAGGACAGGTGTCCAGGATTACTTCAGATGGTTTTTAACAGTAGGGACGGGAGAAACTGCGAAAGCTAGACCACACTTCCTAAAAGAAATGAAATATTTATTCAAATGAAATGGAAAACTAACAATATTTTATCCTAAATAAAATAAAACAATAAATTAAAAAAAAACGACCTTGTGCTGCTTTAAAGGAGAAAGTATGTTTACGTTTTGCCTTTTGAAAGCATCTCAAATTCACAAATGTTAATTAGTGTCCTCAACTCTTCCAATCTTTAAAAAGCAGGTGACAAAACTATCGTTTCTCATAGTGAAGTTGTTGCCTCAGACGTGGTTTATGCTTCATCTTCTAACTGATGGCATATCTTCGCTGTAAGCTACGCTGTTCTAGTGTCGACTATGACTAATGTGACTGACTGACTGGGTAACATTGATATTCTTTGTCTTTTTATTTCCTGCTAACATTTCTTCTTTGTCATTTTCAACCCGTAGAGTTTCCTGCGATGTCAGAAAACATCACCAGATGCCCAACACTAAACAGCTCCAACTCATATCAGACATGTTTTATGTGCTCTGTTTCAGGCGCTAAACAAAAGGAAGCTCAGCACTGTACGCTACAGAAAAATAACCACATCGCCACCTAGTGTTTGGTGGTGTAATTACAGCGCTGCAAACGTTTGTCCTATACACCGGTCATGTGCATAGATGCTACAGAGAAGCAAACATCAGGCTTTAGATATCTTCTAACTATAATCTTCGTTTTCCAGAAATAATTCTTTATATGATAAATGTCATGCCAAAACAAATTACTGGGTGTATCGGGCTGGAAATGCTTTAGGGCAAACTTTCAAGAACAAACAATAACATCTGTGGAGCTAAATTAGGGCCATAATGTTTCATATTTAAAAGAACTAAATGAGTAAGTTTTATAAAATTAAAATAAGAAGTACAAATTTAAGCTGACGTGTCAAATATGAAAATATGGGATCTTTTGTCGCATTTGTTTTTTAAAGCTTAAGATCAATACTCGACTTTCAATTTCGACTTCCATTTCAAATATTTTTTGAAATGAATAAAACATCCCAGCCCTGACGTAGCTCCGTAAGCTGGTGCTGGTGGGAGGATCAGAAAGCTCAGGTCTTTACCTACGGAGTCAGTGAGCAGCAGCAGCTGGAGGTCCTCCAGGGAGGAGATGGGGCTGTTTCTAACCAGCTCCACCAGGGCTGCAGGCAGAGCGTCCCCCTGAAACACACAGCACACCCCTGAAACACACAGCACACCCCTGAAACACACAGCACACCCCTGAAACACACCACATACACTATTCCAGGCCATCGTTGAACAGCATTTTGAGAGAAAAATAACGTGTAATCACTTCGAACAGTACTGTGCAGTCCACAGTCATGAGAACGGTTATTTAAATAGTCATAAGAATAGTTATTTGAGACGTTTCTACCCATCTGATCAGTACGACACATATTCTGAATATTCTTTTTCACTGTATTCATTTATAAAATGAAAAATAAAATTACCATGAGTCATTGTTTTAAATAATCTGACCAAATGTTTCCATAGTGTCAAACAGAAACCAAGCAACAGCTCCACATTGTGATTGTAGGGATTTGACTGTGGGTTTAACCCCCTCTGGTCATTAATGGGTGGGAGACAGCCAGGGAGGGGGAGAATTAACCAGAGCAGACACACAATGGTCACTAAGAGCAGGGTGAATGACTATTGGCGTTGTGTCCTCTCATCTGCTAACATTTAGGGGTCAAAGGAGCAAGGAAGGAGTCAGGAAGTGGGGGAAGGAGTGATATAGAGAGGATGAGAGAAGGGGGTGCATCTGAAAAAAAAAGAATAATAGATGAATAAAGGACAGGCCGAGATGGAAAAGGATCAGACGTGGGTCGAGGTACAGCCTAATGTTGATTTAAATGAGGATGAGGTTAACTTGCTTTCTCATCTCATGAAAACAGTCTAAAGGAGAGGAAATGTTATTCAGAAAAGTTTGGATACAACAGCATGTGAAGAAAAAAAAAAATCACACATGATTGTTTTTTTTTCTTTTTTCTTTCTGGAGTCCAGGCTGTTAAACATAACTGTACAACTCCATTCAGCTTCTGGAGAGCATAATGAATCGCAAGCGGCAGGCAGGTTTCAGCCAAAGGAAGCAGCCATCCGTGCACGAGCGTGGGCTCTCACCCTGCCCACGCTGGTTGCCACTGACATTTCCTCATTGTTTGTTCGGTTTTAAAGAGGGAAATGTTTGCTGTACTACGCTTGCATGTCTTTTGCAGAGCTGCCGATGGCCCTGAGGACTCATCATGATTATTCCCTCTCTTTGCCGACGGAGAAGGCTGTCTGTCTGGCTAATTGGGTCCAGTGTTAATTATAGGGTGTTTGCTTTTGTTCACGGTGGTCTCTGGAAACAGGAAATATAAAAAATACACAGATATACTCAGCGCTAATAAACATGAACACAAAATGAACAAACCAAGTATGTAAACACATATTATTAATTTTAAATATGCGACTGGGGTGAAGATAAAATTACAATCAATATGCTTTGAAATGGACCATCGATTCCTCTGACCAGTATGTTTGTAAGTTTTACTGCGTATGACATGTTGTTGGATGATTTTATGATTTGGGGTTTTTTGTGGAGAAAAAGAAACCAATATGTTCAAATAAGCTTTAGATAAGTTAATCTTGAATAAGTTGAACACAAATTTGAAGTTAAGAAGAACGACATTCTTGTATAAAAACATCTGAAAACTGCTTTCTGCTACACAACAACCAAGTTGTAACTTTTACGTTGCGAAATTCATTCTGGGATTCTTTGCCATCTCAAATTTCAGGTTTACTTCCTTTCAATTTGATTCCGACACCTCTTGATAACTGACTGGGGAGTCCCACAGGACGCGGGAAGCACCGTGCTCCAGTTTTTAGGTATCTGTGGCCCGTATCTCTGACGGAGCGGTGCTTCTGGGCCACTGCAGGACGCTTCTCTCATTGACTTGAACGGCGTTGATTCAAAGTGCGGCTGGCGCTGACGTTTCACTTCTGCTCCACGTCCTGTGGGACTTGAGCTTGATACCGAGTCTGATTTTAAAGGGTGTCGTTGCTGTTAGTTGTTCTTAAACTTAAGATTACAATAAAAGTGCAAAAATAAAAAAATTTTTTTTTAAAAACCACCAGAAGGGCTGAACTTAGTTAAAACACAACAGGATAAATCAAGTAGGACTATTTCAACAGTAAAAACTGGAAGGTTTGAATTTTAACTGATTGTTTAAATTTAGTTTTTATTCGTGTTGTCATTCTGATACCCAGTGAATTACACCATCGACCCCCAGTGCCGATACTGGATGTGACCCATCTCTGACTTACTCCCTTCTGGTCTCTGGACACAGCGGTGCTGAAAGAAACATGCAGCTGATCCAGGAGACGACCACTCCAAAGTTACTTTGGGTGGTTTTTGCCAATAGGGTCATGACACATGACCACAGGAGCTACACAACACTTCCTGAAAATAATCAAATATTCCTTCAGATTAAATCGAGATTGATATTTTAACATGATGTCGATTAGAGTCAGTCTATCTTTATAACATCCAGCTGCTTGACTGTAATGATGAGGCAGTTATCTCTCAGCAGCTGCTCCACAAAACTATAAAGCTTCTCTTACACCCTACACTGACACAAATGACTCACTTCAGTTAAAAACCATCATCTACTGCAGATGCACTCTCGTCTCCTCTTGCGACGTCACCTCCTGGTCTGAAAGCGTTCACTTTGACATGAGTCAGTGCTGATCACCTGAAGCTCCGCCCCATTCCCTGGAGATCTCTGGGAGACGTTGAGGAACACCAGGTGCAGCAGGCAGGGGAGGTGAGACAACACCTAATCGTACGTAATTACGGGGGGGGGGGGGGGGGGGGTTTGCTGGCGGCGCGGCAGCAGCCTCAGCACATGTGGGAGGTTTCACATGCAGTCCCTGAAAGGGCGCCAACACATGCACAGCACAGCAACGTGCAGATGATTGTGAGTTTAATTAATTCCGTCGCCGTAATTTACCTCCGTGTTTTGGAGAGGAATGTGATGCAGATGAGGATAATGATGATTTAATGACGGTTAAAAATGCCTGAATTCCCCTTCGGTGGTCCCGCGCTGAACGTATACACTCGTTACAGCTCTTCACATTAAAACCACAAGCCACCCTGAGAAAAATGATCTGATAATCCAGTTTTAATAGGGAACACTGCTGAACCTACAGCTCCGATGATTCCCCAGCTGTGGAACGTTGGACTTTAAAGGTGAACGTGGGGAATTCTGGGTCGTATACCTCAAAGCCTTTGTGACTGCTGCCCTATGAGGCACTGCACCTGAGAAAAGGGAGATCTTTTAAAAGCGGTGCCTGGAGAAACCACAACACAAGAACATGATGACAGGAAGTTGAAGTCATCCATCACACTTCAAAATCAGCCTTCATGTGCAGCTGTCAAAGTGATGTTGGACCAAGAACAGAACCTGTGTTTCAGTTCCAACCGCTTTGTGACTCAGGAGCTCCAGAGTGGAGATACTTTGCAGAACAGGTGCGGAAATATGTGTCTTTTCTTTTTCTTTTACTTGAATTCCACACATGTGCATTAACTGATCATTCCTGATGAGAAACAAGCACACTGAGAGGAAAATACTCCCTCAATGATGTCAAGAAGGGACTTTTTAAACTTGTTTTAAACTATACTTCACATAACTTTCTAGTTCAGTTTGTCTTTTGACCCCATCTAAGTTTACAAGTTACGAACACAGGCGAATGATTGTGTAGATAAAGTTAGATGCACACATGATATCCTGTGAAAGTGGGAAACTAATAAAGAAAAGACCTCATATTAACAAATTTAGGGTTAGGGTTTGGTCAAACCTCACTTGACCCATGACCCTTGGTGAATCTTCAGCTTCCTGTTTTGACCTCATGCTGTGCTCAGACTTCATCCACTGATCTTAAATCAGACGTGCAGAGCTGCTTTTAACGTATATAACGTAGTAAAGAGTCAACAGAGACCTGAAAGGGAAATAGCAGAGATGGAGCAACTGTGGTCTCTGGACCGTGACGTTACTAGTGTGATGGTGCTCACTGACTGATTTACAGCTGCGCTCAACATCTGGAACCACAGCTGCGAGCGCATCACTTAACTACGTGGAGCATCCAGCTGTAAACTAACCAATCACGACACCCCCCCCCCAAGTCTACGATCTCTGCATGCGTCTGGCCCTCAGGCAACCATTCATAACACATTTGAATGGGAGGATAACTGTTATTTTCTATAAAACCCCAGAAGCCACATGGAGGTGACTGACTTTTTTTTTTTTTTTTTATAAAGAGTGATGACTTAAGCAGGTGCACAGTTTTTTCATGTTTAAGCATCAATTTCAATTTTATTTTGAGGAATATTTAATTACTTTTAAGAAGCACATTTTATTTCTTGTGGTATCTGCCAACTATCTGCAAAACTATTGGGTAATGTCCTGGTTGTCGGGGGGGGGACTTGAGAGAGTAATGACGAAATGATGAGACTGACCTAACCTCCACGTCTATAGGGGGAGCCATTTAGTAATACAGATCTGTGGAGACACATAATAAGACTTCATCGTCCTATATTGTACTTTATTGAAGTCAGTTTTTCCTGACCAAGTACTGCAACTAACTACTTTGACAAACACTGCTATTCAAATAAGGAAAAAAAAATGTTTTCAAGATTGTATAGTCTTTTTTTTCCTATTTTGACCATTCCTTTAGGTTGTTATTACACATCGGTGTGCACCCTGGTGCACCCTCGGTACGCTCCAAATTTGGTTGGTGCTGAAATAACATTTTCAGCGTAGCTCTAACGCTGCACCACAAGTCATGTGACAATGATCAGCGCTGTCATTGGTCAATAGCAGTCCTGGAAGAGCGTCATGTTTCTGTAACGAGTGGCCTGAAGCAGAGAGCTGAAAAGCATCGCAACACAAACAGCTATGTGTCATTGACCCAGAGTTGGCCAAGCTAATAAACTTGTAAACGAAGCAGCTGGAAGTCGTCCGTTCATGACTGCTAGCATGACTTTCTTTTGTCATGTTTACATACTCTTTTGCTTCTTTTGCTCAAACGTGTTGTACCCCATGTAGTTGGGTCAGCCGGCGCCAGAGTTTGACGTCAGCCGCATTGAAACCCCTCTTCGGACCGCTCTGGCGTGTACCAGGGTGCGGCTGTTGTGTTTCACACTGACCCAGGTGAACCGCTCTCATGATCAAAACACCTGCAGGCCGACCATAACAGGTGCAGTGTGAAAATGACCTTAGTTTGGCTTTTTTTCCCACCAACTCCACCTTCAACAGCCTCAATCTACTGCAGTTAGTTACTTTTCTGGACCAATCAAATGTAGAATAAGGCAGGACTTGCCAGGCACAGGTAACTGCTCACCACACCTCGATGGCTGCGTCAGTGGCCCGAATCTGAGAAACCGCCTGCACACCTCTGAACAGTAAGTTACAACTACCAGCAACTGGATCATAAATATAAAAAGTGCCGAGAAGACTGAAAGAAGTAGAGAACATTTTCTGTAAAGAGATACATCAGCTAACAGCAAAGCTCAACCCCACACCGACCACACCACTGTGATTAATGAAAGCGTTTCTGGAGGATGAATCCATCCATCCATCCATCCATCCATTATCTAGACCCGTTTAATCCTCTGCAGGGTCACGGGGATCTGCTGGAGTCTATCCCAGCTCTCTTCAGGTGAAAGGCAGGTGGTCCACCTGGACAGGTCGAAGGACGAATTCCTTTTACCTTTTTCTAAACTATTTAGTTACTTTTTTTGATCAATTTCAATACAGATGTCTACATTTAAATTGGATTTTAAAAAAATGAATTTGTCTACATGGCCAAAGGAGGAAAAAAAAACAACTTTGTTTCAAAAAACTGATGTATGCAGTTTCTTGAGCAGGTGGGCCAAACCAGAGCTGCTTGATATCAGGACAACATGAGACATCATAGTTACCGGCGTTTATCTGTCTGTCTGTGTTCAAGATAACTCAAAAAGTTATGGATGGGGAGTCACGTGAGGCGATCAGCTAGTATGGCAGCCTGAAAGAGAGCTCCGGCAGTGGAAGCAGTATACTACGCGATAGCGTGAGATATGGGAACTTATTGACTTCTCTGCAATTGTAGCATCGAAAAGTAACCCACCAAGATGCCTAACCAAACAAAGTTAACTTGCGTTTCTACAAGAAACAGCTCAAATGCGGCGTCCAGATCCGGACTAGCTCACGGCGCTAATGCTAACCAGCCTACAGAGCCCAGCGAGCCCGACATTGACAATGCCTCGCTATCCGCAGATATTGCTAAAATATATGCGCTACTCAAAGAAACATCAGGGAAACAAGAGGAAAAGCTCAGCATCATAGAGCGAACAACCACAGCCGTTGAAAGCAAGATAGCAGAGCTGACAACACGCATCAGTGATGTGGAGGGCAGACTGGACTTTCTGGAGGACGCCAATTAAAGCGTTGGTAAAAAACCCTCCGGCCACCAAGACCGAAGTTGAACAACTCCGCCGCAAAATTGACGACCTAGAAACAGGAGCAGGCGTAACAACTTACGGTTTGTCGGTTTTCCCGAGGGAAGTGAAGGTCGTGACATTCTGCATTTTTTGCGCCAAACCATCCCACAACTCCTGCATTTGGACTTTCCCGGAGGAGTTGAGATCGACCGGGCTCACAGGACCGCCGCCAGACGCCGACCAGACGGTGGACTCCTACCGCAGGCCATCATCGCCAGGTTTCTCCGGTTCCAGGACAGAGAGAGGATTGCTACAGCAGCGCGTAAGGCAGGGAGGGTGACATGGAACAGTCACCACATCATGATCTTCCCGGATTATTCCAGACCGGTGGTCGAGATGCGCTCCAAGTTCAATCAATGCAAGCAGCTTCTGCACGACCGAGGCGTCAAATTCTCACTCATGTATCCCGCCGTGCTGGTAATAAAAACAACTGACGGCCGATGCGAGTTTGATGACCCAAAGAAGACAGCGAATTTCATCCAGTCTCTCCCAACAACCGCCGGTTCTCCATAGAAGATCTAACCAGCGGTGGTGAGGTCTCACTGATGTACTTTTAGCTGTTGTGTTTGGCTGAACTTTTACCACACCTGCTGAGCAAGTCCGTTCAGAGATTGCTACATGTTATTCTATCAGAAATGTCTCCTTTGATAATATCTTTAGGTCATCCCAGTCTCGCGCGGTTCACGGACACAGCGGTTTGATTAAGGTGTTTGGACTGGGGCATGAGGCATCACGTTTCTACTCGATGCTCTTACACCGCTCAAATAATTCAGTCGCTACTCTCAAAACAGTGTGGGGGAAAATGACTGACATAAAATTTACAGAGGAGTCATGGAATCGGCTGTTAAAAAAATGTCAAAAAGATGTCCAGAGATCTTAAAACCAGACTTATTCAATTCAAGATTCTAAATAGGATCTATTAGACACCGTCTAAATTATATAAGGTTAAGCTGAGGGACAGCCCTCTTTGTTGGAGATGCCGGCGGACAGAGGGCACTCTGCTGCACATGCTATGGGACTGCCCTAAAATTCAGAAATTTTGGACAGAAATTAGCACTCAAATTGAACATATTGTAAACTACAAAAACCCCTTCTCCCCAAATCTAATTATCTTGGGTGACCCTTCACCTCTCCAAGGCGTATGCCCTTCAGATGCTGAGCGGATCCAGACAGTACTCATGCTGGGGCGCAAACTAATCATATGTGAATGGAAGGCCTCAGAAGCTCCCTCTGCCAGTCTCTGGTCTAGCCAGATCGGTCACCTGGCAGCTTTGGAAAAGCTGATATTCAGACTTATGAACAATGTAGACCTGTATATGTCAAAATGGAATAAGTGGATAACCTATATTGAGAATTTAGATAGAAGTCCAACTCATACATAACCGTTTAACCTTGTGTACCATCGCCATAAATGCTAATCATCTCAATTTTATTCATTTATTTTTATTATTTTATTATTATTATTACTATTATTTTATTTATTTTATTATTTTCTTTTTTCTCTGTTTGTTTTCGCATAGTCCTAACTAAATTATAAACTTTCTCCATCCTATCTTCACTTGGATTTAGAATCTAGCTGATGTAATTTACTAAGGGGTTGCTCTTTCTGTTATTGTGATGTTAGTCTTTGTTGTTTGTATTGATGAAAAATTATAATAAAAAACATGAATCTCAAAAAAAAAAAAAAGTTATGGATGGATTTTGATGAAATTTTCAGGAGTTGTCAGAAATGTGAAAAGGAAGAACTGATTTCATTTTGGGTGTGATCCGGAAGAAATCCTGGATTCTGGATCACTTTCAAATTTTCGATAATTTTTGCGCTTGGCGGAGGTCTGAGCTCTCCGAGTGTTTTTCTAGTTAATAATTGTGATGACAGTGACTTCCGGTATATAAACCAATACTTCAGTTTATGACTAGTGTTGTTCCGATACCGATACCAGTATCAGAAATTGCTCTGATACCGCATACCGATACCGGTATCGGTTATGGCGAGTACGGAGTCCAAGCACCAACCGATACCAAGTAATTTTTATTTATTTATTTATGGTTATTTACGTTGTTAAACTACCAGCAAAAAAAAATACTTTTGAATTTTGCAATACTGTTTTATAATTTATATTTGGAAATAGAAATAGACATAAATGGCTTAGATTTGCTGTATTTATTCATGATCATTATATTACAATCAGGCAATTTTTTTTTGCATTTTTATTTTAATATCATACTCGGATCGGTAGTCGGTATCGGCAAAAACCCACAGCTCAAGTATCGGTATCGGAAGGAAAAAAAGGTATCAAAACATCTCTATTTATGACATTAATGTCTTTCTACTTTGCAGCAGTAGATGCTCCATGCAAAAAAAAATAAAAAAAAAGAAAAAGAACTTAATATTTGTCATTAATATTGTTGAATTAAAAATAAACTAAAAGTGCACCCTGCAGCAATTTCACCCTAATGTCTGATGATTTGCATTTAAAACTGACATCTCAATCAGTAAGGCTTGATGCGATTGGTCAAATATATTATTGTCATTTAGTGGGGCGATGCTTGGCATTTATAAAATATAGATGTCCATTTATTTAGGATTTTCACTTGGTTTTTTAGACTGATATTGCACATGTTGATTATGTGATAATGGTCATTTATCTTTTTTCAGGTTTTTGTGTGGCCTTTATTAACAGTGTAGAGAGGCAGGAAACCAATGCAGAGAGGGTGGGGAAGACATGCAGCCAAGGGTTGCAGGCTGGGAGTTGAACCTGCAACCGCTGCAGGAGGTCGTAACCTCTGTACATGGGCCTGCTTTCACCACCAGGCTAGGCAGCGGCCCATAATGGTTGTTTTTGATATACTTCATTGTGCTACGCCAGTCCAGATGCAGGCATTGTTCATGGCTGTCATGACATTTAGGTTTTTGGAAAAAAAAAAAAAAAAAAAAAATCATGTACTGTTTATTTCGACTTTGTCAGTCTTATTCCACTCAGAATGTAACTAGATGACATAAAAGATGAATGTATGTTGTTTCTAATCATTTTAGAGTCTTTTTTTAAGTTAGGGAAAGCATCACCTATCGTCCTACTGCTGGTTCATCACCCAGATGATCCAGGATTTCTGCACATGTGGACCCCTGGGCATCCATCCATTACACTTTTAATGGGAAAGATAACAGTTTCTTTCCTGTTACACCACAGAAGCAACATGTATGAGACTGACTTTTCCTTAAGGAGGAGGACTAAAGCAGGTGCTGCACCAGTTAAATGATCATTGTGCTGTTTGTCTGCATGTTTTAGATGTTTTCCTGCTCCAACGCACCTGATTCAAATGAAAAGCTCAAACCGAGCCTGTTAATGAGGAGTCACCTGAATCAGGTGTGTTGGAGCGGACGCCACTGTTTTAGAGGAAAAAAATGTACCAGGAGGAGAAACAGCCAAAGGAGCTGGAATAAGACCAAAAAAAAATAAAATACATATTTAATATTGCTCCAATAAAAGCATGATAGCAGTGGAATATTATTTCTTGGTAAGATAAGTTTTGTTTTTTTTAAATCGTGATAACATTCCTCATGTGTGATAAAACTCTGGCTTCAAGCTTCGGATGGGAAATGAGTGGATGAAAGGAGGCGCCAGCCGCAGCTGCCGCGTCCCGGTCAGTGTGGACTCACCCCGGCCGCGCCGAACCGCGCACACGCCGCCAGCACCGCGAGCAGCAGCTGCACCCACGAGCTCATCTTGCTGCCCAGCCTCGAGCCTCTTCGACGGACCGGGCATTTATGGAGGCGCGAGAGAGCCTCTCTCCTCAGCAGTGCGCGCGGGGTGGGGGGGTGAGGTGAGGGAGGGAGGGGGGGGGAGACGGCGGCTCGCCCTGCCGAACTGCGCGCGCGTACAACGACCGTCCAACACCGCGTCCCGTCTGCAGAGATGTCCAGCTCAGAAGATTCCCGGCTGGTAAAGTTTCTGAGTCGGAGCCTCGAGGGGACACCTTACTCTGCTCAAAAAAAAAAAAAAAAAACTATTTCACAAATAAAAAAAACTTAACATTTCCAAAACACACAAAAAAGGTCCAAAATGTCATCAAATGATTAGAGTATCCACGGAAAAAGAGAGCAGGTAAAGTAAAAAAAAAAATAATAAAAAAATATTCCAAGCGCGTTAAAATGTGCTACAAAATAAAAATAAACTAAATCGACCAGTTTTTAAAAATCCTTTGGTATTTTCCCAGCACTCAGAGTCTCTCCATTAACCGTGATGCGTCCCGAAAATCCAGCTGACGGGCTGAAATGCTGTCGCAGGTCAGGACGGTAGTTTGCGGTTCTTCTTCCACGGAGTCTTATCAAGAAGTGAAGTGTCGGTGCGCCTCAGCGCTGGAGCCGCCTGATTACGCAGCTCCGCTCCGCGGAGGTGGAGGTGGTGGTGGGGGGGGTGAAGAGCCGCTGGTCTGCTCCACAGCGCCTCTCTACCGCCCCCTGGCTGCAGAGGAGGAAACAACCTGCATACAGGGAAGTCAACAACCGGCGCTGTATTTCCTCTGGACTCTGCTGTGAGGCCGAACCGGGCCCAGGCTCTGGCTCTGGCTCTGGTTCTTCACCCTGCTGTGTCTCTGTGCGCGTGTGCAACATAAAAAAAGTTCTTTTTTAAAAAAAGTACAAGTACTTATCATCAGGATCAGTTTTAGTGAGCAGTGGAGGAAAATGGAAAAAGTACCTTGAATACCTTGAACGCAGGACTTTAATTTGAATTTCAGTGGTTTTGCTAAAATAACTGATCCAAATTCCTCCTCCTCCAAAACTTCGTGAAGGAACAACTCTCAACCCTGATTCTGAAAAAGCTGGGAGGCTACGTAAGTGTAAATAAAAAGTGAATGTGATTATTTGCATCTCTTATAATCGTATTTTAATTCACAGCAGAACACAGAAACGTATCAGATATTGAACCTGAGACATTTGGACCGTTCCTTTACCCAGCAGGCCTCTGGCAGACGCTCAAGGGTTCTTCCCTTCTATAGGGGAGTTTTTCCTTGCCACTGCTTGCATAGCATTAATATTTGCTTGGGGGGGGGGTCATGCTCCGGGTCTCTAGAGACTATTTTTATTGTAATAGATGCTATACAAATAAAGATGAATAGAATTGAATTTGATGGTAGCAACACATAACAAAAAAACAACAACAAAAGGCTGGAAAAGTAAGTAGTACTAAACAAGAAACATCTTGGTTTTTTAATGACAGTTGGTTAGGCTTGCTTGGCGTGACAGGTCAACTTGGGGCAACGCTGACCCCTGCTGGCGGGGGGGACATTTGGGTGGGAGTGTGTGCTTTTATATATTGGTCTTGTTATTGATTCCTGAGCCTTTTATAACAGTGACGAGTGTTTTTGTGTTGCCTGCAGAGGAAAGGTTCTGGGAGTGAGGGCGAAGCAGCCTGGTTTACTTTCGCCCTGTTGTTGTGGTCCAAGTGTATTTATAATATTTTTTGCGCATGTGTGCATGTTGTGGATGATTTCCATCCTGAGTTGGTTCAGGTTCTCTTCAGGTTCTAGCTTTTGTTGTATATGTGTATGTGTGGATGTGCATTGTTTTGGACTCAGTTTATCCTATTTTTGTATGAATAAATTCACTGAGTTCTTGTATCAAAAATAACGGAAATTGTTTGATAAATTGACCCTTAATGTCTGGAACACAGTCGTTGGACTTAGTATGAATGAACCCGTGTACAGCTCCATTTCTCCTTGGTCCAGCTGCACATGCAGACAGAACCTGGTGGGCTTCTCTGTGGTACCAGTACCCTCTGCTATGCTCCAGTTATTCTGGCTGGTGACATTCCTGTCGGTCCTCTTTGGCGGTTCTGGGGTGTGGTGGGCTTGCTGCCCCGTGTCTAGCTGTGGCTGATGGTTCCTGTTGGGTCTGGACAGAAATCCGCTGGCAGACATCTGCTGCATGACACCAGCACCAACTGTGATCCGGCCTGTAGTTCTGGTTGTGGTCACTGGTTGATGCTGAGCAAGTGCTGGAGGTCAGCATCACTGCTTTATGTCTGTCTGCTGGGCTGTTTTAGCTCTGGTGCCGATATAAGCAGTGAATCCAGCATCACAACACAATCAGACAGTTGATTTAATAAAATGGAAAAAAAAAAAACCTTTCAGCAACATCTCTGCAACCCAAGTGCAACATTCCTCGGATGTTCTGGGAACCAGAAATTGTTCGCTGGGGTATGTGATTCTTCTTTGGCCCAAAGCACATTTAAAATGGCCTGAGGAGAAGTGAAAAGCAGCCCTGTGGTTGAATTAGAGTTTGAAATTCCTTTTGTAAATCATGAATGCCTTGTTTTATGGACTACAGAGGAGAGGGACCATCCAGCTCAGTTATCAGAGGTCAGTAAAAAAAAAAAAAGGGATTGGTGGTGTGGGAGTGTATTAGTGCCTATAGAATGAGCAGTTTACACACCTGGAGAGGAAACATCATTGCTGAAGGTTGTATAATAGATATATATATATAAATAGATAGATGGATAGATAAATACACAGGTTTTAGAGCAACATATGCTCCTATCCAGACATGTTTTTTTAGTGAAGGCGTTGCTTATTTCAGCAAGACAATGCTAAACCACATCTATGACAAAAGGATGGCTTCATAGTCTGGGTGTTTTTTGAAATGTTTTGTTTTATTGTGAATAAAATGCAGGTTTATAAGATTCACAAATCATTTGCATTCTGTTTTACTTTCATTTTACGCAGCAGAATAGGCGCTACATTTATCAGGATCCCTCATGGATTTTTTTCTTTTAAACAAATAGTTAGGAAGAAACCCCTGCCTTTCGCCCAAAGAGAGCCGGGCTCCAGCAGATCCCCGTGATCCTGCAGAGGATGAAACGGGCTTAGATGATGGATGGATGGATGGATGGATGGATGGATAGTTAGGACGAACTAACTCACAAACAGGAAACATTAAAACCTTAAAAAGTTAGTCACATGACAGTTCTGGATGTTGCGTAACAAGCCATTATGCGGCTTCTTCACTGCAGAGGTCACCAGGATAGTTGCCATGCCAGCTGACGCCTCCGATTACTTCAGCATCACATGAGGACGCGATATCAGGGCATGGAAGGTGTTTCTAAAAGTCACGGGAGATTTTCCTGGAGTCCTGACCTTTTCACGGTCACTCGCGTTTGGGGAACATTTTTGAACAATACCCGTCGGTGACTCTGCATGTTCAAAAGACACAGGCCCAAAAATAGTTCATCAGATGGCCAACCTTTTGGACTTTAAATGTCTTCTGATGTTATGACTGGAGGAAAAGGGCAAGAAGGTTTTTATGGTGGGGGGGGTTGCATCTTGAAGGTAGACTTCAGTGAACGTGGCATCATTGTAGAGATGCCAGAATGTTCCTCCAGTCTTTTCTTCCACGTTAGCGTTTGGTCAGTGAATAATAGGACACCATTGTTTTTCCTAACAAGAGTCAATGGAGGAAACGGCGTGAGCTATGGAGCTATATTTACACGCCGTTTCATATTCGCACGTTTGAGCAGGGCCACTGCCAGTATTGTGACTTGGAATACAAATGCGCTGCAATGCAAAGGAAACGGCGGTGACGTTACAAAGAAAATCAAATACTCATAAAAACTTAAAAAAAAAAAACACTATTTATTCATACGACTTCCTGTTTTGGGAGTTTGTAAAATGAAAACATGACTGCATGAAGCAAGAGGCCTTGGTGCATTCCTGAACCGTGCGTGGAGCTTTACATGGAGTGGAGTTTTCTCGTAATGGATTATATCAAAAATAATTGTCAAGGGCATGTCATCAAAAAACTGTTGCTTCCAAAACCTGAGTCTGGAGTGTTCGGTTTCTGAGGAGAAAGGAAAGAGGAGGAGGAGGAGGAGGGAGGGGACAGGTTCTTGACTGGAGGCAGGGATTTTCCCACCAGGACCTACTTTCAGATCTCACTCTGGTGGACTTTCTCACACACACGCACACACACACATCTGTGACAGTAACGTTTCACCACAATCCCACAGAGAGAAAACCATCCATCAATCTCCACAGTGGCAACAACTTAACAAGAAACAGTTACAGAAATAACACGGAGGTACCTGTACCTACAGCTCAGTCAGACGCACGTGTGCATGTGTGAGTGTGTGAAAAGAAACCTGGGAAAATATAAAAAGAGCTGGACAAACCCACTGTGCTGTTACCCGCAGGTTTCTGAAGAGCAAATATGAAGCCCATTTTTTTGGATCACTGTCGCTCTGTGAGCTAAATCCATCGTTGTTGAGGTGTGACGTCAGGCCGTTGGTGCCTGAGGCAGGGGTCAAAGGTTACTGTGGCTGGTTTTTGCTGATACCGGGGGACAGAAGACCGTGACAGGTAGACGACGCGTCCTAAAAGTAAGCAAATATTCCATAAAATTAAATTAAAACTAGTATTTTAACCCTTTAGGTGCCGCAGTTTTTTCAAGAAAATATACAATTTTGATATCAAGATTTCAAAAGGCTATAACTTGAAAGCAGTTTGAGATAAAGATATACTCTCAATGAGAAAATTGTTCAGTATGACTCAAAGTCTGTGATGGGAGTGAAATTATTCATCTAATTGCATATTATGACATCACAAGGGGGCGGCCATATTGGAAAATGTTCAATTTTGACATCAAGGTTTCAAAAGGCTATAACTTTAAAGTGGATTGAGATAAAGGCACACTGTAAATGAGAAATATCTTCAGTATAAACCAAAATTTGGAATGGAAGTAGATTTGTCATCTAATTTGATTATTGTGACATCACCTGCCCAAACCTACCCAGAAGTCCTCAATTTCAGATTTTTCCTCAAGCCCCATGCACAATGAAAGCTTTCATTTAGGAGACAATCACACTATAAAGTCATGAAATCTGGAGTTTGGTTTCAATATTTCCCTTTCAAAGAACTGGTGGCCTTTTCTATTAATTTGATTGGTGATGAAGCTCCAGAATTCATCATTTGGAAAAGGGATAAAATCAATGGGCTCAGAATTTGTCAGGTCGTCTCCACAATAACCAACAGACTCATCAAAATTTAGGCTCCACTTTTGATACTCTTCCTCTTCTCTCAAGAACTCTCGCACCACCACCATCATCATCATCATCATCATCATCATCATCATCATCATCATCATCATCATCATCATCATCGTGATTTCTGGTGCGGCATTAGCGGTGTGTTTTTTTCCCGCGGCTTCTCCCGCGTTGCCAGGACAATCGCGATTGTTTTCATCTTCCGCTACATTTGTCCATATTTGGGGTGTTATGAGCCCCCCGACACCTTCGACCTGCTTGGCGATCGCAGAATGTTTTCACCGCGGCCACACTGAGGTGAAGCATCCGATATACGATGTGCTGATTGTGGACTATGGCGCGCGGACTCGCCGTCACTGCTGCCGTCAGTTTTTGCTTCACTGGACAACTGCATGTCATCCTCCTCTGAATCGGAGTTAGCCAGTACCTGACAAAGTACTTCGTGGACGGTAAACCGACGTCTTGACATCGTGAGTAAATGAAAAATCTGTTCTGCTCTCGCTACGTTCAGCATTTCTAACACTGCTGTGCCGCGCGTCTTTGTGCCGGAGGGTGTTTTTCAAACTCATTTTACGCTAAAACTTTGAATAGCGCCACCTCCAAAAATGTTCTCAGATTACAGACACACATGTCCACCATCTCCTGGTGAAAAGTAGTAACAAGGTTCAGCTTCACATTTATAGATACAGCCTGTTTTATTCAGCAATGTTGCTTGTCGCAATATTGCGACTTTGGTGCTTAAAGGGTTAACATGAAAGAAAGTCTTTTGTGCAGCTTTAATTCACAGCCTATGTCAAGTTTGCTGAAAATGCTGAAAAAGTGATGACAGCCATCCATTTGAAACCATCGACTGTCAAATAATCCCCCCGCTCTGGCGTTGTCAAGGATGTGAAATCTACTTACGTGCCAAAACAGTTTTTTTTTTTATATACATATATATATATATTTTTGTTTCCGCTTAAAAGTTGGGAGGTTTAACATGAGAGTTGCTAGAGATCCATTCTCTTTTCGGGACATCCCCCAGTGGTCATTTAAGGGACCACGCGGGTTCCCGCTTCCATGCTGACAGTAACTGAGGCAGCCGGATGTAGCCCCCTGGCAAAAACACACACTTCATTTTCATGCACATACATGATTGTGTGGAAAGTGAGATAATCAGCAAACATGTAGACCCAATAAAATAAAAAAGTCACACTTGGTGCTCAGACATACTGAAACCCCCTCAGATAGTGTATATTTTTCTCTCTTTCTCTACTGCACGCACACACACACACACACACATGCACTCACTCACACTGACTGTTATGAGTCTGCCATCATTTTAACCACGAACGGAGCACAGAGAGCCCTCTATGTTTAACAATTGAGTGAGAAATGACAGAACTCGCTCAAATATTTAAGAGCTTTTCAGAAGATCCGGTGAGGGTCACGGCGCCCTGAACTAATCTTCTATCAGACAATGATGGCATTTCATTTTGTGCATTTTTTTTTTTCTGATGTTGGCTGAAAAGCTTCATTGCTTAATTTGATGCAGCGATCGCATACCAGCACCTCCACCCCTCGCTGGTCATCTTTTCCAGATGAAAAACATGAATCTGCCCCGTTTGTGGACTCTGGGTTTCCGTGTGTTTTTGAAATGCAGAGATGCACCTTTGGCTGCTGTCACATGCATCACAGTCAAGAGGGGAGACATTTGACCCCCAATTAGTCGTGGAGATTGTCTCTCTCCAGCACGTGTCTCTGGGATAATGCAGGATCATGTCGACCGAATGGACTAATGAGAAGACATCGGTTGGCCCCTGCAACCTCAAGTGGGACCAGTCGCTCCGGCTCTCAGGTTTCCCAGTCCCAGGAGCAGGAATGTGGCCGAATCAAGCTATGAAATGAAATGAGGTGCATTCAGGTGCACAGACTGTAGCCAGTTTATTCATACTGAATAAAGACTTTTAAGGCTTTTTCTTTACAGTATTTTTGACTTCAGGGTTGGTGATCTAACAACAAATTGAATAAAACACTAAATGCTAAGCATCATGCAAGATTTGGAGGTGTACCAATAAATGAAGTTATCTCAATTTTTCAAAGCTGTCTCCAAATGAACTGGACCATACAACAGTGTTCCCATCGGGTGCATTTTCTTCATATTTTGCACCAGTGACCATGCAGGAAAAAGATGATTGCAGCAGCGTTACAGCAGCTCAAAGCTTTCGGGTTTCAGCCAAGATCTGTCAGCAGTAGCTAACGAATGAGTCTGAGGGTGACTGACAGAGAATTAATGGAATGCACTGCATACACCGAAACAAAGACGCTAGCAGAGGGAGGTATAGGAAGCTGTAGACTGGAGGAGAAAAACCGAGATGTGCAAAGTGGAAAAACAGAATTAAAGCCTCCTCTGAAAACATGTGAATGAGGATAGGGGGACACAGAGATGCATGATCTACAGACCAAAAAGAGTCACAGGCCGAAAGGACAAACTTTATCTTTAAGAGAAAAACCAGGGTCAGTAATTTTCTGTGGCTTCGAGTGCTTTGGGACGAGAGCCAACATCTGGTTCATTTACAGGCTTGATAACTCACACAGCTGAGTGTTGGGTGGCATCCTCAACTCTTCAGTCCACAGGACTCTGGATTGGATGAAGTCATTGTTTTAACCCTACATTACTGTACCACCCTGTTTAAAGAAGTAGACAGAAGCTATGTCCCTATTGGGGACTGGATCCTTCAGAGAATGGGGACCATGAAAGGTGTATTATTTGAAGACCACGAGGGCCACACAGAGTGTTGGTGAACTGAGATGGTGCAGCCGTTAGAGAAGATCCTGTTTCACCATGCTGAGCCTTTTACTGGAACACTGGCAGTGGCACGAGCCCAAAACTCTCATATCCCTTGTGTTTTATTCTATAGTTTAATAAATGAAACAAAGGACTTTGATTTATTTACGCAGCTTTCTACAAAGAAAGACACCTTTGTATACCACATTCCAGAAAAGATTATTTTGCTTGCAACTGACCAGCCTACCTCACATACTGTATCCCATAATCCAATGGGCCACTGCAGCGGCAGCTGTCACCTGGCTGGCTCCCTTTTATGCTAGAGCGTAACTGCTTTTACGGTGGTATACTACGTACTAACAACAACCCCTGGACCAGCATGCAACACGGAGTGCGGCACGTACACAGTAAATACTGCATACTGTGTTGTTTGTGCAGGACACAGTTTTCCGCTTTTGAAAACCGTTTATGTTGCACTGTCACACTATTAGCTTTCAAATGTAGCGTTCAATGGTCAATGCTCTTAATTTGAACTCAGCTACAGATTTAGTGGAGTGCAAATGAGACACCAAAAATAATGTAATAATTGTCTCAAGCACAATATGCTTGAGACAATTGTGCAAATTCATTTCATTTAATTGATTCATTCCAGACCTGTCAAAACAATCTTTTAAAGGATAGACAATTTTAACACTATCATGAATCTATGTGTCTGAAAATAAATAGAATATATTTATAAAATATATAATAATGCATCTAAATCTAAATATTAAATGGACATATTCCCCCCCAAAAAATAAAAAATAAACAAAATTTATACCCAATGTATACACACCGATCTATATACATACATATACATATCAATATGCAAAACACATATCTGGTTTAACATGTCTGAAAAGGAGTAGGAAGAAGTAAAACTTATTTAATCCTTCTCCAATGTTCCATGATTACCCTTAAAATTGATCTGGTTTTTAAAGCCTTTTCCTAAATTTTAGTTGTAATTTCATATCCAGATAGACATAGACATTTAACTACATACATACATACTGATACAAACACATTCACACTACAGTACATACTATAGTATATACTATAGTATATACTACAGTACATACTACAGTACACAATTCACAGATTTTGTAGTCAAAACTGAGACACGATTAGCATTTGTCAGGACTGTAAAGATCAAAGACTTTCAGTAATTTAAAAGCAAATATTTAAAAATGTTTCAATATCCCTTGGCTGGTTTATGGGCTAAAAACCAATGAAAATAAAGTCCAATTTTATCAAAGTAATCAAGAAACTTTCATCTTTTTCCAATATTTGTCCATCTGTTTGTAGTAGTCAGATCAACACAGGGACAAACATACAATTCACGCTGTGTGATCATTCTCTTTCTCTAAATGTGTTTTATTTCTGTCAGATGGCCTTTCTGCCGATGATGACAATGTGAAGACACAAAGAGATCAAGTGAGGATGGACCACACCTCACTGCAGAGCACAAGCAACTCCATGAGGAATGCCTGGTTTTGTTCAGCTCCAAGACGCCGTACACAGCAGCATTCCTCTTCCAGCCTCCCCCCCCCCGACTTCACAGGAAACTTTAATGAAAACCGTAGGCCTACTGCACCGAAAACAATGTCAGCAATATAGGAAAAATCTCTCAGGGTAACTGACGCAAGCTGTTTTTTCAAGATAGCAACAGTTTAACTTCTGTGCTAGCATTAGTCACATCGTTTAAAGGACCTTACATCAGCTATTTTTGTAGCTGAGGAGTGTTTGCATACTGTCGCAGAGATTTTTTTTTTTTTTTTGACAAACATATTGATATTATTTTCATATTGGTGAGTTTCTACTAGCGGAGATTGGATTGGCACATGTCTCCGTGACCAGGAACCGCCCCACAACAAGAGTTTTAATGAACCTCTGTGGGAGACAAGTCCCTGCCTTGGGTTAGTTCAGGGGTCTCCAACCCAACATACCTGGGGGCTGCTGGAGGAAGAGTCTGGGTGGGGCTGGGCTGCAAAAAGGGGGTTCAAGTATCCCCCCCCCCCAAAAAAAAGTATAATCGATCCAAGTCTTCTCAATCTTTACTAATAACAATTCAGAACATGCAGAACGTGAACGGTTCTTCAGAACATTGACTTCCTCCTACTCCTCGCTCCCAGAGACTTGGCAGCGCTTCTTCTTCAATTCTCTCATCTTCCTCATCGAAGGAGAAGGGGTCAGCAAAAATGTGAAAAGTGACTCTGTGTGTCTTGAAGTCTGCAAATCCTGTGATCGAATTCTTCCTGTAGCTTTACAGCGGTATCGGCATGAAAGGTGTGCCCAAATCTATGACTGCCTGGTGGCAAATGGCAGAAGTTTGTCCGGGAAAGCTGAGCTTTCCATAACACGAGTTTTATGGAGGATGCTCTGACACTGTCATATGCAGCACTGACAAGCTGGTCCTGGCGTTGTAATGGACTTAGCTTTTTAACAAGAAAAGCTAAATCTATTTGAAAAAAACTGCTGGTTGGGAGGCTTTTGTTCATTGGATCCATACCAAGTGTAGTTTGCTTAATCACTGGATCCTAACAGGTCCGACACTGTAAGAGAGACATGACAGCTGCAAAGACCAGAGGAGAAGGTCCGTTACACTTTCAGCCTCAGACTCCTGCTAATCAAAACCTGTCCATTGTAGTGGGAGACTTTTACTCTTACGTGAGTACTTTCATTGTTGTAGTCCACCACAGCTGCCTACAAACTGAGGCATTTGGATACTTTTAGAATTTTTTTTTCAATACTGATGTTTTATAACAATTTTGATGAAGCTTTTTCACATTTTACTTCATTTTACTTATTACTTTATAAATGACGTATTCACAGCTTATGAAATAGGATATTGTTTGTCGTTTTATTGTAGATTTCTCTGTCTTAAAAGAGAGACCTGAAATGTTTGGTTGAGTGGCTGAAAAATAAATAGCCACTATTTCTAATTTTTGAAATTATCATCATGTTAAAAAAGGAAATGACTTAATAAATACATTACACTTCCACATTTCTACATAGATGTGTGAAACATGTCAACAGGTACATTCACTTCATCCCATTATACTTCATCCCACTATGAATTATGACCACTGTTTAAGAGTTACCGTTAAGATGAAGTATCCAATCAATTGCACAATCTACAGTATGTAAAAATAGATGGTGTACTATGTCTAGAAACATTTCAAGAAGGCAACTGGTTAATCTAACTTGCATTCTTTGTTTGACAATGCCTTGGATCACCAGGGGGGTCACAATGGCACAGTGGTCAGCTTCTGCTTTCCAAAACTAAACTGGCCACAAACGCTGTAACAAAGTGGTTTTGTAGTAACATACTACATACTAATAATGCCTGCCGTGCCCGTGTGCAGTACATACTGGATACTGTGCTGTAAACGCAGTAAGCACTACAGTGATCAGTGAAGCAGCAGGAGATAAAGCATAGCTTTATTAAACCTTATTAAAGTATACAGACATTGTGTAATAGCCTCAAAATGAAATTCTGAACCTGTGACTGAGGTCTCTATGGGACTTTTTAGATATTAGTGGACCAGCAGCCTGGAGAGAAAACAGAGCAAAGAAGAAGGTGAGAAAGTCAAACTTGTGAGGAAGCAAATGTCAGGGAGAGCAGAGGCCGAGATTCACCACATGACAGAAATAGAAAGGGAAACAGAAAGGAAGAAGGGGCTGGGATACAGGTGGACACGTAACGGTCGATCTAAAAATGAAGTCCCTGAGCTCTCGGCATTTTTTTTTTTTTTTCACAGAACACACTGAACCCCCTCCCAGCTATTCCTGTTTACAAGGTGACTTCCTGATGATGTTGTACGTGTGACGTGGCCCATCATCTGCTATTCCCTTCAGAAAACAGAACCGCTGTGTGTTTCTACTTGCTCTACTCATGTTGTGGGGACATACTGCTTTTCACAAAGTCTCATTGTGAGGACAGACGTCTTCTTCTGGGAAATTAAAAACAAATTTCTGCAGCGTAAAGCCTTATATTTAAGGCAGAATATCTGGTTTATCATAAGGTTGAAGAATACTTCAGTTTAAGTTCAGGGAAACTGTCGAGGTTGTCACCAGGACAACTCTGAAGCATTGTGTATAAGTTTAATTGTTCCTGTCCTATTTCCACACCACTAAAGTTTTCAGATTCAGGTTCACACATTTGACTTGCTTTGAAATGACTTCACTTTTCTACACTTCTAGGTCACAGCTGTCCATTGTGTGGGTTATACATGTTCACATCCTGACATGGGCGACATGACATTGTTCTGAAATGAAAAATTGAAATAGTTCACTTAGCTGTCATAAGACTGGTCATGACAAAGAACAAAGACACAGACACACAAGCGTCCGGCAAGACGAAACTATTTACTGGGACAAAATGAGCAGAAAATTGAAGTGAAGTTTAGAAGTTGCAAAGCTGCAAATCAGCAAGAGCCAACATAGTGATTCATTCATTCATATATGAATGTCCTAACGTTCACTTTAAACAAATCCATCCTAACTTAACATCAGTTATCATCATAGAGAGATGATGTCGTTCAGCTGCTTGATGTCCGCTTCACGAATGAGTCGTCTCTTCTCATTCAGCGCCACCTTATTATACAATCAGCAAACAGAAACGCAACAATCATCTTAGCTCCTCCAATCATTATCTCGTCCTTTTAGTTTGTTTTTGTTCCTTTATTTCTTTGTCTAGTCAACTTCTTCTTCTTTTCTTTGTTGGCCGTTGACAAACAGTGAAAGCGGTGCACCACCGCCACCAGGAGGTTAGGAGTGGTAGTTTACGTGCAACCGGCCCTGTCACCGTAAGTGGAGACACAACGGCTGAAGGGACTGAGGGGGAGGTCGGCCCTGTTAAAATTCCATCCGCCAAGTTTTACCCCAGAACCCCCGCTAGTGGAAACATACCTTTCCACCTTACAATGGAAGAAGGTCATGTGGTCTGATGAGTCCAGATTGACCCTGTTCCAGAGTGATGGGAGCATCAGGGTAAGAAGAGAGGCAGATGAAGTGATGCTCCCATCATGCCTAGTGGCTACTGTACCAGTCTGTGGGGGCAGTGTTCTGATCTGGGGTTGCTGCAGTTGGTCAGGTCCAGGTTCAGCAACAGTATGAGCTCAAAGAATGAGGTCAGCTGACTACCTGAATATACTGAATGACCAGGTTATTCCATCAATGGATTTGTTCTTCCCTGATGGCACGGGCTTATTCCAAGATGACAATGTCAGGATTCCTCAGGCTCAAACTGTGAAAGACTGGTTCAGGGAGCAGAAGACATCATTTTCACACATGGATTGGCCACCAGAGTCCAGACCTGAACCCCTTTGAGAATCTTTGGGATGTGCTGGAGAAGGCTTTGCTCAGCGGTCAGACTCTACCATCATCAATGCAGATCTTGGTGAAAAATTAATGCAACTCTGGATGAAAATAAATCTTGTGACATTGCAGAAGCTTATTGTAACAATGACACAGTGAATGTGTGCCATAATCAAAACTAAAGACGGTCCAACGAAATATTAGAGTGTATGACCTTTTTTTTGGTGGTGACTTTTATTTTGGCCAGGCAGTGTATTTTACCTTATGAGGTACAAAGACAATCTTTCCGTTGGCTACGGAGATTAAACCTATGTTTTCTGTAAATATAATGGTTACAGGACATGTCGTACCCCAGCATCTACACTCATATTTTTACATGACAACTGAAACTGGAACTGAAGACCTGCAAGTCTTTGACTTACGATCAGTTTGTGTGTGGCTGGGTGAAGGACCTGGGCCACATTTGGTCAGTCGGAGACGTCGTGATTGCAGGAAAGGTTTGTTATAATTCATTTCACGATCTGAGCGTTCTGATTGTTTCTAAATTCCCCCCCAAAATGTTTCCTCAATACACTTAACCTGGACCTACATATTTCATTGAGTCTAGAGTAGAGGTCTTCACGGGTCCACTTTCATGGACCCGAACCCAAATGGACCCGTGAAAATTCGACCCGAAACATCATAAGTCTGGGGGTCCGAACCCGAATAGACCCGCAATATTTGGACCCGGAACTGACCCGACCCAAGTCTTTAGTTTCCAACCACGAACCGAGCCGAGTTATCGAATAGAACCAAGACAATACAGCCCATAGTTGCTCATGTTAAAAGTTGTCCAGCGTTAAATAAAACTTGATTTTCTTACCTAAAGTTGTCTTCTTCTACCGGTTCAGTTGCTGCATAGGCTACGTGATGTAAACAACAATAAATCCACATCGTTATTTTCTTTGTGGATACAGATGCTATTGGTAGCAACTGCTAACACTAATAGCCTACACTGGTCAGGACGTGTCGTGAATATGTTCTCTCATCCAACGTTGTCATGTTGCCGATCCGTAGTGCTTTACAGCTGCAGGGCAAACCGCTAATAACACGCTACGGCAACACGATTGTTTCATGACAAATGTGCCACGTTAATGAATAATCATTTAACTCTCTCGAGTAAACGTGGACCCAGCCTGTCAGAGAGCACCGAACCGGACCCGAGACTAACTACGGATTCCGACCCGAACCCATGGAGTCACGTCTTTTGAATGAACCTGAGACCCGATTCGGGTCGGGTCGGAACCTCATGTTTTCGGGTTGTCGGGTTGCTCCGAAGACCTCTAGTCTAGAGTCACTATCTCTCATCGTATCAGGAGACATGAGTGATGTCATCTGTGGTAGTCATGGGGATTGTACCAATATCTATCTTCAGATTTTCAAATGGGATCCTTTTATTTTCAAATGGTTTTTAAAAACAACTCAGTTCTGAATGTTTACTGAATGAAATAAATACTGTATTAAGTAGATTAAGTAGGCTGGGTTGGGTAGTGATGTCCATCTATGGCAGTGGTGTCAAACTGATCCATGAAAGGGCCGTATGGCTGCAGGTTTTTGTTCCAACTGTAATATTGATTTCAGCCTAAAGAAGCTAGTTTCAGTTCAGATTGTAATGTAACACTCTCACACTGCATGTGCACAGTGTTTATGGATGAATTTCTTGACCTGCAACATGGTGGAAGGCTTGTTGAGACGTCATGTGAATCTTTTCCAGGCCAACTGGGAGTCGGGGGGGCGGTCACATTCAGCCGAACATAAGTCAATGAAATAAGTCAGAGGGATTTTGAAACTATAATCCTAAAGTGAAAAAATTGACCCAGCGTTGCTTTAATGTCGTGGACTCCATTGCAGCTAAAATCCTACTCTGTCCTGTTGGTAGTGCTCTTCTTTGCGGCGTTGGCCACGCAGCTGCTCAATGAAAGTTGGTGCCACGAATCACACACATGCCGAGTTCTCCACGCATAAATCTGAGGGCTTAGCGAGGATGTCCACTCCTGCATTCAAGTACGATACTAAACAAACATTCACACATGCAGGAGCCTTGAAAACGGCCGTCAACGCATCCCTTTCACATGCACTATTTTACGACAAACACACACAGACACACTTCGCTTTGTCTCTCTGTAAGGTATCCCACTGCATGGTAGGAAGTTTAAGAACCCTGTAATCAAAATGAACAATCAGACAGGTTCAGACGGCACTCAAGTATTTAGAGGGAACTCTGCAAATACCAAACTTGATCTGAAAGTGTCTTATACATGCCAGAGTACCTGCTTATTACACCGCACGAGTGACTGCTTATCCAGTTTGGATATGAGGATGACACGGTGACGGAGGAGAAGGGAACGCGTTCGGCCTTGGACGACAAAGGTGGTAAAATGTGCACAACTTTACAGCAGCTGTTGCTGAATATGCCGCATATGCTTAGGAGGACGGGACTCAGCGGTCAGAGATCAGGTAGGTAGGTAGGAAAAGGGGATGAATGAGCCAGTTAAAAGGGGCTAATGGTTTAACGGGGGGAGGAGAGGAAATGAGAGGAGTGGTGTTAAATGAGAGGGTGAGAGCAAGGCGTTAGCGGTTAAAGAGCTAGAGAGAGTGGAAACGGGGAAATCCAGGCTTTACCTCCCAGAAGACAGGCGAGGGCGGGGGTGTGGGGGGTAGGACAGGGAGGCTGGCATGCAAGAAGACCCGCAGCTGATTCTCAACGGCTGATGAGGGTCGTTGAGGACAAAACTGCCTGGCGTCTGCTGCGGCTGTGATTTCCATCCCCTCCTACTCCAGATACAATGAAAATTGTGTCTGAAAACAATGCCATCTGCAGAGACAGAGTGGGAAGAAACTTTGGAGTGGCCCAGTTCAGCTGCACGGCAGCCAGGGAACTGTGTCAAGGATGTGATGTCTGGGCAGCCAAGCCCTCTGTATGCAAGGCTTTGTTTCCTCAGAAGGGCCAGTCGCAGTCTGCGTTACTACGTGACAAACTATTTTGTTGACAATTATTTAACCTTTTAAACCAAAGCTAACATCATTATTCCTTCTTCTTCTCTTGTCTCCTGAAACAAACCAGTGATTTATTAAGATCCTTCATAGTCTGAGATCTCTTCACAGCTGTGATTCTCTATTTTTGAAAGCTTGTGTAATCACTTTTTTTTTCTCCTGTTAATTAGCTTTGTGCTTTTAGTTTTTTTTTTTTGCCAGTCCTGCTGCTGGTTAATTATCACTGTCTTGCTGCTCATTGTGCTGGAACGGATGGACCAGGCTACTAAAACCACTAATTGGCAAACAACAGACGCAGATTTGGAACAACCTGAACACAAGTTAGACGTTCGACAGCTGAAATAAAAAGAGACTAGAAAGCAATGCTACTGTAATATAGACATACAGTCACATGCTATTTATCTTTTTTTTTTTTTTTTTGTTAATTTTATCACTGCGGCTCTTCTGTACTTTGCTGTTGCAACCACATACAGCAATTTCCTCACAGCAGTATTGATTGTTTGTATTTGTTTCCTGGTTCATGGTCTTGGCCTCTCGAGTACTCTGGTATACAGAGGATTTCAGGGTCAGATAACTGACCCTCCACTGTCCTGTTTGTCCATCAAACACCAAACATCCAAGGATGTCTTTTTTAGGTATAAATAAGGTCGGCCCATCATTATTTAGCCCAAAAGAAGACGCTGAAAACCTATCTCTGTTTAGCCGTCCTGTGGTGGCCCACGTCTGGCCCAAAAGAAGACACTAAAAAGACATATTTTAATGTCTGTTCAGCATATTTTCAAGTGACGGCTTTTCACCTTTCACCTTTCAACCAAATCAGAATGTTGTTTAGACGCCGTCAGAGCTGTCTTTTTAATGTGATTTTGCTTGGCAGGGAGGTGTTTTTAACTGAAATGCTGTGTTTGGTCTTCATGTGGGCATTCAGGCCAAACAACTCCAGTCTGGTCCCAACTGTCTGAAGGACATTGTAGACAGAGGAGGCTTTTTCCTGGCAACCCTTCCAAACAAACAGCACTTCACTCAGTTTTCTTCTTTTTGAAAGCTTTCCATTTGCCAATAATCTTTCTCACAGCAAAACAATGGACACTCAATTGTTTTGACATGATTTTATAACCTTTTCCCAGACTGATGTGCAGCAATCGATGTTCCTCTAAGATGATTACTTATGACGTTCCCTCTTGGTATGTTGTGAACACTCACATGAATGCTCCAGACCACAAAACTGTCAAAATGTCTGCTTTTATTGATCAATAAGAGCTGATGGTTAGTAGCACGTGATTGCACCGTGCCCTCTTAAATCTTAATGAAGCAGTAAGGGGCTACTTAGTGTTGCCCACATGAATAACGAACTGGAGAGATTAGAACAGACAGATACGTAGTTGTGCTTTACTCGTGGATGAAGACAAACAAACAAAAAGATATAACCTGTCTTGTGTTGGACATAATGACAAAACATATTTACAAGCAATATTTTATTTAATTCCTGCTGATTGTTTTTCAGTTGTTTAACTGGTGGATTTAATATTCAGCAGCATCTGTCCACTCGCTTTTAAATGAAGTCTGCTCTGCCAACATACTCAGGGTGGGGGGGTTGTATTTGATTTTAAAGATTATATTTCACAAGTGTGAAGATAGAGTGAGACATTAAACCTTGAAGTTGACATTGTGAAACACCTACCGGTGAAATAAAACCACTGAATTTAATAGTACAGCCATGGAAAAGAATGATAACTGGGATTATTTCCAAAAATGTGTTAAATTATGTGATGAAACAATTTTATTTCAAAGGTTAAATAATAAAATTAAGAAAAAAAAAATTAAGATAAAAAAATAAAAAGTAATTTAACTTTGATTTCAGCTATTCATCGTTGTGTTTTTGTTTTTTTGTTGTTTTTTTTTTTGTTCTGGACCAAATAACATCTGGATATGACAGGATTATAATAAAACAGTACACAAATTTAAGTTGTTTTTTTTTTTTTAATTCTGATTGAAATGTTATTATAAAGCATTGAACAACAACTGTTTAGTTGTTGTTGGGGGGGCAATTGTATTTCAGTTTTTCATTATTAATTGTTATCATAAGCTGTATAAAAAGAACTGGACAAATCCTCTGTGATGTGACCCATAGGTGTCTAAAGTCACTCTGGGACTCAGTGTGATATCAGTACAATACAATACAATACAAATGGTGCAGAACAAATACAAGTCTGGAAGCTGGCTGGACCATCACAGTCACCACCAGTTAGCCATTTTAGCTTGTGTGAGCTAATGCTAACCTATGATTGCAAACTAACGTTGTATTACATTCATTTTTGACTAAATCTGTCCACCCATCTTCATTTCAGATGTCACAATTGAGACAGCATCTGTAACCTGCGGTCGCCTAACTGTTACTGGAGAGGAGTGTTGTCTTGGCTAGTGGTCCAGTTAGTCAAACTGGAGGAGTCCTGGAATGGTCTGAGGTGAGGCTTCAGCTGCTTCGCTAAACTATGCCCTTAAAGACTCTTACAGGCAGAACAAGAGTGAAGCATAACAATCCATCCATCATCTGTACCCCCTTATACCTGTCCAGGGTCACAGGGATCTGCTGGAGTCTTTGCCAGCTCTCTGAGCAAAAGGCAGGAGTCGACCCTGGACAGTCCATCTCAGGGCCACATGTAGACCCTACAGGGAATTGAGACTCACCCATTAACCTGGAATACCTGTTTTTGGACTGTGGGAGGAAGCTAGAGTACCTGGAGAAGACCCACAAAAGTCCAGGGGGAACATGCAAACCTCAAACCATCAGCTGCAGACTTGAACCTTCTTGCTGTGAGGTAACAGTGCTAAACACCAAACCACCGTGCTGCTGTATCAGTCAGTGTCATCTTCAGAAAAAATGAACATAGGGTCAAGTGGCTAAAATGTCAGCTGGGCTTCAGGGACCTTCACTTCTGGACCCTTCGGTGCCAACTCAGCGTCACTCACAGGGGTTTGTTAGTACAATTAATAACTTTAGATCCACAGCAGTTCACACATCAGATTCACTGGAAGTGTTTTGTGCTAAGGAGCTAAAGTGATGACAGAGAGCCATTAACACCCCAGACGGGAATGTAGCTGGTTTTCAGGAAGCCATGACCATAATTATACATGCAGTTTTGCTTCAGTGTGATTTTTACCTTCTCTCTTCTCTTTCCCTCTTCAATCCATCATGGTATCTTTTTCTGGGACCATTTACCATCAGCTGCAGCTTCCTCTCTGACCTTCTTGGATCCAATGGAAATAAATTTCATGAAAATCTAGAAAGTGTCAAGTGTTTACTTAGAGATGTTGTCATGGAGACATGGATAAATATAAGGAATATATATGTTTATTAATATTTTTATTTCTACTGTAAAGTAAGACATTTCAACATTTGGACTTTTTAAATATTTCTAAGGAAAAGAGTTGGATATGATGGTTTTTAATGAACAAAAAATTTGATATTTGATCAGTTTCTTGATTTCTGGATCAAAGATCAATCCTACTCTCGGTTCCATCACCAATAAGAAGCTTATCCACTTAGATGTTGGCTTATTTTGACATTAGAACTGTAAAACCAGGGAAAAACATATCTCATGTTTCTCAAAACCGCTGTTGTTCTTCACAAACAGATTCTGTTCAATCTCAATGACGTTACGCTGACGTTTAAACCGGATCTTTCTTTTCCGCGGCCTTCTTCCTGAACTCCGCATGGATTAAACGGTAGCTGCTCTGCCTCCCTCTCTCTCTCCCGCTCCTCTGTTTAATTCCACTCCTCATCCTGCCTCTCCTCTGCCTCTTCTTCCTCTTCCCTCCGCTGGGTTTGTTTGTTCTCCCAGGTGTTTTCCTGCACAGCTCCATGTTCCGCTGAGCTGCTCTTCCGCTCTGACTCAGGTACGCTCGCGCCCGGCTACGACTC
Organism: Hirundichthys speculiger; assembly: GCA_018398805.1. Lineage (NCBI taxonomy): Eukaryota > Metazoa > Chordata > Actinopteri > Beloniformes > Exocoetidae > Hirundichthys > Hirundichthys speculiger. The sequence continues at coordinate 462,696 of JAGFBZ010000555.1, forward strand.
TTGACACGACTGGGACACCCTGGAGTGTACCCAAAACCCCACATGCTGCTCTTAATCACCTCTGTACGCACGGATATTCAACAAACTCAGACACAAACACGTTCGTCCCGGTCGCCCCCACGCATGCGTGCTCTGGTTCCAGCTCCCTCACTCTTTCTCCTTCATCCAACAATAACACAACAAACCTGCTTCCTCTGTGTGGGGGAACAATAGAAGGATAGCTTTGATGGCCAGAGGTAGTTTGTTGTAGATATTCCCTTATCAGGCCACATCAGCCATAGATCCTGGCAGTGTCCCGCTCCTCAGAGCTGTTTTATCGCTACGCAGGGCCCGGATGTCAGGATGTACACACACCTTGCAAAAGCAGTAAATAAAAGCCAAAACCCAGGAAAAAGAGGTTTTAATAGTATACATAATTTAAAGATGATGCAGTGATTCTTAGTGCATCACTTTGTAAAGCATATTAATATTACTGTTCCTATGTGAGTCAAGTATATGTTCATTTTAAAGGTAATTATTTTGCTCAACTGTCAGATTTTCCCCTTTATTTATCAACTTTAACGCTACAGGTGAAGCTTCATATGGTTGCTAGGTTTCACAATGAGCTTAATAAATGTGTCGTTTGCACCTCTTTTCGCTTCATTTTGCATAAACATTTTAAATTGACCCTTTCTCTAATCTTCTTTAAAGAAAAGTCTACATCATAATCATGACACACCCATCCATCCATCCATCCATCCATCCATCCATCCATCATCTATACCCGTTTCATCTTCTGAAGCGTCACGAGGTCATGACACACTTTATTAATATTTGTCTTTCAAAGCTGCTTAAATATATATATTCTTCATTTGAATAAAACAAAAAAAATATAGTTGTAATAGGCTAAATATTTAATCTCAGCGGATGGTGCCGCTCAAAATTGAGCCTAAAGAAACGAGTCACCCAGAAATAACTGCTGATCCGACATAAATCTACAACCCCAGTTCCAGAAGAGAGAGGAGTCTGTGTCAAATGTAAAGAGAAACAAATGCAGTGATTTAAAAATCTCATAAACGCATATTTTGTTCCAAATATAACAAACAGAACATGAAACCGAGATGTTTGTTTACTGTTGTCTTTTAACAACAGTCTGTAAACATCTGGGAAGTGAGGAGACCAGATGTTGGAGTTTTAGGACAGAAATGTCCCATTCTGGTCACAGACAGTGATCTCTGGAAGTGTTGCTGAGTCCATGCTGTGATGTCCAGTCCAGAATAATCACGAGCCAACAAAGCGGACGGTGTTAGCAGGAGGTTGGGGCACTGGATGGATCTAACACATGTGCTCTCTGTTCACTTCCGGCAGGAAACTGTCCTATAACTTGTATTTCATTGTTTCAACCAACATTATGCCACATAGCTTCCATTTTTAGCCCCTCCCCCTTTTTTCTCTTTTTTTTTCAACAAAAAGAAAGCGTATTAACTTGTCTTCTTTCCTTCCCTTGTTGTTTAGTTCCCTCCACATGTGTCAATAGCACCACTGATTCGATAAACCACAGGCATCATTGGGGTCAGCCCTGTGTTGGGATACCAGTTGCCCCTGGTAACATCTCCATCCGTCCACCCTTACAGTCCATCCCACATGAAGACTGCTCATTTTGTCTGTGAACCACACTCCATGTCTAATGATCCACTGTGAATGTGTGTGTGTGTGTGTGCTGCGTGGGAGAAAGGAGGCGATGAGTCATCGCACACATACCACCCGGACACAACAGCTCCCCCTGTTGCCAGGGTCGGGAAAGCCCCAGAATGGTGGGCGTATTGTCTACCGGTGACATCATAGGCCTTCATTCTCCTACAGCAAGTCCCTGAAGGAACTCAGGAAGGAGGTGGGGATGGGGGGGCACAGGTGGAGGCAGGCAGGGTTTTTGTTTGGACAGTGTTTACTTTCTTTCTGTCTTTCTCTCCCATAGACTTCCACTAATGAGCAGAACCCCACTGCTCATTCTTGAGTAATACTTTGCAGCTATCGTCAGCATTTAGCCACTGTGAATGGGCTTCACTGTTAAAAATCTTTCTTTTTTTTTCTCAATGGCATTTAGAAAAAGATGTGATGCCACAGAAATACAATCCCTACTGTTCTATTATGTCTGTGTGAAAGTTTGTATTTGCATAAATCTAGCTGAGCCAGCCGTCCTAATTGTTTTCTTCTTCAATACAAAGAAGAAAGTCCCGGTTCCTCGGGATTCTACTTTGATTTCCAGGGACAGTGCCAACGGGCTCAGAAGAATCTGCTTCTGGACGCCACTTAACAGGCACACAACTTATCACAGAAACCAAACGTGAAGTGGGAATAGACTGTAAAAAAGAACTGGGTGAACCCCCTGTGACCTCATCCAGAGGTTTCCATCAAGTACCTCTGAAGTGTCTTTTTTGTTTCTCTGTTTGGCACCATATTGGCAGGAACCGACGCTGCCCAGTGTTACTCCAAAAATGGGCAACAGGGGGAAGCGACCAGACCAGGAACCTGGAACATGTCTGCATCAGCTCATGCTAACCAATGAGCTAATTACTTTACATTCATTCTGATCAAACCAGTGCAGATGTCTTCATGTTCAGATATCACTTCCGAAAAGACAGCCAAGACAAGAGCTCACAGGAAGGTGAGCAGGAACTCTGCTGGGACCTGTGGTTACATGTCGACCAAACCTAGTGGACTTGGCAGCTGAAAAATGTCTGCTGTCCAGACAACCGAGGCACAGCACCATCTACCTGTTGGCCAGTGATCTGGTTAGGTACCGTATTGGCCTGAATATAGGACGATATTTTATTCTAGAAATCATATTGTATTATGGTACCATACTTCCTAAAAAAGACGAAATCATTAAAATATTTAACAATACAGCAGAATGCTATCTCTGGGGGATTTTTTTCAATAGCAATTGTACAATAAAACGTAGTTTTATGAATAACCTTATTGTCTTCATCATATTTTTATTTTCCCAAAATGATATTTGAAAAATAGGGGTCATCTTATAATCAGAGTCATTCTATATTCGGGCCAATACGGTAACTTAGAGTCCTGAAATGGTCCGAAGCAAAGGTCAGTTGACCAGAGGACCCAGCTGCCCCGGCTGCTGCCAAAGGTAGAGGCCAATGAGGCAGTCCAGCTAGCGTCCTCCGGGTATCCCTGCTAGCAACCAGTGCAAAAATAACTTCTTGAGCCTGCTTCACTCAGCTTCCTCCACGAACCCTTCCCAGTTCAACCCAGAAACAGTGACAGCGGTCTTTTAATAGCTAGCCATTTGACACCGTAGACTGTTCATCAAAAGATGATGGTAATTATATCTACATTTGTGGCTTGATATAATTTTACTGCGGTATGTAAAATCTAACTATGGCACCTCAAAGAAGTTTTTTTTCTTTTTTTAAAGCAGCCTGTAAGTATGTTTTTCTGCTTCAAATTGTAACATGTGAGTCAGTGAAGATTGGCTTGGTTTTGGAGCCTGCCCCTAGAGGCCAGTAAAGGAACTCCAATTTTCTTCACTTCCTGGACTGAGTCAAAATAGAAAGACAGATTTAACCCCTTGGATGTAGGCAGAGTTGCAACCACACTAGTATGAATGAAAAACACCCAAAAAGGTGTACTTTGGAGTCAAAACGGTGGAGTGTAGCTGTCAGTTTTTCAGTAAATCTTGTTGATCAGCCAGAATAAAGGATAAGCCATAGCACAGACCCCACCCCTGACCCATTGCAATTGGTTCGGTATATACTGTACCAATGCAAATAGCTGTTAGTTGGGTGGCTGTAGCTCAGTTGGTAGAGCGGGTCGTCCAGTTACTGAAAGGTTGGTGGTTCGATCCTGGCTCCAACTGTCCACATGCCAAAGTGTCCTTGGGCAAGACACTGAACCCTAACTTGCCCCCAGTGGGTCGGCAGCACCTTGCATGGCAGCTGGTGTGTGAATGGGTGAATAAGAGGCCATTGTAAACCGCTTTGAGGGCACCTTGGTGTGGAAAAGCGGTATATAAGTGCAGTCCATTTAATTGGAGTGGTACCAAACTCATTTCACAAGAGAGGATTTTCATGAACTGATTGGGTGCAGCTGGTCAATCTAGGATAAATCAAGCTTAGAGGACATAAAACTGCTTATGAAGTCACACTGGGAATGTGATCGAGTTCACATAACATGAATCATTTAACAAAGAAGAGTTCATTGTTTTGCTAATGTGCTCTGATGCGGCTGTGCCAATGTGCAGGAATGATCTGGAAAATTATATTCACTCATGGATGAAATAACATCATCTCCTCCGTGATTTGTGACTGTTTCATCTAATCGTCATGTGACCTTGCGTGTTCTCGTCTAGGAAAATACTCTTTGACAGGCTCTGAGAATCTCGAACTGTCGAGTCGCCAGGTCACCTTTTGATCCAAACGTGTAAAGTCTGCAGCCTTGTGCGCCCGTGGCTGCGCTCGTCCAGTAAGTGTGAAAAGACACACATGACTTCGAGCCGCTGCACCTTTGCAGTCCATTAGCTTAGTAAGAGCAGACACACATACTGTATAGATGAACACAGGACGGGACGCACGCGTAGACGCACTCACACCCTCACTGTCACACATGCACATTCACACACACACGCAGCGGGGAGAGGAAGCTGCAACACAATGATAAGGTCTGGCAACACAATGGGCTCGGCGGTGCACAGACAGAAGCCAGGACCAGTTTAGCTCCGAAAGGTCAACAAGCCTCTCCAGGCTTTCATTCAGTTCCTCCAGTTATTATTGTTCAACATTATAATGATTACTCTGATGGCCTTTATTTTGCAAATGTGGGAGCCATCCGGAAATACCACTGAAATATGAAAATGCAGGCCTGAGTGGAGAGAAGGGAAAAAGGTTACTTATTTTGGAATGTGAACTTCTTTGACGTCAAGTTTCCCATGGAGCGGTCCGGCCGCGGATCGGCCTGGAGGCTCATCAGAGGCTCTGCGGACATGCGCGTCTGTCTGCGTGACAGACGAAACATCTCCTGGCGTGATAGCGAAGAGGGCCCGTTTGTCGCTGAACGGGTTTCACTGAATGCAAATTTCTCGCTGAGAGATTTAAAACTAAAGCAGAAAGTGTTTTAGTTTGTAGTGTTTAGTCTACAAACACAAGTGTCCACAAGTGTTTAGTCGACAAATCATTTAGTGCAATATCAGCAGGAGAGATCGCTCAAACACGCTTTCTTAATAGAGAAGTAAACTACGGTCGGCGTCTCGTACTGTAAACACTTTCCTCCACTATTATGCATCTGTGACCACAGCAGTCTGAAAATGTCTGTTGCATGGTGTTAGCCACATGGCAACAATTACTTTATCTCAATTTTACTAAAAGACAGTAATCTAAAATCCATTTTTTACTGTTCAGTTGTGAAAAGGGGGTGTTTCATTTTGATGAGACAAATAATGCATCACATTACATGACCAGGAAATCCTGTTTGCACCTCCTTTTTACATGGACACAGACGTTGGGGTGAGTCTGCATCTGAGGGCCCCCAAAGCTGTCTAATTATTTAAGCAAAAGTCCCTCAAGAAAAAAAATGAAACACTATCTGGGGTAAGTTAACTTTTAATTTTCATCTTCAAAACCATGTTTTTTGTAAAAAGCTAAATGAATTTGTTGCCATATGGCAACTACATGCGAATATGGAAGTGATCTGTGTGTCTTCAACCTATTGGACTGTAATTGACTTACATGGCACTAGGCTACTCTGAGACTATGTTCACAGTTTTTTATTAGATTTAAAAGGGAAAAAACATAATTTCTATTTATATTTTGTAATTTCAGACATTACAGTACAGCACTGACAGTACACTACTTGGAATTATATGCATAATTTTCTGCTTTTTGTGACTGCAGAGCCAGTTTACATATGTCGCTTTCATCCATAGAACGTGAAAGCCAGTTTCTTCTATGGGAGAGAGAAAGAGAACAGGGCAGAGTTATACATTTGTAGGAGCAAACCCAACCAAAAAAAAATTAAAAAAAATGCAAAGGTGGGACAAAAAATTAAAAGAAAGACATGATCCACGTTCCACGCCCCAACATTGTGTCAGTGTATTTTTTTTTTATTGAATTGAATTGAATTGAATTGAATTTATTTCAAACAAACATGTACATAAAAAAAAAAAACATAAAAAACAACAAAAAACAAATAGTAACATCTTCATATACACATAAGCTCGAAAAAGGAGTAGGAAGAAGTGCACACTTTTTCTTAGTTCCTACCCCTTTATAACTCTATGAATTTACACCATCGCCATTGCTGTATCTACACAATATCCATATAAATACAGTCCACATAAACACTACGTAAACACAATAAGAGCATTGGAGGAGTGGATCTTCTGGATTCTTTGATTGGCCTCTACCGCACCAAGATCAGGTCCAAGAAATGTTTACCATCGTATTGTCTTCCACATGCTGGACCTGACCCTAGTAGAGGCATGGCTCCTCTATCGAAGAGACTCCCAGTCCCAGATCTCAGAAAATGCCCAACTAAATATTGGGTTTTACATTTCACGAAGTATTAGTAGGATTTGTTTAGTCTTGTTTTGAATAAAATAATGTTTTGAGAGAAAAATGTGATTTTATGGTACTTTCCATATTTGCGCAGTGTTGCCATATGGCAACAATATAGCAACTACCCCCCTTTAAAGCAATTTTAAATAATAAAAACACATTAAAAACATTTTTATCATTTTTAAATAATAATTCATGCAATAGAGGGTTTTAATATGAACAGGTTAGTAATCCATGACCTGATTCCTGAAAATACCTGATGACCAAAACCATTTGACGCAACACTGCTTTTTTTTTTTTAATCTTTCATAGCTTTAAGATAAATCACAGAAAAATGAAGCAGAAGACTTGAGGTATCTGTAAATTATAGCACAAAAGAACAGCAGGGACAGGCAACCTCATCGTCCTAATAGTGTCAATTATCAAATATTCCATCAAATGCCACCAAAACTGATGTTTTAATATGAGAAAAACTGTTTACAAACTGCCTTTGGCCCAGAGAGAGCTGGGATAGGCTCCAGCAGATCCCCGTGACCCTGCAGAGGATTAGGCAGGCATAGATGATGGATGGATGGATGTTTACAATCATCAGTCCCGTGCTCACGAACATTCTAGTTTTAAACTTTCATGCATGCACACCTCTGCTCTGCTGTAAATGGAGCATCAGTGACGGGCTGAATGGGAACCAGGCTGTCAGGTGTTTTTTAGAATGTAGCAAATATTAAATGGGCTGTAAAAACTGCAGATTGTTTTCTTGCTCATAATGGTTATGCTCAGCTACACGGGTGATGGATGGACAGGGGTGTCTTATCCCACCCGGCCCCCAGGTGTGAGTGAACCCCAGTGGGTGATTCACATGGGGCCAACAGCGAACCACCAGACAATTCTACACGAGGCCCCATTTTTCAGCCCTATTTATATCTCAGATGAGCCCCCACATCTTTCCCTAAATGCTTCAGCAATTATTAGACGAGTATTTCCAAAATTCCTGATGCTGCATTTTGAAGCGAGAACACAAGAAAGTTACATAAATAAAAATGTACTTTTCCAATTTCTTTGGATGATTAAATTGTAAATCAATGAATATGTCAATGTATTTTTCTTGCAAATGTTGAAATGATTGTAGAGAAGTCCAGTCTCAAGGTATGTGGTGTTAAATTTGGAATAAATTGACCCAGAAACATTGCTCCATACGTCATCTTGAAACAGCCTTGCAGGGTCTTTAAGTAGGAGATTTTGGCCAGATCCATTGAATAATGAGATAGTTCCATTAGGTATTTATCTGCATTGATAATGACCATCATTGTGGTTTCACATCACAGTGAAAAAGTGCCCACGACAATCCTTCACAATGATGCTGCATTAAGACGTCACTTCAGCCCACGAGTGGCGCCGACCTCAGAGGTTCGCCCGAGCGAATGTCTGACTGATCCTCAAGGACCAAAGCGGGTCACAGCCCACCGCAAAATGTCAGGCTCCTTACATAACTCCTTCAACCGTCTATACCCTCTCCCTGTGCTGAAGTCTTTCAACAAGACAAAAAGGTCAGGACATTAGAGAGCAGAGAATGCTGCTGGAAAGTTTGGCCAGCTTCGTGCTAAAGGTTAGAATGGAGAGTGGGATTGTAGACTGTATGAAAGGAGGACCTCTCCTTCGGATGCTGATTCATTGATTATGTCACATTTTGCGAGTGACCTATGATAACTGAGACTGGCTTTGTTAAACTGGGATGTATGGTGATCAGGGAAGTGGTCATTTGGAATAAAGGCCCATAACTTCCAGCGGCTGATTTAGCTCCCTGACCAGCAACCGCAGTTTTTCAATGTGAAGCCAATGTGGAAGTGCAGTTCTTTCTTATGAGAGACAACTACATCGCAGCCTGTGGTGAACTTGATTACTAGATTCCCTTGAATGGTTCCTGGACTAGAAAGTATTTTCAGAGATAACATGACTTGTTGTGCTGCCTCAGCTAGCTCTGGGTCGGCCCGGAGGGGTCTGGGGACATAAGCGGCTGGGAGCAGCCATGGTCATCTGACCAGAGATAGCTCCACCCTCTCGCTCTGGACGGGCGCTCGCTTGTCGGACACTTACTCTAAGAGCTGCTTGTCTGCTACTCCAGCCAAGATACCTTTGATCCTGGACCCTTTCAGGCCAACCTGGGAGGGTCCAAGGGCAACTTTTCCAGGTTGGCCAACGCCAGTGGCTAATTCTGCTCTGGCAGTCCTCATTTCAGTTGTGACATCTGAGACAAGAATGGACGGACAAATTTAATCCAAATCCATTCATCCATTATCTATGCCTTTATCCTTTACAGGGTCATGGGGATCTGCTGGAGTCTATCCCATTTCTCTTCGGGAGAAAGGCCCTGGACAGGTCGTCAGTCCATCACAGTTGATCCAAATCAATCTAAGCAAAGTTAGCTACCATCATATGTTAGCATCATAGTTTAGCGTTAGGGCTGAAACGTATCACATGACTGTTTGGCTCTTTACATCTTTAAAAGTGCAGAACAGCTTTGAGGATGATACCTGCTTACATCTGAACACTTTCACAACAAAGAATTTATCTTAAATGAATACATTCATTCAATAAAAAAATGACAACAAAAGGCCACTCGAAATATGTCATAAAACTGAAGGCTTTCCTTTAAACAGATGAATAAAAGTGAGTTTCTTAAGCTTTTCTCTGTCAGTGGCACAGTGGGATGATGTTTCATTTGAGTGGCCACGCTATGACGTATCACCATTTTCATGCTTTGGTTTTTTTTTTTTTTTTTGTCCACTACAGGCCTAGTTAGAAAGAGCAAAGCTAAGAGAGCCAGCATGTGCTAGCTGAGGGAAGGCTGGTGCGCTTCAGCCACCTTCCAGCCTTGTTCACTCTGCACATCTGTGCATTTTTGGATCAACCGGGGTTGGGAGGAGTCAGGTCCTGCCAACATGGTGTCGACCAGAGCTCCCAACCACTGGGTATCAAAACCATTCTTCAAAAACCTTTGGGTGATGTCACAGATGGTTTGTCCAGTTCTCTTTATGGTCTATGTCACTGACAAATGAAGAGGCTAAATGGTAAGTGTAGTCATTTTACTTTGAAGTATTCCTCTTTGATGGCCACACTGAACAAAAAATGTATGTTTCTACAATGCACTTTTTAGTTGCATGTCATGTAAAGACATTCCTGCTTCATGCCAATAAATATAACCTCTGCCCAGTTCCTGTTTGTCCTTCTGGAAAATGTTTAGCAGAGCTTAAAGCAATGCAATCCTCTGGGGAAAAACAAAGCTTGCGATATTGTTGCCAGAGTCTAAAAACGGCACGATTAAAAACAGGGAGCCTTGATCGTGGTAAAGATCTCTGCTGCCAGTAGTTTCTCACCATCTCAAAAACTTCTAAAACCATATATAGTTGTGCATCGGATGGTTACACGTGCATATCTTGTGCTGGATGAGAGTCTGTAATTTCAGACAGACAACTGGAGCCCTGTAAGTGCTAATGACTGTTTGCTGATGTTTTAGGAAAACACTCATCTGTATTTAGATGAGACAAAGAAATTCTTCTGAGTGTTTGATCTGCTTCTCTGCATCTGAACATATGCGGTATGTTTTCCTAAATACACGTTTCCCAGAAAACGTGCATCAGGTGCAAGTATCTAAACCAAATAACGGTACAGTTAATTGCAAATGAAATGTAGGACCACAGACTGGTTTGGCATGTTTGGTTACAGTTGAAACCCCAGTGATGTGCAATTTTCAAAGAAAGTTGCCCCAAAACTAAAAGTCAAGGTGTGAGCTTAGAAAAACATGTGGATTCTGTAAAGATGTTGCATAAACACGCAGAAAAATTGTGTGTTTAATTTACAGAACATGATAACACTGGATATGCAACTCTTACTCAGGTGGTAAAGAGTCAGATTCACTGAAAAACCTCACAATGGTTTTACTGACATTGAAAATAAAGTTTTGCAGCAGCTACAATAACTGCTATATTATGAAAATAATTACTTTTTCTGTGCCTGAGAACCTATATTTGGGTGTTTGCAGTGACTACGAGCTCAGAAACACAGACCTAACTCAACCCTGACTCTTTGTTTGGGTCCAGATAAATCTGAATTTATGTCATTCAGGGAGCTGTTCAGATTTGCAGGATACGGTGGCATTGCAGATTCACATCACAATTGAATTATTCAGCCTCCCTATCTTTATCTCCACCCTGCGTCACATCATAGTGCATTTGATGCATCCAGGAACTGTGGCGCACAAAGCTGTACGACCAGCTCCAAGAGGCACACCCTGTGGAGGAAAAAATGGGACATGGAATGGAGCGTCTGTCTCAAAAAAAGGTGGAGAGAAATGTTTGAAAAGGTTGCTTTGCATTGTTTTTCTGTGATATTTTGACCAGAATATGTGACAGACATTTAATTAAGACCTCAGGAAATTGTGTCAACTTTTGAAAGCAAATGTCATAATATGTCATTTAACAAACTGTTAGCTAAGTTTAAAACAACTGGAATAAAGAGAAAAAAACCTGAAGTCAAGCATAGTTATCAGCCAATATTACAGAATTAAGTTTACATGTATTTTTTTATGTGACTATATTTTATAAACTAAGAAGAAGCAGTATCACGGTCAGAAATCAAGTCTTGGTTGTGGTGTCCTGGTGTGGTCCAACCACAACAAAGCTAGCTTTATGTTCCAGGTCCTCGCTTGGATGCAGAAACTTCATCACACAGAGAAGAAAAGGTCCAGATGCTGCCTTGTACAGCACACAAATCATTTATTACACTGAACAAGAACATAGACTGTATAACAAGAACTGGACAAACCCATGTTACATCTCTCATTGAGTTTATGAAGAGTGCTTACAGCACACAGCCATTTTGGTTCTAACAGCAGCCACAGCTTCCCATATGGTCTAGTGGTTAGGATTCCTGGTTTTCACCCAGGTGGCCCGGGTTCAACTCCCGGTATGGGAACACATTTACCCAAGGCATTAACAAAGCTTTATCTAATCTCTCTAATTAAAGATACCCAACCTTATTGAGTGAAAGAATAGAGAAGTGGTCAGAACAAACAGACCTCTAAACCACCTGGAAAAGGCTCAGTTACCACAAGTTAGCTACTTTAGTTTAGTTTATGCTAACCCATGACTCTAACTGATGCTCCCTTACATTCGTTCTGATTGCATCTGTCCAAATATTCCTTATTTCAGATGTCTCTCTTGAAACAGCTTACGAAATGAAAACTGCCAGGACTGAAATGATGAATAGCAGCAGTCTTCTGGGACCCACGCTCGCCCGGCCAATTGCTCACGGGACGAGTCTGCATGGGTTGACCAAGCCTAGCGGCCCAGCTGACCTAAAAGAAAAAGGTAGCAAAGGGTGCTGAAGTGGGTTCAACTTGAAAGGGTAATGTTCTGAGGCAAACCTTGGTTATAAGACCTGGCTGCTGCAAGACGTCAAAGTCAATGAGCTATAGTTCAAGTGGCATCTTCCAGTTAGCTCTGGCTAGCAGCCTTCAACCAAGGGTGAGATAGCTTCAGGCTGTTTTGCCTACAAACTCTTCCAGGCCAACCACAAACCAGTAGCAGCAGTCTCTCAGTACAGTCAACAGCACGACAAACCATATTACCTTTAAAATAGGAAGGAATATGGTGTGTCAGGTCTTTATTCACAGCTCAGAAGTTCTTTGAAGGTACTAAGTAGCTAACGTGATAGCAGCTAGCCATTTGACATTATAGTCACAGACGATCCATCCCCCCCAAAAAAAAGCATTACTGTATTTTGGTTTCATATAATTTTACCAGATGAAGTACATCAAAATTCACGCAATGTTCTCAATGATGTGAAATCTAGAAACGGAGACCAAAAGCACTCTGTAAATATGTTTCTTTCTCCTACAGAGCTGGTCAATTTAATGTGCGGTTCAATGGAGATTGACTCACTCCTGGAGCCAGCCCCTAGTGGTCATTGAATGAACTTCAATTGTCTTGCTTCCCCAGTGAGTTCAGCTTCAAAAACCAGATAAAGCTCCCTGAACAAAAACGTTTCTCACTTATAATCCTGCAGCTCCGCTACACGGCACAGCTGCGCAAAAATGAATGGAGCAGGCTGCTGCATCTTCACAGAGTGGCAAAGAAAATTGTCCATACATAAATATATTTTAGTTCCCTGAATACTCTTCCTAGAAATGCACAGCCAGCCAATATGAGTCCAAAAGCAGAACACAGAATCCTCAATAAAGTGAAGAAGAACCCACGAGGAACAGCTAAAGGGATGTCAGGCTCTCTTTCATCAGCATATTGGTTAATGTCAAAAACCAGTTGTACCAGCTGCAACTAAAAGTGTATCAAAATGTATCTTCTTTAATTTAGAAAATAGTGAAATAATTGCTGTAGTGTTTAATAGAAATAAAAGCATTGATTTCATAGAGATGTATTTATGGAACACGTACATCTCTAAAACAGTAAAGGACTGCATTGTAAGTACATTATTATATCTATGTTTGTGCAGGCCAGATAGGCTGCAAACTGGATTTGGCCCACGGGCCTCAAGTTTGATACCTTCAAGGTGTTTGAAATTGGGAAACGTCTCTAATTATGAGATGTTGTTCTGTCTGTGGCAGAGCAACACGGAGGAAGCTACTGCTCTCCAAAAAGCAAACGTTGCTGCGTCCCTGAAGTTCAGCATAGACTACCTCGGAAATCCACAACGCTGCTGGGAAAATGTTTAGTGAACTGATGACACAAAAGTTAGATTGTTCAGGAAAAATGCTTACCAACATCAAAACATCATGCCGACAGTCAAGTCTGGAGGCAGGAGTGTCATGATTTGGTCTTGCTTTGCTGCATCAGAGCTTGGGCCTCTTGTCAGTATTAAGGGAAAAATTTATTTAGTAAATTATTGAATATCTTAATATCAGAATGAATGTCCACCAGCGGAAGCTGAGTAGAAGATGGGTAAGCACAGAAGTAAATCCACCGTAGAACGGCTTCAGAGAGCCATCAGAGACCAGACCTGAACCCCTCTGAGATGCTGTGGAACCACCTCAAGACAGTCATTCACATCAGAACAAATGTGTCCGAACTGAAGCAGTTGTGTAAAGAGGAACGGTCATAATTCCTTTTCTTTTTTTTTTATTCCTGGCTGTAAGTCAGACAACCAGGAAGATGAAGTCTCCATGACTTCACTGACAACAAACGTTTAGTTTTAGTGGTAATCCGGTCACCTGGGCAGAGCCAAAGTAGCCCATTCTTGTTCTTTGTACCAACCAAACTAACCACAGATTTGTCACACAGACATAAGAGTGTCGTTGTGCTTATATACTATATCCACCAGCTACAACATGTATAAGCACTTATCCCAAAATGTTTTACACCGTTACTTATTTAAACTCTCCAGCTTCACCTGAGGTGTTCAGCTGCCAGGTGTTTGCGTATCAGATGCTCCCTTTAACTAAATGTAGTCGCTGGATTAACGCTGTGAGTGAATAAATGTCCTCAGGCTCTGCACCGGTGCTCTTGCATGTGAACGGGAAGGGAGCCACGCTTCATTGTCCATGTGCCTCTTGCTTGCTCGTTAAAAGCTTATTACTCCTCCCACCATCTCCAGCCCCCCCACCACCCCCCCTTCTTCCCCTGCCTGTCTGTCTTGTGCGAGCAACAATAGTCTATTCTGTGCTGTCCCGTGCGACTGGAGACACACCCAAAGCCAAGGCCACGGTGCGAGCGGAGATTGTTGGCCGCCGGCCAGCTGAGAGAGACACTGGCTCAATTCTCGTCTTGGACGGGGGGGATCCTGCAGCCAGAGGAGGACAGCTGAGGTCTTATCTTTTGTGCCGAAAACTGCAGTTGTCATTTCGTGCAAAGATTTTCTGACCAGCACAGCTTAAACCTAAAAGGGAAACTTCTGCATTGTCAGACGACTTGGAAAATACAGAGATTTTCCTGAACTCTACAGTCATTTTAAGAAGAAAGTCATGGTTGGAAAAAAAAAAAAAAAAAACAACCTGGCCCTCACAACATGTTAAGCTTAAGTAAATACAACCTCAGATAAAAAAAAAAAAAAAAACATGACATACTACACTCTCATTATCTATTTAGAAAATATAAAACTAAGCTAAAATGAAGAAGTGGTGTGTGAAAACTGCAGCCGTTCGCATGGTTGTGGAGGAATTTTGGCCCACTCTTCTTTACAATGTTGCTTCAGTTCACTGACGTTTTACAAGCACTTGTTCATGCACAGCTCTCTAAGGTCAGATTGGGCTCCGGACTTTGACGGGGTCGTTGGAACATCTTGATTATTTAATTTTTCTGCCATACTGTTGTACATTTGCTGGCAGGTGTCAGATTATTGTCAAAAGTGCTTTTTCAGTTGTTTAACAGCTGACAGTTTATTCCAGATTTCTTTGGTATGCAGAGGTGTTCATGGTTGCTTCAATGTTTTTAAGTGTACAGCTCCTGTGGCTGCAGTCCAAGCCTTAATCATGAACCCTCCACCGTTTGGTGCACCAGTTGGTGCAAAGTATTTTTGCTGATATGCTTTGTTTGTTTTTAATTAAGCGTGGTTTTGGTCCTGATGCCAAACTTTTCCACTTTTGTCTGGTTTGTCAAAATGATTTGATCCAGAAGTCTTGTAGTTTGTTCAGATAAAATTTAAGCAATGCAGCCATTTTCTTATTTCAGAAAGAGACTTTATCCTGGCAGCAGCTCTAAACAAGCCATGCTTGTTCAGTCCTTTCCATATTATACTGTCGTGAACATCAGCATTTAGCATGCTAACTAAAGTCTGATTTATGCTACACATATACGCTCCACTTCTATGCTGTTGTATGCATGAACTGCTAGAGGGCAGTGCAGGTTCTTTTCTGCAGCGCTGTAGCTTGCAGTGCTGAACTTCCTTTTGTTTGCTTCTTTTGCGTGGCTCAAAAATCAACAGAGCAAATACTAAGCATACTATCATTTAGGCTTGAAAATGATGGAAAAAGAAGTAGCAGTAGGGTATACAAAGACAAAGAAAAACAAATCTATCAAGCGGACCCATCGCATTTCTTGCAGTTCATGTTCAACACTACGCACATTTACATTTGGAGAGACCTGCACGTCAGTGTCCAGTGTAGGGCTCACTCACTATGGTGTAGGTCTGCCATTACTTCAACACAGAAGCATCAATCAGCCTTAAGGCCTGGAGAGTCTGGGGTGTACTGTATCAACTGGTGGATTGGCAACTAAATGTTTTCCACGACTGAATAATCTAATTTATTGATCGACTCAAAATTGTTTGGAGATGCTGTTATACCTCTTCCCAGACTGATGAGCAGCAACAGCTATGATTATTGCTGATGTCTTTTCTCCTTGGTATTGTGTTAACACTTGCCTGAAAGCTCCAGACCAGCAAAGCGCCAAAACATCTGCTCTTAAAGTGATAAGAACCAGGTAATAGTGACAAGAACTAAGAACCAGGTAGGTTTTTTTTTTTAAGTCATGACACAAAATGACAGATTGTACTTTCTTTTTCACATGACTGTACATGTTCAGAGTGATTCAAGCTAATTAGCTGGTTGGCGCAGCCGTGAAAGTCCCCACCTCCTCACATATCACAGGACCGCCACAATACATGCCCTGATCCCCCCCCCGCCACACCACAAGTTAAATGCCATTCCATCGGCGCGTTATTCTCTATCATGATAATCTGTTCCCAAGTGCCACAGCTGGAGACCCCCCCCCACCCCCCCTCCAGCCCTCCTTCCTCCACACAGACGCACACACATTCTCCTGCCACCTCCGATAAGGCCAAACTCTCTTTATTGTCCGACAACATAAATATGACACACCAACTCAGTGCGAGGGTCCCTGTCTGTGCCGGCCAGCCTAATTATATAATTATCCCTTGTCTGATTGTGCCCATGCAGCTGAGACGAGGGAGGGCTTTTGTGTGGCCGCTGGAATGTGGTGCAATTGGCATTTTTCAGCAAAAGGGCAGCTTTCTGGGAGCCAGTGCCAAAGAGAGGAGCGGAGGGTGATATCACGGCTGCTGGTGCCCACTCTCTGTTTTTTTTCCCCCCTCACTAGGTCTCCCTATCTGTCTCTGGATCTAGCTTTCTGACATGTGGACAATCCCATCTCTCTTCTGCGTCTGTCATCCCTGCCAGCCATTCTCTCTCTCTCGCGCTCGGCTCGCCGTCCTCCGTCTTGCAGAAACAGAAGTTGGCCTTTTCCACGTGGAATGCGCAGGATTTGGGCCTCGGATGATAAGAGCTGACAGGTCACGCTGTTACACAGAAGCCGGGCGGCTGAGGGCTGCCACTCTAATATCTGATAATGCAGAGCAGCGCTCCACTGCGTGATAGGAAGGCATTGCTTTTGTTTCGACTCTAAAGCTGCTGCGTGGATAAGAAAGAGTAGGGCACGAGCAGGTGTTAGGAGAGATTACGGTACAGGCCTACCAGACAAGTCTGCTAATACCTCCTTCTCGTATCAAAGTCAAAAGCAACAAAGCGGGTGTCACATAAACCGTGATCTCTCACACTTCAATAGAAGATCCAGACCTTTTTTCTGACATTTACAGCGAGGGCCTCCCACTTCTTTGCACATCGCGACTGGTGATTTTATGAGTTTTACTACTTTGTCAGAAGCCTTTTATTCTCACTAATGAAAACAGCAGGGTTAACAGTCTTATGGCGCCAAAGAGCTGCTTCTGAATTCCTCTGAATGACCCGTATGATTCAAGAGCATGTTGGAATTATAAACGTTTCATGTAAAGAGCAGGGATGAAGTTTGGGAGGAATCTTAAATATTCCCAGCATTTGCAGTGCACAGGTTATGTCCAAATTATCCAGTTCCAACCAAGTTGGGACACAAATATGAACAAAATGAAATGCTTTGCTATCTAATAAACCCGTATTTTATTCACCACAAAGATAGAAAACATCAAATGTAGAAAGTGAGACCATCTTAAGAATTTTTTTAAATTCTTAATTTGCAGCAGCATTTTAAAAAAGCTGGGATAGAGTGATGTTGAAACTGTAAAGCATCCTCTCTCCTTTTTAGCAACAGCAGAGCATCTGCTGGAGCTGGGGGAGGGAAATGCAGTTCTAGTCATTTCTGATACAGGATTGGAGCTGCTCAACAGTCCTGGGTCTTTGCTGCTGTATTTTCTTGTGTCATGATAGTTTCTAAATGAGTGCTGCTCCAGTCAGTGGTGGTCCTATAGTGGCCTGGACAAACCCCTCCAGGAGCAAACATGGAGTATCGTGGACATTGATTTAGTTAACTTGATTAATTTTGGGTTTTGGTATTGATGTATTATGCACCAGCCCCTCCCCTCCCCACCTCCTGCTCAGTGTGACGGCTGTCTGACAGACACACTGAGCCCGGAAATGACAACAGCAAACTTTCCTCTTCAGCTGCTTCAGTTACCCCCAAATAAAATTAACCCAGATCCCTTCATCACGTGTATAGTCTCTTCCCTTTTTTACGAGATTAAAGCTGCACCATCTTCGGCACCAGTAATGGATCGTTGTCTACTTGTTGATGGAAAATATGGCAAAAAGGTGGCTCCCCAATAAAGCTATGCAAATATACACGGAGGCTTCGCACGGGCCACACGCCGTCTTTGGCGTTTATACTTGTGTGTTATTGTTTGCGTCGCTCTGTAATTACACCACCAACCTCTAGAGGGCAGTGTGGGTTCTTTTCTGCAACATTGTAGCTCGCAGTGCTGAGTTTCCTTTTGTTTACCTCCTTTATGTAGCTCAAACTTAGCAACAGAGCAAATAACATTCTCTGTGAGTTGATGCTAATAAATGTGGCGCATCAGTAATGACATCAAATAAAACCATCGTTTTATCCGAAGAAGTAGCAGCAGGAAATAAGAAGATGAAGAAAAGCAAATCTACCAAGCCGACCAATCACTCTTCTTCCGGTCTGCGTTGACGTGACACGTTGTGACATTTGGAAAGAGGAGCACGTCACGGTCTGACGTATAGTTTTTTCTTTGTACAAGATGATTTTGTTTCCAAAACTACAATATACATTATTATTCAACTTTTTATTTTATTCGGAAGATATCAAATTAATTTCTAAAAAGTGGTCCAAAACTAAGCCAAATGTTGAACATTGTATAAAAGAGATTAAACAAGATGGCAATACATTGAATAAAATTAAAAACAAAAAAGCAAAAAAGACTTACGGAGCTTTATCTTATTTCAAACTATTATAATTTAACCCTTGGCATTTTTTCCTTTTTTTAATGACAATGTTATCTTATAATTTTTTTTGTATATTTCTAAATAAAAAAAAAAGTCAGGATCTGACGTAGCTTACGGTGCATTAACCAGGCTTTACGCTGCAGCGGCCAGATGAGGGCCGTTGAGGTTGTAATGTGTCCAGACCGTTTTCAGTCCTACTGCACTGTACTGCACGATGACAACATTTACTGTACTAATACACTTAAAATACACACAAAATAGAGAGGGCTCAAGTGGGGGATTTGGACCATAGCCTTGGTGAAAGGTCTAGACCAGGGGTCCCCAATCCCTGGTCCCCGGCCTGGTACCGGTCCGTGGGTCATTTGGGGGCCGCAGAGAAAAAAATAAATCATTTACATTTTTACTGTTTGATTTATTAAATCAAATAAATGATGTTTTATTTTGAAAAGTGACCAGATTCTCTCCATTACATCCATCGATAGTTTCAACATTTAGTGTCAGTCAATTTTAAATGAGCGTTGGCCCAAAGAAGATGGTGGCATTTCTGGGTCGTGTTTGAATATTGTTTCTTCGTTGAGCTTTAACATGCATTTGCTGGATGACGAGATGAACCGTGTTCTTACGCAGAGATTTCCGGAAGTGTTCCTGAGCCCATGCTGTGATTCCCATTACAGAAACACGCCTGTTCACAGGCGTCCTGCAGTGACTTCCAGCCTTGTCCCATGCAAACAGATTATCTGAAGCCTTTGATGACATCATGTCATGCACCTGAGCTATTCAAAAC
The DNA here is from genome assembly GCA_018398805.1 of Hirundichthys speculiger. Lineage (NCBI taxonomy): Eukaryota > Metazoa > Chordata > Actinopteri > Beloniformes > Exocoetidae > Hirundichthys > Hirundichthys speculiger. Next base: position 482,227 of record JAGFBZ010000555.1, read on the forward strand.
CATCACAATTAGACACTGAGGAACATTTTTCTGCCTTTTTTTCATAATTTGGAGCTTCAGTTTGTTACACACTGGTAAACCTCTGAAGCTCTTTTTATAACCAGTCATGTCATTGACCTGTTTCCAAATAACCTTATTAGCAGTAAGATGTTCCTCCAGGTGTATCCTTTTATCACTACTTGCTTTTCCAGTTTTTTCCCGCCCATTCCCTACTGTTGCTATCTGTTGCTGCCATCAAACTCAAAATGAGCCCATGGTTTGCATGAGATGGTAAAATATCTCACTTTATGATAAGATTCTGTTGTGAATAGAAAATATGGGTTAATTCGACTCCATGTTGCAACTCAGATGCAGCAGATGAGTCCATCGGAGACCGTTTGTTGAGCTGCAGCGGTGGGAGCAGCAGAAACACGGGTAACCAACAGCACTTGAGAAAGTCCCATAGAATTCCAGGCTGTCCGTCCGGTCCGCGGGCCCGCGCATCAAAGCCCCCCTCTGGTCGTCACACAGCATGGGAGTGTGTGAAAGAATGCTGCCAGGACATAGCAGGACTCTGGGGGCTCGGTATTCCCATCTTGAAGCATATCTCTGTTGCTTTTTAGCGACATAAATAAAACATAAAAACCAAACCGAAAAGCTGATTATCACAAAGTGTCACTATGACGACAACATGAGTCACTGTGTTTAAGTAAACAGTGACTTGGAGGGAGAGTTTCTACGCCGGAGCCAAGAGTGGGACCCCTCCCACCGTCAGCGTGGGCATGAGAGCTCTTTTGTTTGGCTCTTCTTAAATAGCCCTGACAAATTGTGCTGAATGTAGAACCTCCGTCTAAACGAGCGGCGTCTTCCAGAAACACGCTGGCGCTGATCACACATGCGTTTTCCCATCAGTGAAGGAAAGCACGGGCAGCCATCTCTGCTCGACATCGCCCCTGGTGGACGGGGTTGTTTCTCAGTGGGACCCAACAAAGATGAGCGTCAGGGTGGAGCTGCAGGATCACTGTTGAGTTAGCTTTCACAGCTTTGATCAGTGATTAAAATCCAAACACATCTTCTTCTGTACTATAACATCAGAAAGCCTTTTCCCACGGTCATACCTCTGTTCTCCCTCTCTGCCCTCCTTCCTCCGCTGCGTTACACAGCTGACAGGTGGAGGCCGAGGAGGAAAAAGACCAGACTTTTCCTGGTATTCACAGTTAGCGCAGGAATAATGGGTTCATTTCACATGATGGAGAAAAAGACTTCACTGAGTCTGAAAGGCTGAAAGGCCACGTGAGCAGATGGACTACAAGGCGTCCGTGGAGTAAAAATGTAAGAAGAAGAGTTTCTGTTAGATGTTGAGAGAGAGAGAAGGCTGTGCGGTGCCAAGGTCAACTTTTAGAGCTGTTTTTGAATCTAAATGAAGGAGACTGCAGATGGAGCGATGAATGCTGCCCCCATGTGGTAGAATTTACTTACTGCTGTTTGGGTCAAAGCTGCTTTGATAAACTCATATGATCAGTCGTGCATGGACAAGAAAATGACCATCAGTTAATTTCAAATTTTCACAGCGGTCAAGTGCTGATCTGTAATTGATTATTTATGCTTTTATTTCTTCTCGGCTTGATTATTGTTATTCTGTTTTTACAGGTCAACTCAACATCAGCTCCAGATCATTCAAAATCTTGCAGCAACAGGAACTTCTGCTAAAAGCTAAAATACACTTTTATTTAGTCAGGCCTTTAGTTGATCCGGTTGACTGACTTTTAGTTTTTAACCATTTTCATTTTTTTTGTATTTCTTTTATGTTACTGCATCTTAATTACATTATTACTTATCTATATTGCTGCACTTTGTGATTTTATCTGTGAAAAGGGCTATATAAATAAAGTTTCTATACAACATTAAAGTTCAGAAGTATTTGGACAGTGGCATCCATCATAATGGATTTAAAATAAGACAGCCAAGCTATTTCAGCTTTAATATTAAGGGATACTACGACATTTTGGGAATTAGCTTAATTATCCATCAGTCCCTGAGTTAGGTAACAGGGTCAACACTCTCTCCTCTCTGATAAAGCCCCTCTAGCTGAGATTAGCAGTTTCTCTTGAAGTGGATTGTACCATCCAGCATTAGAGACAGTAAATGGATGTACAAGGGCCTGGTTTGTGGAAACTGAGGTAAAGTGGGTGTGTTCATTAAAATTTTAAATAATCCTGATTTCGATGTTGACCAAATAAATAAATAAATATATATTTTTTTCCATAATCAAACATCCTTCACTCAGACATTAACTCCTCAAGACAGATGTTCATCCACCTTCACTACGACTGTTTAATGGACGTGTCCAGGTTGTTTTCTGCTCAAGCACACTTTGTATTTCATTCTGACTTTCATCAAGACTGGATCACATTTTACGGTAAATTTAAGCAGAAAACAACTCCAAAGGTTCAATATATTCTTATTGCTATTCTGCCTTTGAATAGACAGGAAAGTAACATCTCTTACATCACTTCAATACCACACATCCATAATAAGAAGCTTTTATTCTTTTGTGCTCAAATGCAACATGCAGAAATGAAAACAGTCAGACAAGAGGTTCATTCAACAACCTTCTTTATTGGACCAAAGACCAGTATTGAGCATTTTTCCTGGCTTTGTGCCTGTACCAGCGTGTGTAGGTATGCAGATGTGTTACAGCTCCAGTTCAATCTTGACATCCATCTTGGACTTGAAAGGTTCCAGCACGGGGCGTATTTCTTCAGACAGGAACCTGGCAACCTGGAGGAGAGGAAAACAACATAAACTGAGCTTGGAGCTTAGCATGATGATAAATGCTGTCCTTCACCTGCTCAGAAGCAGAGAAGCAGCTGGACAGGAGCGCTACTCTCGTACCTGCTGGGGAGCACGACCAATGAAGGTCTTGGGGTCCAGCAGGGCATCAAGTTGACCCAGGATGGGTGCGAAGTATGGGTCTCGCTGGACTCGGGCCAGCAGGTCGTTGTCCCCGCCCTCCTGTTTAACCACAGCTGCTGCCTCCTGGGACAAGACGCGGATCTTCTCATGGCAGTCCTGAAGGAGAGATGACGGAGATGTCTTTTGTCCCAGTTTGGTAGTGAAATAATTCACATTTATTCAACACGTGAAGCCAAAAGACAGTGACCACACAAAATAAATAAATAAACAGAGATAGAAAGTCACTGAGCCGTTACCCTCCAACAGTACCCTCTCCTACCTGTCTGTTCCCTCCAGCCTTCACCATGGCCATGATGATGTTCTCTGTAGCCATGAAGGGCAGCTCATGGCGGATGTGTCTCTCAATGACTTTTGGGTAGACCACCAGACCCTCTGTGATGTTCTGCAGAGTGCTGAGGATGATGTCTGCTGTCAGGAAGGACTCAGGCAGGGAGATCCTCCTGCATGTCAACAAAAATGTATTCCTTTGAATTCAATCTCGACGGCTGTAAAAGGGTCATGCTGCTGCATATCGCTAGATAATATGCATCTGAGGTGAGGAATGGGCAGAGAAGAAGGCTTGATCCTAAAACAGAGAAAATGTGTTTCTGGTTCAGCGGACCTGTTGGCGCTGTCGTCCAGCGTCCTCTCAAGCCACTGAACCGAGGCCGTCTGCAGCGGGTCGGCCATCAGCGCCACCAGATGTCTGGCCAAGCTGCAGCAGCGCTCTGCACGCATGGGGTTCCTCTTGTACGGCATGGCGCTGGAACCTGCGGCGAGGAGGCAGCTTCATGCGTCGCGCTTCAGCACAATTTTTCACTTTCAAAGCAGCTGCGTGAGACCAGTAACGGACAAACATACCGATCTGCTCCTTCTCAAAAGGCTCCTCTATTTCCTTCAAGTTGGCCAGCAGGCGGATGTCTGTACAGATCTGTGACAGTTTAAAGATCAAAAGATGCATTCATGTCAAATGTTAAACTGCACCAAGCCTCCATCTAACACCACTTGGTGGAGACATTTCCCTAAATATCTTCCTCTGTTTACCTTGTGAACAGAAGCTCCCAGACTGGCCAGGTTGGAGAGACAGTCTACGTCCACCTTCCGGCTGTACGTCTGTCCAGTCACCAAGTAGGCTCTGGGTAAGATGGGAACAACAGACGGCTGGTTGTCATGGATGTCACCTGTTACAAATGCTTTTGCAATATGTGGTTTAAGAACCCTCTCCCCTGGATAACTAACCCGTCACATAAAAATTCAACTCCAGGCAGCCTCAAGTGGCCACTCGAGGAACTGCAGTTATTAAAAACCTCCACATTACGGTAGCTTCATTTTGCTGCATTGGAGGCTGGCGCTTGCCCAAAACTTGGTTTATAATTTTTTTTACATTTAATCTTCCATTTCTGGCGGCAGAAACTTACTTTTTGAAGCCAGCCATTTCCGTCACCAATCTGTCTAGTTCTTCCACCTGGAAACAGAGAGTGTGAGCTGGCGTGTTTAAATCCATCATGTCATCAGTGATGCTGGTTTACTGATCCTCGGTTTCTCTTTAACCTTGTCATGGTCCCCCTGGAAGAGCTGCAGGAAGCTGGCCTGGGTACCGGTGGTCCCCTTCACACCCCGAAAACGTAGGTCATCGCGAGCCCGCTGCAGGTTCCTCATGTCCATCGCCAAGTCCTGCAGCCACAGACACGCTCGCTTCCCTACTGTGGTCAGCTGGGCAGGCCTGTGCAGAGAGCAGATCAAGACATTCATGGAAATCTTTTTTTTTTTGTTTGTTTTTTGGCCAGAAAATCTAAAGCAGGAAGCTCCAGGCAGACAGATAAAAACACGTTCAGACTCACTGGTAGTGTGTGAAGCCAAGTGTAGGGAGGTCAGCGTTCTTCTCTGCAAAGTTTGCCAGCCTGTCTATGACTCTTGCCAGCTGCAGAAAGGAAGATTTATTTTCTCAAACACTGGCTTGCTCACTGACACACTGCTTGACTTTTACTCTACAAGCCCCATGATGTGGAAACAGCGTAAATAAAATGATTTCAGTCATTATTTCTACATTTTTCACTTGTCGACAGCTGAGGTTTACTTAAAAGGCCAAGTTACCATCCCACTATTTCCATCAGTTTAACAGATGTTCAGCTAGATGGATGTGTGTGTTTTCAGGCCGACGGCGAAGCGTCACCTTCGGCAAGAGGATGTCAAAACCATCACGCAGCATGATGAGATCCTGAGGAAGAAAAAACAAAAAAAAGGTCCAAAATGGATGCGTCTTCAAAGACAAACAGCTACAAATACTGGTGATGTAATCAAATGAATAATGATATTTACCGTATTGTCTCCAACGTAGCATGAGGTCGCTCCCAGGTGGATGATGGGAGCAGCAGCGGGGCAGCGGTGGGCGAAGGTGTGGACGTGAGCCATGACGTCGTGCCTGAGTTTACGCTCTTCTTCAGCCGCCATGGCGAAGTCGATGTCCTCTGCGTGGCTCTCCATCTCCTGGATCTGGGCGTCTGTGATGGGCAGGCCCAAAGCCTGAGGACGACAACCACGGTGAGAACAAGGGCAAAAAAAAAAAGAAAAGCTAATTTGTTGGGCTAAAATAATCATTTTTAAAATGCTCATTACAATGATTTGGCGTGCAGTGTGAAGTCTGGTGTGTAATATTTAGAGCCAACCGATGGCAGAGAAGCAAAGTAATGTTCACAACCAGAAACAGGGGCGGAGTTAAATGAAAATAAGAAATGTTTGGTTCCCAATAGCTTACAAAAATGTCCTTTTTTTCTCCCTTCAGAACAGGCTGCATCTCCTCAGTCTATCATGTTTTTAATAGTGTGTTTATGTTTATGTGTTTTAGTGAAGGGAAATGATAAGGAGTCTTCAGAGCTTGTACCACCCTTCCTGGAGCTGAGAGATTTGAAACACTTCACTTAAAACACCATCACATGACCGATGACGTCTGAAGCTCTGAAAATCATCACTGTTCCACTCCGCGCTTCATTGCTTCAGCATTACAGTACGTTTCACTGCAGAGCACTGCCACTTTTTACAAAAAAACCTGTTACAAACACGACTACTGACACTTCCGTCATCATTCACTAACATGGCATAACTCACACAAAAAAACACTATTTAGTCTAGGGCCGCCCAATATAATATTGATTTTTCAGCTCCTTATATCAATTTTTTTAAGGAAAATACTTAACTGTGCAAAAACATTAATAATAAACAATAAATAGGTTGTTTTGAAGCAAATAGTTTTGACTAAATTTGTCCTCTGAATGATCAATATCATCTAATGAACATATACAGCAACTTGATTTTTCATCTCTACTTTTAATTTTGATATTAACTGGGTAGAATATCACAACACATCGTGATATTGTGATAATATCGTGACCCAAGTATCATGATACATATCATATTGCGAGGTCCTTGCCAATACTCACCCCTAATTTGGACCCATATGTATGGGCGCATATACTGAAAACCATAATATAACATTATTTAACTTTGAAAATATGTGCTGGTGTACCTCTGCAGGTTGCAAATAAAGATTATAACTTTTCTCTCACTTAAGGCAAATCCAGCCACAAACATGCAGCTTTATATTTTCGTCTAAAGTGACTTGAAGAAACTGAACAAACTGATGAAGAAGGCTGGCTCTGTTCTGGAGCCACGGAGGATGCTTCATATGGAGAACCTCTTTACAGCACACTGATTCAGCAGCAGTGTCTTCAGTCGGAGGCTTCTTCATATCTGCTGGAGCACAGACGCTGCAGGAGATCCTTCCCGCCCACAGCTACAACATCCATAATAAATCACCAAAGAGGCTTGAATAAATATGAATTTCCCTTCGGGAACTTAAACTCCATTAGTAAGAAGGCAGCGCTGAATGAGTTTTCCTGCACACAGCTGGGACTGTAATAATGTTTTGTAATGTAAACCCTGAGGCTTCAAATGATCATCAGTACCAAATGAAAGAAGCCTCGATGCTTCACAGGGCTTCATTCGCCCATCCATCGAGCTTATTTATGGATCAGGAGCCTCTCCGACATGTTTGGTAGGTGAACGTGTCGCTCAGTTGTCTGCAGTCTGCAGCTCCGCCACTAGGTGTCATACAATGTTACACGCTGGATCTTTACTTTTATTTAAGTTTCAATAAATATGAATTTCCCTTCGGGAACTTAAAACCCATTAACAAGCATGCAGCGCTGCACACAGCTGGGACTGTAATAATCTGTGATTGCACCTCGGTCAGATTATAAAGCAGCTGCTGTAATTCATAATGAAGCCTTGAAGCTTCAAACGATCATCAGTACGAAATGAGAGAAGCTTTAATGGGCTTCATTCATTTAAGTTTCATATTATTTTTGATATTATTATGATATGTTATATGATTACCTCCGCCAAGGAGGTTATGTTTTTGCCGGCGTTTATCTGTCTGTCTGTCTGTGTTCAAGATAACTCAAAAAGTTATGGATTAAATTTTTCAGGAGTTGTCAGAAATGTGAAAAGGAAGAACTGATGTCATTTTGGCTGTGATCCGGAAGAAATCCTGGATTCTGGATCACTTTCAAATTTTCGATAACATTGCGGTCAATGGGGCCGAATTTTTTTTTTCCTCAATATCTCTGTTAATTATTTCCCAAAACTCATGAAATTTGACTCAGGGATTGACAATGGAAACCTCTATCAAATTTCAGAGGCTAATCCGGATCTGATCCAGAAGGCGGATTTTATCTCAATCTGTAAATCACTATATGGGAGAACTGTTGTGCTTGGAGGTCTGCGCTCTCCGAGTGCTTTTCTAGTTATATATGTTTTAAAGTGTATTTTCAGACTATTAAACTGCAGCTGCATTAAACTCTTTATGTATGATTTGGCTGAGCTGAAAACAAATAACCTGTTGTTCACATTAGTGGCCCTCTTCAGCACTATACTGATGGACATGTGCTGTCCTCGTGAGCAGAACATCTTCATTAGATTGGAAACTAAGAAATTGGGTCCAACCATGTAATTAACTCTCAGTCTCGTGTCCAGGGCTGATTGGAGTTAACAGAACTGCTATGACAGAATAACTTCAGCTCTTAAGCTTTTCGAGCATGAGGGGAACCATCCGTGATACAACCATACGGAGACTGACTGAAACAACTGAACTGCACAGCGACTGGTCCAGATGATGTGCAGGGACCCATTAAACACGAGAGTCCAAGCCAAGAACCAACATCACCACACAAGCTGATGAACATCAGGACACTTTGCCAACATGAGCCTCTAAAACCCAAAAGGACACCCAGAGGAACTGTTGAACACTGGCTGGACGTTACGTCACTTCAGCGTCCTTCTCTGTGGTCCGACTGCAACCAGGAAAAAACTGTATGAGGGTATGTTATCAGTCGGGGAGCTCCCAGTCCAGAATCCTCAGATGGCCTTTATTACCAAAGCATTTCCAGAATCAGAGCCTAAAGTTAGAATCTGATCTTCATTTTTCAGCTGCCACCTATGAAGAAAACACTGGTTCACGCTGACCGGCCAAATCTCTGCTGAGCTAGATGCAACAACTACAGTCGGGGAGGTTCAGTTGCTTTTACAACACTGTCCAGGATTTACTCCATTGATCTCCTGCTCTAACAGTCTCTCGTTTCCTCTCCCCTAATTACTTCTCTGAGTCTCTTTGTTGCCTTTGTCATGATGTCCACTGTAGCTCTGTGAGCCTCTTTCATCGCTGCTGAAGTGTGACAGTGCAGTGAAACCATTTGTTGTTGTTGCAACAGGTGACCAGGTTGGTAGTCAGACGTTACATTAGCGAGTTCAGCTGACTGAGCAGGTGTCTCTGGGATCGAGGCGATACATCTTCGTCACAGTCAGCCCAGGTTTGACTCCTGGACAGTGAACCTTTGCTGCGCGTAATCCACCTTTCTCTCTGCACTTTCAATAAATACTACTAGAGCCCCAAAAAGGTTGCTGATAGTCACGGCAGTAACCATCACAGCTGCTCCTGTGTTGTCTTTTTGTGGTTTTTGTCTCCTTCTCTTATTTTGTTGGCAATTGGCAAACAGCAAAAGTGGTACATTATCTTCACCACGTGGCGTGGATCCCACTGGGGCCGAAACAGCGATGGGGACAAAGAAGCTGAAAGGTGAAGACTTTCCAAAGTTGAACAAAGGAGATGCTCTAGCATCTAGTTCAGGTTGGTTAAAGATGGATAAGAGAGCAGTCAGAGCTGAATTCCTGTAGCACCACAGGGATGAAACTTTCAAGCCAAGCTGGGTCAAAGATCAGACTGTAGGGAGGACGCGCCAAAGCACGTGCATGCGCTGAAAAAATGCCAATATTTTTTGAGGGCAAACACGATAATCACAAAGGAGGATCAGATGATGTTAATAAATCCAGAAGACTGTTAAATTAACCCAGTCTCCACAGATTAGGTAACCTCACGCATGTGCATGTGAGTGTAACATCATGTGATCACATGTGAGAGACGGTCTGTCACCAGTTAACCCCCTCACCCCAACCCCCTCTAGCTTCTTAAATAAGAATCGTACTTAGTGTTTGAACACTTGCGTTATCGACATAACGACATCAGCAGAGGTCTATCTGCCAACATCTTCAGCAAACGCCAGACCTGTGCTTGTTTAAACATGTCAAGGGTCTTTTTGCTAAACTTTGACCCTGGAGTTTTCAAATGTGGGCTCGGGGACATCAAAGGGATCACATGGGGCGTTCAGGAGTTAAATCTAATGTCTAATATCTATATGCCGTGTTATAGATGTTTTCTCACAGCCCCTTAATGTGTAGAGACCATCATTACAGGGCCATGCTCTGCAGCTAAACCATGTTTGAATACACAGAAATGTAATTTAAAGTCTAACAAACATTTCTTAGCTTCCACAGAAGCCAAGTAATCAAGACTGAAGTTATGGGTACTGGATGTTTTCTTATATCTTCAAGTTATAGTGGAAGCAGCAAGGGGGAAATGAATGGGTTGACCTGCAACTGATGCTGCTGCATTTTCAATTTTGTGTGGGTCGATATCGTAATATAGTCTAGACATATTATTTAGAATCAAATGGAGAAACCTTTTGATCAGTAGTCATACTTTAAAATGCATCGTTATGAGACAAAACCTGTTACATCCCTAATATGAGCTTAATCAACAACCACTTTGATGTGTGTGAGTGTGTATACATACATATCTATATCTATCACACACACACACATATACATGCATTATGTTTATAACTGGTTGAAGTGTAAATAAATCAGATTGTTGATGTATAAATCTTGAAAAACACAATACTTTTTGTCCTAAAATGTTTTTGTCTCTCTCATTAATACTCTTTATTATAACTGTTAATACCCTATAGCCTTTCAGCTGCTGCGGTGGTTCTTAATACTATATTTAGAGCAGGAAACATGATAAGGCTCCCTAAAGGTCGCAAATTTGACTTCATAGGACCTGGACAGCTGAATAGAAACGTGCTCTCTTGGGTGCAATAACAGCGATATATAGACATACACACATATATAAAGACAAACTCTGGTTGCTCCTTTTCTGCAACAATGTGTCAAACCTTCTCAGCTTTAGCCAGGTAGATCCACAGCTTCCTCCAGGTGGTAAATTTCTTCCTGTCACTGAAGTTAAAGGCCATTTCTTTGCTGGCGTATCTGGACACCAGCGGTGAGCGATACTTCATGAACTCGTCGGCTCCCTCCATGTTTGCTGCCGGAGGTTGTGTCCGATAAAACAGAGAGGTCTACCCTGTAACTTCTGCTACACACACTCACTCAAGTTCGGAACATCGCATGGACTAGGCGCAGGGTTATTTTTACGACAGTCTCAGTCGATGTACGCGCGGAAGAACGTTACGCTTACGCTGCTTCCTTGTTGATACTGAACGACTCCGCCATGTTGGTCAGGTAAAAAAGCTATATTGTTCAAAGAAAAAAAATTGATTTACCGGTACATCATGGTAGATATGGAGCCTGCAAAACAATTTTATTTTTTATATTTTAACATCAAGAATGACTGTCACATAATCTATATATATTTTTTTTTCTTGTTTATTGCTGTTATGGAGGTTCTGTGGCTACAGATCAAAAATTTCTTGTAAACTAATGAACCACAAACAAATCAGTTATGAAAATGTAACCTTATTGGTCTTAATCCTGCAAAAATGTAGTTTTCACTGTTGATTTATGGCATTTTAGAGGACTCTACCAATATGACGGGTGGGATGACGTATCGTCCCGCCTCGAACCTAAGCCAATCAACGCGACGTCTACGTAATTTATACAAACGATTGGGACGCTGGTGATCACTGACGGAGAGGATTTTTTTGCACTGTTACTTAAAAAATATATATTCGACATTTCCAGTGCTACGAAACACGAAGAAATCTACAGAAGTCGTTTTACTAATACACCAGCCGTGTTGACACGCTTTATAAAATCTAGAGACCCAGGCGATGTTTTTTATTCACCTTTTCTGGTCCGTGAATGCACCATCACATCATAATTAGCGCACATAAACGAAGGACGGGTTTTTTTTTTTTTTTTTTTTAGTCTGTTTGTTTTACTGCTTCATCTAATGTATCCTTCAGAAGAGGTCCACACTAAGGTGACTGTGCTTTGCATATAATGAGTATAAATCCTTACTGTCTTCTGCTAATTATATGAGCTATTATGTAAGCAGTGACATCATGCCTTGTATCAATATCTACATTTATGAATGCTGTATGCATCCCATTCATGCCTTACAGCATTTCTATATCTGCAGGGACAGGGGTTGTGTATAATGCAGCATCTGGGGTATACATCCAGCTGTAAACACAACAGCTTCTTTCTATCCCTCCCTCTCTCTGGCTATCCAGCTTTCCATCTGTTCTCATGACTGCAGTCTGCATACAGTGGCACACTGCTGTTGTTGCTGCTGCTGCTGGGTGATAGGGGCGAGTGGGAGGAACATCTTCTCCTGTTTGCTTCAGAAAAAAAAAGAGAGAGAAATGACGAGACATCCTCCAAGAGCAGCTGCGGCAGGGGTGGACTTGGCTTCCAGTCTCCTGCATTGCACAATCTTTTCCCTCCACACAGACTGATAAAAAAAGACAAAAGAGGGACCTCTGGAAGACGAGGACAAGGAAAAGAAGGAACGAAGTAGAGGACGAGAACAGGGCTATAGTGGGAGGAGAGAGGGAAGTAATAGATTACAGAGAGGAGGCTGAAGGGAAAGGATTTATGAAGGGAAAAGGAAATCCAGGAGCAGGAAACTGGAGGAATGAACACTGCAGCAGAATGAGGGGGAAAGTGGAAGGGAAAGCTTTCTGAAGGATCAAGAAAAGGACTCCACGGTGGAGGCGAGAAGGAGAAGGAGGAGGGGGGGAGCTGAGGAGGAGGAAGCCAGAGGTTCTACACACAAGATGGCTGCTGTGTCCTCTGCCTCTGACACTGGTAAGTTAGTTATCATGCCTCTCTGCACGCCTCATCTCAAGTTCCTCATCACCGCCGTCTGTTTAATGACAGCATCCTCGTTAAACTCGCGACCCCATTTCTTCACCAAACTCCACCGAAATGTGAAACTGTTGCATGAGTCAACTTTGTGTGTTGAGCAACTCTGGAAAGCCCCAGCAGCAGCGAGAAGCAGAGGTAGCTCCATGAACATCCCCCTGCTGCTCATATTCTTGTCATCGTGATGGTGCGTTTGTCCCTCCTGCTGCTCTCTGTTGTGTATCTACCTTCCATCCTGATGCCATTTTCTTTTTACAGCATCTCCTCTTGTAGCTTGTACTCTGAGCGTTTTGTATTCTGTCCACATGCCGTTCTGTCTGGATGGAGCCCGCCGTTCCTCCTCCCTGACCCAAACGTTGAGGACAGATGAAGAGGAGGCTTCCTGAGAGCAGGGTCAGGGGATAAGACAAGGATAAGGATGAGGATGGAGGATAAAGTAGCAGCGGAGGGAGAATATGAGGTAGCAAAGAGATTACATAAGATGCAGGAATCTGATGAGTGAGGACAGGAACAGTCAGAACAAGGGCTTTAAAGGTTTATGTAGAATATTTGGATGTTGTGGTGTATTTAAATGAGGTTTGTGTTTTTCGTGAGTGTAAGAAGTTCATGCTCTGCTAATGTGGAACTGACCTCAAGTTCAGAGTTCAGTCATCATGGCAACAATTTTCTACAAGGTCACTAGTTCCTTTAGCGCTACTTATACATTACAGTTGTAGAAGATTACAACATCTCACACTGGACAGTTTGCATTAACTTACTCTTCAGTGCGATGTTGTGAATGGTATGATGACAGTATGGTGATGAGACCCTTGAATCACAGGCTGTTACTCAAGCAGAGACAGGCAGATGTAGAAGTGTGTCATCAGTTTGCACCGATAGAAAAACAACACGTGAAAATAAACCGTTCTGTTGTAGCTTTTATTTGTGCCGAAAATACTTTAAAAACAGAAGCGGAAAAAGAGAAGATCACGTTCGTTAGTATGTAATTGCAAGTTGCATTTTAATTTTCCAGTAAGTGGGCAGTTGTTGGATTTCTGACAGAAGATTATATCAGGTATTTGGTCGTCCAATGACTCATACTGAGGAATGTAGGATGTCTGATTTGGAAGGAAAGATATCACGATTCTTTCAGTGAAAACTGTGCCGTGCACTTTAGAAGATAATGTTAAAGGGGATATGTAATGAAAACTTTTTCCCAGCTTGAGAACATTTATTTTTAACCTCTAAATCAAAAACTGTGACACGGCTCAACCCTGTCACTTTATTTGGGGCAGCCTGAGTTGGAAAGTATCTCTTTCAGTGAACTGTTAAGATTTCCAGGGTTCTGTAACATCACCTGTGTTTATCACCACCCAGCTTTTCATCATGCTGGATTTTCTGTACCTCAGAGGACAAAGCTGAGACACTGGTTTCATTTTCCACAGAAGAGGAGGGTGGAGTCTAGTGATTGACTCCGCCTCTAAATCCAAGATCAGAGCATGATTGACATGGGTGCTTTTTTACTCTAATCTCTGAGGTATTCTGACTGAAGCGTGTCACAGACATTTCATAAATACCTTCGGGCAGTGGTGCGCAAACTGTGGTACGCGTACCACCGGTGGTACGTGAGCGCTCTCAGGTGGTACGCGGGGGAACTTCATGACTTGTCAATGCATGACAATGCATTATAAATACAATGTTTTTAAAATGAAATTCAGGTAACAATAAATAACCAGAATAAGGAATAAACATCTCTCCTGTGTTTATTCCTTTTATTTTAAAATTGGTCATCACAGTGGTACTCGGAGAGCTCAATAGTTTCTCAGGTGGTACGCAGCATTAAAAGTTTGAGAACCACTGCCTTAGGGAATTATGTCATCTTGCGAAAATGATCAAAATATCACGTCCTTTAAACTTCTTCATCTATAGAACCTCTGGTGTCACCTTTCTGTGTTACAATAGGGGACTCCAGGGGCCGCCACCCCCCCGAGCGCCGCCTGCTGATCCTAGGGGGGCCACGGTCAGGTAAGACCTCCTCCGCTAACACCATCCTGGGAGATGAGATCTTCGACGCGGGGACAGAGACGACACACAGCAACGTGGGCCAGACGGAGCTCTACGGGCGACGGCTCACGGTGGTCGACACCCCAGCGTGGGCCATTCCCGCCGACCCGGATGATGACGAAGAAGCCGACAGCACTGACAATGCCGGCGCCGAGTCTGACAGCCCGACACGGCCACCGCCCAGCCTGGACAGCGAGGGGCCATGCATGGGCGCCATCCTCTGCCCTCCTGGACCCCACGCTATCCTGCTGGTGGTGTCGGTCACCCAGATGTTCACCGATGTTGAGAGGAGGGCCGCAGAAGAGCAGCTGGGGGCCTTGGGTGCAGGGACCTGGAGGTACTCCATGGTCCTCTTCACTGGAGTGGACAAGCTGCCCAAAGGTGTGTTCATCGAAGAACACATAGCAAACACTGGAGAGGCCCTGCAGTGGCTGGTGGAGCGGTGTGGAAGCAGGTACAACACCTGACACGTTCTCTCAACTCCAAACACCCACACAGGTGTTGTAGAAAGTCTTTGTGATTTCTCTACAAACAGAATAAAACAGTCATTCCTGAATCTCTTGGTTGGAATGAAACGGTTGCTGTTTTACACATGTCAGAGTTTGTTTTGGGGTCTTGAAAGGCCCAGGTGCAGACCAGGAAGCTCAAAATGGAGGCACCAGGCCTTGACTGGGAGGAATACACAGAACAAGACTGAATATCTGCTTCGACTGCATTTTTCCTAAATTTCCAAGTACGAGGCCAATAAGTTACGAGAGTGAAATGGTAAACTGATTAAAATCTTGAATAGATCTCTCATCTGAACAGCTTCTCAGTCGTTACTAGCTGGTGGAGTTTCTGGAAAATGTCTTTCTTCTCTCCAACCATCTGTCTTCTCGGTCCAGACTGTGGACTTAAATGTCCTAAGGAAGAGCGTCCTTCATCCTTGAAATCCTCTTTCCTTAATCCTTCAGATCTTTTTGTAATAGAAAAACTAAACAACAACTTTGCACATGCATGGCACAGCACAGGAATGCCAGCTCCTCAGGCCTGGACTCAGCAGTCCACCTGGAATTAAAGAATAAGTGACAAAACAAAACAGGGAAAGTCAGCGTTTCAGAGAGAAGGTAGCCTCAGGTCTCATAAAGCTGCCTCGGCTCTCCGTCCCAGGTGGCTTCACAGGAGAGATGTTCCACTGCAATTGTTTTCCTTTCCAATACTGACACCTGGGCTTTGGGTATCAGCCAATCCTTTTTTTTTCTTTCATCTCTGGAAAGCAGTCTCCATCAGCTCTGTCCATCTTTCCCTGTGACTTGATAAACTCGTGCTTTTTCACATGATGGCTCCTGAAATGCTCCATCGGGTTCCTTGTATCACATTTGTCAACCGTCATGCCACCTCCGGGCGCAGTAGCCTTGCATCAGGAGCATGTCGCAGTTTTCCTGGTGGGACTGTCCAGCCTGAAATAACTACACATTACTCACATAACGCCGATGCTACATAGCTACCTCCAGGCTACAGCTTATGTCCCACTGCTTCTCCACCTGGTAACTCAGAACAGGAAGTTGTAAGGCAGCGTTGCATAACTTCTTACGCTGGCTGGAGTTTATAAAAATTACATGGTAACGGATTATGCCTGGAAGTAAATGCTCATTGATATTTTCAGTATGCTTTCTCAGTAGTTTAGTGACAGATTACTGAGAATCACGGCCACCGAGTCAGTTGAAACGAAAGTGGCTTTTTGTACTGTTGAAACCTCTTAAAGTTTTGATCTGAAAATGGACCTGATGACTCAGGGTTAGCGCCGCTTGCACCCTTATACTACCATTTTTCCGAATTTCATGCATGAATTTGAATTTTATGTGTGCAGATTCAGGAGTTCCCCCTTTAAAATGTGTTTTTCCTCTCTCTCTGCAGGTATCATACGTTTGATAACACTCGAAAAGAATCAGAGGAAAACACTCAGGTTCCTGAACTGATGGAAAAGGTTGAGGAAATGATCACCGACAACCAAGGTTTGACCAGATTTCTAATGTTCTGCATCACGCTGAGTCACTTCACATTTTCCTCCTCCATCATTTTGTGTTGAGCTGTTATAAATAGTAACACTAAACTCAGAACGCTTAAGCAGGATGATTAATGAATTATTAATACATGTGCCATTTGTGACACAGAGACTGCTTAAAACAAATCGTTGAATAATTTGCGGCTGCTTTCACGCAGGCTGGTTCTTTGAGGTGAATGAGTTGATTTTGCTGGAGGAGGAACAGGCCAGGAGGGCTCTGGAGGAGGAGAGGATGAGGATGGAGGAGCACGCCAGGCAGCGGGAGCAGATGATCGGTGGACCTCCCAGAGGTAATGCCGTTCATGGGAAGACAAAGCTCCTGACGGCTGTTTGAGGCTTGGTTCTGACTCTACTTCCACTTTTCTTTCTCTGCCCGCTGCATGCGCAGAACTGAGGTTGCTGTTATTAGGATGGAAGGGTGTTGGGAAAAGCTCCGTCGGGAACAGCATCCTGGGCCGCCGGTACTTTGAGTCGGGCCAGGAGACGGAGATGTGCCTCAGAAGGCAAGCGCTCGTGTGCGGGCGTCGCATCACCATCGTCGACACCCCGGGCTGGGACTGGTTCTCCGTAAGGCGAACCCCGAAGCGGATCCGGCAGGAGTCCCAGCGCGGGGCCGCCCTCCTGCGGCCCGGACCCCACACCCTGCTGGTGGTCCTGCCCGTCGTCTCGTCCGTCACCGCCAGGAAGAGGAGGACGCTCCTGGCGCACATAGATGCTCTGTTTGGTGACGGCGCCTGCCTCCACACCATGGTGCTGTTCAGCTGTGGCGACTGGCTGGGGCGCACCCCCATCGAGGAGCACATCCTGAGGGGTGGGCGCGAGCTGCAAAGACTGCTGGAGTACTGTGGGAACTATTACCATGTCCTGGACAGTAAGACACCCGGTAAGGACCGCAGTGTGTCGGCCCTGCTGGATAAGATAGAGGAGATGATCAGGGAAAACGGGGACAAGGCCTTCCTCCCCATCCAGACGGAGTGGTGTAAGTCACTGATTCATTTTCACACAGATGTCACAACCTGTCGGTCTCAGTCAGAATCCAACAGAAAGGTCACAAGGACCGACGAAAACACCCCCCAAATCTGTCCTTCTATCCACCAAGTATCTGATCATCACAGACCATTCCTACCCGCTTTAATGACCCATTCAGAGAGAATTTCTTGGGTTTGTTTTTATTTGTCTCCATTCTGCTGCACGACTGTGCAACCTGTGGCATAAATCTCCGATGTACAATCGATCAAACGTCACCTGGTGACAAACCTGATCGACTTTAGGTTTGTGCTCAAACATACGATTGCTGAAACAACCACAAATGAAAACAAGGTGCATCCTTCGTCACTGTGGGTCTTATGAATTTCATTCTGATGAGGCTGAAAATAATGAAAAAATTTAGTTGGATGCAAGACTGTTAAAAATAACTAAATAAATTGTTGCGCTTGAATATTTTAATTATTTTTCTGTTTTATTTGTATGTTGTCATACAGTCTAGATTGTGCCACATTAAGTATCCTAGTAATATGTTCTTCTTTGATTTATAATAATTCCTTTTAATTCATAATTTCTCTAATTTTCCACGTGATCAAGTAATTTGGTTGATTTTTTTCACCAAATCTAATGGTTTTGGTGGTTTTAAACTTTCCGCCGGTTTCGACATCTCTGTTTTCATGTGTTTTTTTCAGTATTATTCATATTTACTATATTTTTTAACTTGTGTTAAAGCTGAATAAAAGGCGTTAGCCAGGTAAAAAAATACTGGGATGCAGTTTAGGTTGGAAAAAAAAGAAACATACAGCAGTAAATTGCTCAGATCCTTTATTTGAAATGAAAATAGTCCAACTCCAGTATACCAGTTATTTATATTTTGAACTAAAAGTTCAATTTGAACTCAATAACAGCGTCACAGTTCAAAAAGTTAAGACATGTTAACCACTGTGTTGCATCTTATAATAACTGAGATTTTTAACTCTATTTTACATACATATATATATATGTATATATATATCTATCTATCTATATATATATATATTAGCGTATCATATTCACAAGGAACCCGATGGAGCATATCATATTTAGAATCAAAAATCGTTTGTGGTCCCGCATACTCATGGCTTTTGCTCTAAAAGTTTTTTTTACCTCCACCAAGGAGGTTATGTTTTTACCGGCGTTTATCTGTTTGTTTGTTTGTCTGTGTTCAAGATAACTCAAAAAGTTAAAGATGGATTTTGATGAAATTTTCAGGAGTTGTCAGAAATGTGAAAAGGAAGAATTGATTTCATTTTGGATGTGATCCGGAAGAAATCCTGGATTCTGGATCACTTTCAAATTTTCGATAATTGTTGATCTTGGTGGAGGTCTGAGCTCTCCGAGTGCTTTTCTAGTTTCATAATGTATTTGAGTTTGTGGTAGCCCCGGCAATTTCTTGAATTTCTTATTTTTTCTTATTATGATTATTTATATATATATATATATATATATCTATATATATATATCATATATATATATTATATATACATATATATATATATATATATATATATATATATATATATATATATATAATGAATATTGTCACACTACAAAATGAAAATGTTTTTAATTGATAATTTCTACATTATTACTGTATTAATGAGTAAGAATGTCTGTAGAATGTGTTTGGGAATAATATTTTAGCTTATATAATATCGTACACCAGTCTTTTAAAACTGCATCAATAATTGGTGGATTTTGGGGATTTGCGGGGGGAGGAAGGAACGTCACCCCCACCACTAATAAGGGTGTACAGTAATGAGTGAGTACCATACCCACAGAGACAGTCCAATACCATCACTGACGCTGTTTATTGAGCACTGATAGCTAAGCAGTTTGCCTCTGTTAGTCACAGGATGCATCATTTCGTATTTTACAGAAGGAATTTCAAGTTTTAGATCCATAACTTTGCTTCGCTCCGTCTTAAATACCTCAGTCCCCTTTCCCCTGTAAAAAGAGGCCGCACCAATTTTGAATGTTCCTTTTTTTTTTTTTTTTTGTTGCATAGTGGTGTTTTGAATTGCTTTTGTGGACGCGGTTGTTCCCGCCACAGAATAATTGCTACTTTTACTGCACTGCTGCCTGAAGCCCAAAAATCATAGTCAGTGTTCTTTGTTTTGTCATTAAGTCCTGTAGATAAAATCTATTCTGTCCGTCCATCTATTAAATATCTGCGCCTGCTTCAGTCCTGTCCAGAGTCACGGGGCTCTGTTGGAGCGTATCCCTGCTGACTATTTGCAAACGGCGTGGTACCCCTGGGACCGCTCAGCAGTCCATAAAAGGGTGGAATTTTAGGTTTAAAAAAAAAAAAAGCATTGTTTTTAATGATTAAACTTCACACGGAGCAGTGAATCTCTCTGAAAGACTTTGTCTCTCTTGAGATGTTTTTAAGCCTGGTCTGGATATGTTTTCAGACATTCATTTAACGCTACTCACATTTTCCTTTTTTTTTTTGTATATTTTTTGCATGAAATATTAGTTTCAATATGCATTTGCACTATTTCAGATTAAATATGAGGTGTAAAGGAGACATGTTTTGTACTTGGTTCAAATATTTCTTAATTTCCTGAGCTCTGAATGAAATTTCTGTGACATATTTGGGTCCAAATACCACAGTACTAAACCACCCTTTTCAGCTCCGTTCAGCTTTAGATAACTGACTCAGACGCTCCACCCATCTCTTCCAAGGACTGTCTGTCTTTTGACATCAGTTACGCCGCAAAATGTGACGTTTAATGAAGTTAAAGATGAGCAGTCTGGATCAGTTTATCCTCAACTTAGACTTTTCAGACTTGGGTGCGTTGTGGTATCTCAGTGTTTTAGTGTTTTAGTCACCTCAGACATCCAAATACGAGCTTTCAAGTACAGTGATCTCTTATTTTTCGCGGTTAATGGGGAGCGACCCCCCCCCCCGCGATGATCAAAATCCACGAACGGGAGCCGGAGCCCCCCGAGCCTGAATAATGTGTTTAAAATATGTTTAAAAACCATAAAAAAGTAGCGAGGCACTGCAGTGAAACAAGACAAAGGCTCAACTGTGGTCTTTCTGTTACCTTCACAGCCTCTGGTCTCTGAACCGTAGTAAACAAACCACTGGTATTGTGCTATTTTTGGCTCGTAGTTAGCGGCTAACACACTAACAACAACAAAAGAAACAGTCCGGTTTTCTCTGCATGGAACAGGCAGTTTTTGTTCTGCAGTCCCATGACATACACACACTACATTACCCATAAGGCCACCTTCTTAAAGGGGCCAGGCTGGCTCACAACATTTCTTCACTGTGTGAGAACGCGCACAACATCCTGTGATGTTTCCGCAATTTTTTCTTGATTTTTTAAAAATTATATATTTCTGAAAAATCTGCGAATAACTAAAACCGCAGAACTTAAAGCCCGAATTGGCAAGGGATCACTGTACACAAAAATATGTTTAAAAAATGATAATTGCATCATCGTTTTAGTCACGGTGTCAAACGTGTGTCATATCTGGAAGATGGACGTATGTGTTTCCATTGTTGGTAATCACACACTGATATCGCTGTGTTTGTTTGACAGTGAGTGAAGAGAGCTCGTACTCCTCCGACAACACCGAACCGGAGGACGACTGTCGAGGATGCCAGCTACAGTGACGCGACGGCATCAAAGGAGAAGTCGCCTGGTTCTCTTGTGTCTTCGATGGACCCAAACATCACCTCATGTAACTTTAACCTCATCTAGATGTCCCTCTCTAACTCTGAAGAGTTTCACTGAAGAATAGCAAAAGGTTAGGACTGGGAGTCGTGTAATGAGTGGCTGTTTGAAAGAAGGAGACCAAACTCACTGTTCGCTGAGCGAAGCTCAGCCTGGAGCAGCAGTGAGGGATCAACCCTGCGTCAGTCATGTTCAAAATGGGCATTTTTAAACCCGAGAGGAGCAGAAATATTCTGCCAGAAGTGCTAGGACTCAAACTCAGCCGCCCCTGAAGAGACTTGTGTTTCATCGTTCATTGTAAATCTGTGCTCGGCCTGAACCGCTGAGCTCTGTGTCACGGGCTGAAAGTGTGAAATCAAAGGTGGGATTGTGTCTGCAGCAGGTCTGTGATTATTGTGCTCAGAGGTGTCTCTCTGTGAATGTCCCCGTACGGTCGTCCCCTTACGAGACAGCTGTCTGTTCGCGTCCTCCACGATTACGGCGTGAAGCCTCCGATAGCTGGTAGGCAGGATGTTAAAATCCTCTCCGTTAAAGTTTCTTTTCGGGCCTGTTTGGACATCAGGAGTGAGCCAGTTCCTTCAGAGCAGAGTCTGGCACATTTACAGAAATGCTGATTCATGCTGATCGCCGAACTGCTGACTCAAGTCACGCGGCAAATCAAATTAGAGTCTTTATGTGAGGATCTGCTTCAGATTGTGGCCTTTCATGCCAGAACAGATAAGGGAGGCTACACCGAAACTGTGCAGCCTCAGATCCCTGTGGAGCAGCCTGGGCTAGCTCGACTATGGTCATGCACCCAGCACAAATATTGACAAGGTAGACCCAGCTATGTGCCTCAGCATCAAAGCGTGAGAGTGGGAGTGCAGCGCTGCAGCAGCAGAGCTGCATCCTAAAGGCCATGTCAGGCTTTCGCATGCTACAGAAACAAAACAACCTCACAAACCATTCAAGGCTCAGTAAATCTTTTGCTATCTGCTACCTTTTTCTACATCCACGTGACCCCAGATACGACGATCAGTCATGGCGTTTTCAAAAAGGTGACATGTAAATGTGAATTCAGCTGTTATAGGCATGTTAACACACCGCATGCAAACAAACGAGTGCCTCTAGAGTCGAAGGCAACCTCACGTCTTGTTACTCTGAATTTTGCTTGGACAAAAAAAAAAAAAAGAAAAGAAAAGAAAAGAAAAAATAAACAGTGAATTTCTTGTATGGCACTGCTTCCCCCCGCCCCCACCCTGACGCCTTTGCAACTGCAATAGAAAAAATAAAAGAGAAAAGTGGAAGGGAGAAAGAAATTTCACTGAAAGGGAAATCTAGAAGGGCTCATGATGTGTGACGGACACCACTGCCATGCTGTATAAAATCCACTTTCTACCTACGGTGTAGCCGGCTAAAGAAAACCCTGTCGCAGCTCCCTGTGTGTTTAACAGACTCTGCTTCTCCCTGTGACGTAGCTACCGCAGCACTTAGTGAGACAAGCATGACTTTCTCATGAGGATGTTTGAAACATTCATTTGGAGTCTTCAAGTCCCACTCCATCTGTGAATATGTTGTATAAGCAGTGTATATGACGAGCGTAAAATATACTCAGTTATAAGCTCTTAGGAAGGCATTTTGCACTGTGTACGTTCTACCACTTTACTGTAGCCAAAGTGATGTTACCAACAGTGTGGTGATAACATCATCAGTACTTTGTTCATCCTCTAACAATAAAAGAGAGAAATATATTGGATTGTCTTATTGTCTTTCATCTCAGTGTACCAACACTGATTCAGTTTGCTTTGCAGCGCTTCTGAAAAAGAAAGAAGAAAATCCTCATTCAGCAGGACTGTGTGGAGTTGTAATGTTGCTGTATTACCACTAGGTGGCAGCGTAGCAGGCCATAATAATGTGGCTGATTATGAGTTTCTTTCTGGAAACAATCTGGGTGATTTTAAATCTTGCATTACTTTTAAAATGAGGGCATTTATTCTTGCCTTACCCTCGCAGCCCCGTTTAGTTCTTCTGGTAGGAAAAAAAAAATCATTTGCATGACGGAACTGCGCCATTTCGACTTTGGCGTGCTTCCACAGAAGTATAGATCGTTCCTGAGCTGTCTGGACTAAAGCCCAGGCCAATTACTGCATTTCCACCGAGGAGCCTGCTGGAAGATGAATGCATCCATTTTTCAGGGTAATGCTATTGTGCAGAGGTCAGCAAGCCCTTTCTCCTGTGTACCACCCTCCATTTTATTAAAATATTTACTGTGCCCTAACACGAGCTATAGCAGGAGTTAGTTTCAATGGATACCAGGGTAATAAAACCCACCAAAAATAAAATGTTCTTAACTGGTTTCCTCCAAGCTAATGTATTACATTAAGTTCACGTGTGTCTGCAGTGCTGCTGGTCAGGTGGACTGCATTATCCCAACAGCACATGTACAGAACCTTTGTTTCAGGTCAGCATATAACAAAAGGTGCTCGTGACCACTGAAAACTGGATCAATTGTGGACAGTGGTTGGTTTTATGTTGTAGTAAGCGACAGTCATGAGTGCTGACTCAGCCTTTAGCAACTGTTCATTGACAGGTTTTATGTCGCATTCGTGATGTGCATCATCTGTCATGCATTTAGGAAGAGTCAACTTCATTGAAGCAGTTTTAAGACCATTTATTAAAAAGATAAATTCATACTTATAGGGGATACTATGCTATAATACATGTGACATTGTCAAAACCTTACAAACAACTCACTAGTAAATTACTGAGTTCCACACAGAAAGACTACATAAAAGGTTACATTGTATAAGGTTATTAACTATGGAAATGGTGCATTTCTGTACGACTATTAATACATGGAAGTAATTGATATCTAATACCAGTGCTGGATACATATAGAATATAGTTCATCACAATCATGCTGTGTTGACAGTCCACACTACTGATACTTGAAACAGAAATAAAACCTGCTGAACCAGCCTAATAATCCCTTCCCATAATACACACTAACACCTGTTAGGTCCAACCCTCAGGGGCCTGCACTAAGACCTTTTCTAAGTCTGGTCTGACGAACCTCCTCCATCAGCTCTTTCAGATACTCGATCTCCCTGGCCATGGACTCAGCCTTCTCAGTCAGCTCCACGTTCTTCCTCTCCAGGATCGCATACTCTGACAGAAGTGCACCTTGTTCTGCTTTCTTCTTCTGCCTGTAACGAGTGGCAGCGGTTTTATTCTGCTCCATCTTCTTCTGTTTCTTGTCCCTCGGAGCCTTCAAAGTTGCTCTTTCAGCTCCCCCTACAGGCCGGGCTGACTTTACCTCAACTATGGCACTGGTAAGGGGCAGAGTAGCCTTGTGTCTTGGCTCAGGGTACGGCCTGCTTCTGGGGGACTTTTGCAGAGGGGAAGCTGGTGGGGAGCAGTGAATTACCTCTGATGTGGCAGCGATCCCAACTTCATTTTTGGGAGCCAGCACCAGGACGATACGAGTCGGGGAAAGGGAGAGAACGATCTTTGGGACCTGAGGGACCACGGAGGCTACAACAGGCTTCACCTCACTCTCAGAGACATCCACTTCACTGCCCAGGTCCAGAGTGAAGTCTGGGGAGGAAGGGGAATCAACCGCTGGGGAAGAGGGGTCTGGGGAAGCAGGCTCAGATTTGATCTCAAGCTCTTCCTGTGGGTCTGGGACGCAGAATGGAGAAGAGGGAACCTCTTGCCCGTCAATCTGAGATTCGGGGTCGTCCTCTGAGATAACAGAGTTATCAGGACAATCAGTGGGGAGGGGAGGAGAGGGCACATCTGGAAAGGAAGCAGAGGTCAGACTTGGGAGCTCAGGAGTCGACAGAGTTGGCAGCTGGAAGGACTCGACCTCCATGGGGCAATCCAGAGAGGCAAGAAGCTCTTCTGGAGAGCTGGGGGGCTCATCAGCAGGACTGCAGGAGCCAATCAGGCAGTCCAGGTCAAAGTCACTAAGATCCACCTTTTCAGCCATCCAGTCCAGCTCACTGAGTGCATTTTCTGTAAAGACAAAAACAAAAACATCACTAATCATCTCAACAAAATCTGTGTCCAAAAGCGACATTGTTGCTTATTAAAGTTTGACATTCATTACCTCTGCTTTCATCCGAGAGCGTCTGGCTGCATCTCAGCTGACCAGGGTGGTCCAACCAAGGAGGGGAAGCAGGTCAGACTCAGTCCCAGCTTTGTCCCCATGGAGGAGAAGCGCCGGTGGTGAGGAAGGAGGAGAGTAAAAAGGAGGAGGAGAGGAGGAAGAAGACAGTGATGAGGAGGTGAAGGGTGACGGAGGTGATGTCTCCCCTTCCATCAAGTTTCCTCCTCCTTCCCGTCGTCCGTCTTTGTCAGAGTGAGCAAACATGGAGTCCATGACGTCAGCCATGGGAGAGGAAGGCCCCCAAAGAAGGGCCTCCATGTCTTCCAGGCCAAACTGTGAGCTGGTCATCATCATGGTCATAGTGGCTGTTGTCGGTCACAAATGGAGTACGTGACGATTCTGAAGTAGCAAAGAACTCTTTTATGCTGTCAAATGCAGCAGTGCTCAGGGTTTCCACGAAGGACCTGAAAATTGAGAAAATACAAAAAACACCCCATGATGAAAATCTTAAAAGCTCAGGAATAACAAATACTGGTGAAAAATTATGGCACTTTAATTTGTGCACAAGGTATTTTTTCCCCCTTCCCTTTTCTCACAACTCCTCAATACTGCCCCCATGGCTGCAATGCACCTGCCAGACACCACGTGTTTCCCCTTCAGTCTTGTGACTGCGACGTCAGTCCGCCTCCAACTAGGTTAGGACTCGTCATCTTTCTCAACAACTTTTGTTCTCAATACGCCCTAGAAGCCGCCATTTTGACTAAAATAAAAAGCCATTTTCTGCCACGCTGGCACTCTACAACCACGACAGGAACTAAAGTTATGATCAACTACTCCAATTATAACTCGACGACGTGAAGAGACCGTTCGAGCTTATGGGCCAAAACAACAAAAACAACAATAAAAAAAACACAACATTTCATTATTATCGTCGTTACGTCACTTCAGCTAACAGTCCTTTACGTTTTGAGAGGATTTAAAATATATAACCGCACTTTTTATTCAAAATAACCGTTTCAAATTAGCGGCAAATTATCAAATAAATGTGTTTGAAAAAGTTACGCCCGGTCTGACAGGCGGGAAGCCGCTGTAGGCCTGACAGCTGTCACCAACACAAGTTATTTAGATATAATTACATAAAAAATACTTACGACATTTTGTTTATTGAGAAGTGACTCAGTGCACTTGCGGGATGCACTGTTTTGATGGCTGCTGGGTCGCTGCACACTGTTATACTGCCATTTCGGCAAAAATAGCTGTTTCCAACGAAGCTGCTCTTCACTCAGTCGATCCGCAGGAAAGAAAATGGAGCTGGAAGTAGCGCCGCTGTATTATAGAGCTACAGGGAGTGGCTGTATCCTTCCACAGTGGCCACGATATCACTCCGCCAGTGAGCGCTGAGTATTAAAAGAAGCGGCACTAGACTTTGCACAGTTAAACTATTAACATTTATTAAAGCGAGATAAATTTTACACATGAACATAAAATGGACATGTGTGACAATAACACATACGTTGATAATTATTACTATACAATTAATATAAGACATTATTTTGAGCCATCAAAGCAGCTTTTCAGCAGTTAATGTTTTTTTTTTTTTATTAGCCTTTACTATAGAAGAATGACAATCTGATAAGACTAAAACTGAACTACAGTATTTGGTCATAGTGATCATCTGGGCTGTGCACAAACATTTTGAGGTCAGGTGCTCAATCCAAGAGAAAAGGGTACTCGATTAAGTGACATTTATTGCCAGTATAGTACAGTAATAGTAATAGTAATAATGTGTAACATGTACATACCTTTTTTTTCTCACAAATTGTAAAACATTTATTAATTTATACATATAATATGTATATGTAGTTGTGTAACCATACGTGTATTGACAAAGGCAGCGTTTAATACAATAGTCCTCCAGAATACCACATTAAATTGTTTTATTGGCATACCAAATAGGGATTGATCTCATGTCCTTACCACCACTGGATGGCTGAAAGACGAGCTGCTACTTTGAACTGCTTCCTGTAGCTCTATTTCTATATGTCTGCTTATTGTACAAGTAAATATATTATAACTGTCAGCCACTGCAGACCACTGTGATGTGGGCTGAACTGTAGTGAAACCAGTTCAACTATAATACTGATTCAACATTAACATTCAGCCAGGGACGGACTGGGACTAAAAAAAACAGCCCTGGACTTTCCTCCCTATGTAGGCCCACCAATAACCGGGGGGGGGGGGGTGTAATTGTGATATAATTGTCATTACAACACCCACACATGCAAACTATTTATGATTGTTTATTCAAGAACACTTATATTAAAGAATGACTAAACATCACTTGCATCTCCAAAACAAAATTAAACATAAACATTTTCTTTTTTTACTGCTATTTTACAATTACTCATATGCTTACATTTTAAACAGCCAAAAAAAAAAAAAAAAAAATCTATATCACATACGCTTGATTAACATTTGTTTTATTAGCATTACTTGGAATGACAGCCTTTAAATCTATACTTATACTGCCAAAATTCTAACGCTTTGGATAAAATATATTTGATACCTAGACTACAGACAAGAAGAATAAAACAGATTTGGTTTTCCTAAATCTCATTACATTTTTAGCCTTTTAGGTCTATTCTGTGTCAGAATTAGCCTGATTGACACATGTTATAGTTTTAATATTATTCTAGGGTGACACAAAAACCCAAAAACAGGACACCCTACCGGCCTTCTTGTTGATACTGCAAAAATACTGAAAGATAGTCAAAGATGACAAAGTAGCTTTATAAACCATACATTTATTTAAAATATTCATTTTCTGTTTGAAATTAAAATTTTCTGATATGCTAACATAAATAATGCCTCATAACGCCACAGTGACATGTGGTGAGATTCATGGCTGGTGAGGCACTGACTAAATCAGAATCAGATTTACACATTTCTGAACCCAACAGAGTAGATTATTCACCATTTGGTCAGCAGTAGTTAGCAGGTTATGTTTTATATGTCATATCAGCATCTTGTTAAAAGATTTTCTAGTAATGGCCTTTTATTGGATGGAGAGAAAGCAATGGCTAAAAAGCAACACTACAACATATTACAACACTGGAAATTAAACCCACAAACCACTATATGAGAGACCACCCTGCTTAACCACTAAACCACCTAGCAAACACCATTTTAGGACCCTGACATTATATTGATTTTTAAAATTAAATTGCCCCAAGCAGTGCTGCTGTGATTAGTTAGGGTACATATCAACCAATCATCCTTTAAACAACATTTGTAGCCTATTCCACAGACACTGCACCACCACGCACCACAAAGGACAAGACAAAGATAAATAGTGCCAAAATGGAAAACACTTCTCCTCCTCAAACTTACTTGGCTTTCTTTAGTTTTAATTTTCACCTTTCTCCTTGCGTTTTCTGCTTGCCATCTTCTGTTGACAGTCACTAACATTACTCGTTACTCTGCTTTGTTGGTTTTTAGGCCTATAAATGATAAATGATCATCTTAGCACCACCTGTTGTTAGTTTATAGACTGAAATTTTTGGTTATTGAACAGGGCCACGGCCGTAGACCAGACGGCCGTTCTGGACTTTTCCAGAATCCACAGATTACCAGTCCGCCCCTGCATTCAGCCATTCAGCTTTTTTGCAGCTACTTTGGAATAACTGAACCGCTTTGTGTAACTAAATAAATTGCAAACATATGCTAAGATTATAATGATATGAAAGATTTGATGAATGATTATACTTTTAAATCTTATCTTTAGGCACTGAAATTATTTAGGTGTAAGTTATTCACAAGTTGACAGTGCTAAGCCTTGGTAGCAAAGGTCATGACAGCTATCCATTGGCGATGCCTGCCTTCAATTAAAAGGCCACGCTTTATGGCATTGTAGCTTTATGGCATTTTACCTGATATGGTTGAAAGAAGAAAAAAACTTAATGATCCTTACAATGGCGATTGACTAACTTTTGGAGCCAGCCTCTAGTGGTCAGTTGAGGAACTGCAGCTTTTCATGTTTCAGCATTTGATTCAACCCTGAGAAGCAGCCATACAATTAGAAATAATTAGATAAAAATGTCCTGCAGTAGGGCGGGGGAGTTAATTGGAAATTAATTGAAACTAACGTTCAGAACCTATAACAGACATAATCTTTCCCAGGTCAGTTATTTCATCTTTTTTCTTTAATTCTCTTATTACTCTCCCGATTATGTGTATTCACATACTGTTCCCTTAAAAACATACCAGTACATGTGTAGTCACATGACTCCACCTTGTCCAGTCCATGACGTGGTAGCAACATGGAGGAGAACTCAAACACAGACTTTACTGATGCAGAATCTGTCATCTGGACACAGTTTTCTGAAGACACCAAAGGTAACACCACCAATCTGTTTCAACACTTGCACCATAATTATGTTACTTAATATTATTTATCTGTTTCCAAAGTCACCTCCTACTCACTAGTGCAATACACGGCGTGGGCGCCATGTGGTGGTGACTATTAGGATCCATGGTGAGAATCTTTGCTTGTTCCTTATCTTCTTCTGTAGCACACTAAACTTTTTTTTACATTCAAACAAAAAAGGAAAATTCTTCATGAGATATTTTCATTTCGTGGGATGTGTGCTTTGATGTCAACAGTTGATCTGGTGTCAATTCAATAAATAGTTCAAACAAATAATTCAATAAATGACCATAAATAGTTGATCTGTGCGCATTTCTCTTCGCGTATATTAAAATCACAAAGACACGACGTCTTTCATTTGAAAACAAAGAAAAAGTGTATTTACAGGAAAAACCTCATCAGTGAGGTGTAGAGCAAAACATTAAAACAAAACTAAAATCACTTTTTAATTGTAATCAAGGTCAAATGTTCAGTTAATCATGATATTGATTTGAGGTCGTATGACTCAGCCCTAACCTGCGCAAAGTGCTCTTCTCGTGTCAGAGAGCGTACGGCTCTATCAGAGCATGTGCCTGATTATTATTGTTTGGAGGAAAAAATGGCGACGCTCGCAGGTGTCACAACACCAACCCAACAGTGAAGCACGGCGGTGGCAGGATCATGTTGTGGGGCTGGTTCCGTTAATTTGCCTTTGCTTGTTAAGATCATACATTTTAATGTAGTTAAAAACTTTAATATTGGATCTGACTTTGATTAATTAAACATTCAAATCCTAATAAATGAGGTAATTATTCTTTACATATTAAACATCTGTATCACACACAGATACACGTGAAACCACGAACATGCTGCTGTGATTCAGTTTAACAGTTCAAAAATCTCAATGAGGTAATCTAGTTCTTCCTTCAGGTTTCTGACTAGAGTGGTAACTACACCTGAAAACTTGCTCTTATTTGACTTCTTTAGTTTCTGACTGTTATCTTCTGTGAAATACTGATCCAGTTCACTGGTAAAAGCTTTAAGCAGGCTTGCAGATGTTCCCCCACCTGGGTGGGCAGGAGACACCCCTCTGCTGTCGTTCATGTTGTTCCTGAGCACAGCATGCGACAGATGTGCCATCCTCAGTGCTTCTGGATGAGCTCCTACCCTTTGCAACTTGGTAATGTTGTATCTTCGCAGCTCATTCATTATGGGGAGAATAAAGGCCAGACACTGTTCCAGGTCAACAACTTCTGACTTATAGTCATTTACCATTGTCTCAACGTTTTTCCGGGTCACAGCATTTTTGCTGGCTTTAGCAGCATGAATACTCAAACCTCCAGCAGACGCCAGCATACCAGCACCAACAGCTGTAGCAACCAGTGAGATACCCATGGTCAGAGGGGCAAAGGCGACGCCTGCCACGGCAGCCACCCCTCCCACTGCACCTGTAGTACCTCCAGCAATCCCCATGGTTCTGTCTTTCTTCTTCACCTTGTCCAGTGTGTCACAGATAGACTGGAACTCTTGGATGCCCTTTTGCAGGCTCTCTTTGTGCTTCTTCATGAGAAGTTTGTAGAGGTGGCGGGCCTTTCGAACATTCATGGCTCTCTGAGTAAATGAGCTGCATTAAAACAGTGACACAAAAGACAAAAGTTTGAGGTGAATTTAAATAAACCAATAATTCTCGCTTATCCAATTCGTACTACTCTCACAAAAAGCTGTAATTATGTAGATTATAACATAATGATTTGCAGATCTTATTTTATTGACAGTAGATGATAGAATATCAAAGGTTTTAAACTGAAAGGTCTGGACTTCAGCCAAACCAGTTCGCCCAGACTCTGCTAGTACAGAGGCATGATTTTATAATGGAAGCACTATCCAGTTTAGCATTGTCTTGCTGAAACATGGAAGGTTTTCCTTGACAGAAGAAAATGTCATCTTGACAGGAGCATTTTGTTTTTCTAAAATCTGTATATGCCAGCATAAATGTTTCTTTTCAAGATGTAGACCCATCCTGTTGGCACGAATGCACCTTCATACCATCTGAAATGGAGGGTTTAAAATGATAACAAGCTGGATGGTTCCTTTTCTTTTTGGTCCAAAGAGTATGGGTCCAGAGGGTCCAAAACAAATTTCAGACTTTGACACAGCACCATTTTAGACTGCCTCAGTCTATTTTAGATGAGCTTTGGTCCAGAGAAGATGACACCATTTCTGGAGAGAGGTATATCAGAGTGGTGCAGGACATGTATGAGAGTAGTGGTGAGGTGTCCTGTAGGTGTCACAGAGGAGTTCAAGGTGGAGGTGGGATTGTATCAAGGATCACTTCTGAGCCCCTTGTTGTTTACTATGGTGATGGACAGGCTGACTGATGGGGTTAGACAGGAATCTCCATGCACTATGATGTTTGCAGATGACATTGTGATCTGTATTGAGAGCAGGGAGCAGATGGAGGAAAATCTAGAGAGGTGGAGGTGTGACCTGGAAAGGAAAGGAAAGGAAAGAAGGTTAGCTGTGTGTGAATGAGAGGAACCCAAGTGGAACAGTGAAACTACAGGGAGCAGAGAAGAAGAAGGTGGAGGATTTTAAGTACTTCGGTTCAACAATCCAGAACAACGGAGAGTTTTGAAAAGAGGTGAAGAGGTGTGTGCAGACAGGTTGGAATGGTTGGAGAAATGTGAGGAGTGTAATGTGTGATAAAAGAGTATCAGCAAGAATAAAAGGAAAGATGTATAAGACGGTGGAGAGACCTGCAATGGTTTAGAGACTGTGGCGCTGAGGAAAAGGCAGGAGGCAGAATTGGAGGTAACAGAGATTCAAATGTTGAGGTTCTGTTTAGGAGTGACGAGGATGGATAGGATCAGGAATGAGAACATCAGAGGGACAGCACATGTTAGATGTTCTGGAGACAAAGTCAGAGAGGGCAGACTGATGGTTTGGACATGAACAGAGGAGGAATAGTGGATATATTGGCAGAAGAATGATGAGGTCTGAACTGTTCTGTAGGAGCTCTAGAGGAAGACCAAAGAGATGTATGGATGTAGTGAAAGAGGACATGAAGTTAGTTGGTGTGAGAGAAGTTTGCATATGGTTCCTTGGTTTGATGGTCCAGTTTCAACCTGCATTTGTGGATGGCATGCTCAACTGGGCCACTGGTTTCTGAAAGTGTTTGAGAGTCCATTCAGTGCTACCACATGGTTTACACAAACAAAACACGACAGAAGGTCTCATGAAAGTTCGCATTAACTACCTGATTTCTTCCTCCATACTGAGGCCATACAGTGATGGAGACATGAGATCAGGATCTCCTGGAGGGACCACAGAGACATAGATTAGCTGCAGTGAACTTTCATGGTGTAATGCTCTGCTTAAGTACACGCAATTTTACTATATTTTTAGTTTTAAAAACTTTTTTTCCTATGTCATTTAAAGTTAATTAATTACATCTATAGAACACAGTAACAAAAGTTGAAATAACACATTACATTTATATGACATGTAGCACTTACTGGACACTCGCTTTTCAACCATCTCAGCAGCTCAGGGATGTCCTGGGGAAAACCGATTTCTCATCAATAACTCTGACAGATACTTGTAATTGACTTATATCTTCATGAATTTGGTTGTAAAAGATGAAGACAAGAAAACTACTGAGTGTAAGAACACTGTTACCTCTGTAGTCAGCTGATACATGGAGTCTGCGCCATACTGGTAGTGTGGCTCCAACAGAAGGTCAGACGGGCTCAAGAACTGGGAGTGTTCCACACAGAAATGATACATTAACGTGATGTTCTTGCTTTAACATTTGCATCTATGTGTCGGCCCAGTGTAAACTGTCTCTCTCACCACGTCGTCTGGTTCGTCTGATATGACGTGCAGATATTCTCTGTCATTGTAGTAATTTGACCCAGCATGTGATGAAGGTGGGGGTGGCGGACTGAACGAAGGTGGTGATGGTCTGCGCTGTAATGGACAAAAGGACACTTTTTATAATTGCATTAAGTGAGGA
This sequence comes from Hirundichthys speculiger, assembly GCA_018398805.1. NCBI lineage: Eukaryota > Metazoa > Chordata > Actinopteri > Beloniformes > Exocoetidae > Hirundichthys > Hirundichthys speculiger. The sequence goes on from JAGFBZ010000555.1 coordinate 515,968, forward strand.
TACAATATTACTTATCCACTGGTGTTCATATTAAAATAAATAGTCATGTTTGTTAATAAGTGGCAAAGTGATGGACTGGCAACCTGTCTTTTATGTATACCACCGCAACTGACTGGAAATAAAACTAGAAATGCACTCGGAGAGCACAGCCCTCCGCCAAGCGCAACAGTTCCCCCATATGGCGACTTACAGATTGCGATAAAATCCGTGTTCTGGATCAGATCCGGATCAGCCTTTGAAATTTGATAGAGGTTCCCATGGTCAATCCCTGAGTCAAATTTCATGAGTTTGGGCAATAATGAAAGTGATCCAGAATCCAGGATTTCTTCTGGATCACAGCCAAAATGAAATCAGTTTTTCCTTTTCCATCCATCTATACTGGGAAGTGTCACACTATCCACTTTTCAAGCATTTGGCTGAATGATGAGCTGACAGTATAGCTATATACACCTCATTTCCCTTCTTACTTCTGCCAGCAGTCACATCATCATCAAGCACCATTGGCAGTCATGCATGCCCATACCATAAGACTGTTTCCTCCATGTTTGACTCAATGATTTGGTATGCTTTGGATCATGAGCTGTTCCTTTCTCTGTACTTTTCATCTGTTCAATCTGATTCCAGAACATAGGAGCCCTTTTTAGAAGTTTTCTGGAAAAGTCTGATCTGGCTTTCCTGTCCTTTAATGCTCCCAGTGGTTTGCACCTTGTTGTAAACACTATATACAATGTATTTACATTCATGACGGTGTGTCTTGTTCGTAGACTGTCAAACTGATCCAGCTTCCTTCTCCAGAGGATTCTTGACTTCTGTTGATTTTGTGAAGGGGTTTTTTGTCACTAAGGAAAGGATGTGGTCTCTGATCATATACATTAGTTGACTTCCGTGGTCTTCCAGACCTTTGGTGACTGTACCAAACTGTTGATTTGGTCACACCTAACGTTTTTCCAACATCTCTTGTAAATTTGTGTTGTTTTGGGTTTTTCCTTTTATACAAATGATGACTTCCTTCATGTGCATTGAGATCTCCTTGGACTTCAAATTCATAGCTCCAATTAAAACATTTGCCAAATGCCAACTCAGTACCTGATATCAACTCCAGACCTTTCATCTGCTTCACTTGTCTTGAAGCAACAAGTTAATGGACCCCAACCAACTAATGAACTTTTTCTCAGTCAATTGTCCAAATACTTTTAAGCACTTTGGTTAAAATGTCTGTAATTTTAAATAGTTAATGCCATAATTTTGTGAAACCTCCTAAATTACAGCTGAAAGACTACACTTTGATTACATCATGGTTGTTTTATTTCAAATCCATCATCTCTGTCATTGTCCAAATACCTCTGGACCAGACTATATCTGGATTTCTGTGACCAATGAACTTGTTGCTCCTCTGATAAAATTGAAGAGTGGTACATCTGTTCTGCAGTGGCTGTAATACCTGTGAATTTGAGATGTTAACCATCGAGGAAGCATTGTAGAGTGAGGTTGGCCATCGCTGAGATGAAGAGGAAGGTCTTCTTTGACCATATGGTGCTTCATAAGCTCCACGAGAAATCAAGTCATCTTCAGGAAGTTCTGCTGAGACCAGACTCAGTTGCGAGGAGCTGACAGAGGAATGCATGGATGCCTGAGATGTCAAAGAGTCACTTTAATCAATAAAATCTTTATCCTTCTTCTGCTGTTAATTCAATGCTTTGGTCATCTTCAGACAATTCAAACAAGTCTGACAAAGCATTTCGTAAGGTACAGGAACAGTTTATTGTCTTAATGCGGGTTTTAAATAAGAGAACAGTAAAAAGCATTAGCCTTACCGCTGATCTGGAACTCATTGCACTATGTGGTCTGTCATAATGCAGAGGAGAAGTAGGAGGCCAGTCTGGTCGTCTAGGAGGAGGGGGAGGAGGAGGCTTTTTCGCTATACTGAGAGCCTGAAGCTACAGCAGAGAGACAAAGCATGGAAAACCCCATTTATCTAAAGTTCAACAATATGTCACCAGCATATTTAACATTAAATTACAACTGTTTTCTAATCATTACATAAATAAAGTACTTGTACTGAGTAAGGTTATAATTGCTAATGCTAATGTTTCATCCTTGAAATGTGGGAACATGACATGTATGAACTGTCGTGTCCATGTTATTGTGTAAAAAACCAGTCAAAAAGTAATCTAGTTTGTGTGTTTATAGTAATTTCACGACTACAAAGAGAAACATGTCTGAAAAAAAATGTTGTGTTTATACTTCTTTCCTGGATAACAGACACAACTGAGCCAATTCTGAGCTAGCTTTGGCTACAGTTGTCATATTTCCCAGATATGGCCCAAAGGTCATGAGGTGGGACTAACTTTGGTTTCAGCATGTGCTTTGAAGGTCAAAACTTGACCCAAATACTATGAGCTGGCTTGGATGTGGATTTCAGCAAGAATTATGAGGGCCTTAAGAAAATGCTAATCTAGGAAATTTCCAGTGGATACATGAGTGAATTTAGGAAGGCACATCGAGTCTGACTCAATGTCGTCATTTGAAGACAAATCCGGGCCAAAGAAATCCTCCAGGAATGGTTTTTCATGTTTGGGTCAGATGCTCTTTGTTATGGGGGGGTATTATCTTCCAGCCTCACGGGACTTTATCAGTCTTTTTCCATCCATCCGTCCAGTCATCTATTAACTTCAGTTTATCTGAGTTCAGATTGTGGGGGCACCAGCCTGAACCCAGAGGCCCAGACATCCTTCTCCACAGCCAGCTCCTCATGCTCTTCTGTCATTCCTAAACCAGCCTAGAAATATGATCTCTGTAGCATGTCCTGGGTCTGCTGCAGGGCCTCCACCTAGTTGGACATGTTCTAAACCTGCCCAGGTGTTCCAAACCAGCAGAGACTCTCCTCCGAGTCCCACCCAAGTGGCATTGCTTCTAACCCTATCTTTAAGGGACTTATCTTTAAGTCCATCTGTCCATCTATGGAGGAAACTAATTTCAGCAGCTCATTTTCAGCAATGTCATTCTTTCAGTCACTATCAACGGTTCGTGACCATAGGTGAGGGTAGGAATGCAGATCGACGAGGTAAACAGAGGGCCCTGCTTTTCAGTCTCCCACTCCATTCTTCCCTCGCTTGTGAACAAGACCCAGAAATATTTAAATTCCTCCACATGAGCCAACACCTCATCTCAAACCCAGGGAGGGCAGTCCACCCTTTTCTGACCATGGCCTCAGATTTGGAGGTGCTGATTCTCGTACCCAGCACTTTACGCTCCACTGCGAAACTGCTCCAGTGAGAGCTGAAGATCGCAGCTCAATGATGCCAACAGGACCCCGTGGTACGTGGAAAGCAGAATCCTGAGGATGTCTCAAACCCCACAAATTTTGTCCATGAAAATATGAACAGAACTGAGGGCACCCTGATGGAGTCCAGCTCCAATCCTGACCAAATCTGACTCACTACCAAACTCATACAGAGACTCAAATATAGTTTGCACAGGAACTTGATTACCCATAGGAGCAGGCCAAATATCCTATAATCCCAGACACCCCCGACAGAATACCTCAAGGGTCATGGTCAAATGCCTTCTCCAAGTCATTTGACCAAAGCACACGTGGAGCAGATAGACAAACCTCTATTCCCCTCTTCTAGACCCTTGCAAAGATACAGACCTGGTGTCAGTCTTTATATTCAACTCAAAACACACATGTAGTCTTGTGAAGAGTAAATGAAGCTTATCATATATGGATCAATACATACCTTGGATGTTGACCCATGAATTGATCTTGTGTTGTGACTCTGTCCCTGGACCGCTGCTGTTGGCAGTGGCACGTTTTTCGGCCTCTGGTGGAAAAGGAGGAGGCTGAACAGGGCGAGGCATCCTGTTGTGTGCAGGCTGCTCCTTGCTTCGAGAACTCTGATCACAGCGTACTGCCTCTTTGATTGTGTTGACCTCTTTCTTTGAAGAGTCAGAGATGTTGCTTGTGTTGACATAGTTGTAGACTTTAGGTATCAGCTGGGATTTAATCCTGGGGAAAGGTTTGGGCTTGACTTCAACGTCTGACTGGCCTTTATCCGAGACAGGATGCTGACAAATATATATATATGTAACATCAAAGGGTAAATTACATTAAAGTAATGAAATTCTCTTCATTACAGCACATGTCTTTATATGTAAACTGTAGAATTATTATGAATCGGTTTTTACCGGTGCATCCGGGTCTTCATATAGAGACTCGGAGATTTCATCTGCAACGGTTGACCTCATCCTGTAGTTTGTCCTGCAGGATTTGGATGGCTTTGGGGTTTAAATAATGAGAGAAATTAACTTTTCACCACTGCTGCCCTCATGAAATAGTTCATATAAAATCACTGGAATGTCCCTTCCTTGTTCTTCCGTCTCCATGTCATGTGATAAAAGCTTGTTAGCAGAAATGCACCTTATCTGTGGCTTACCGGGAACGTTTTTCATTTCCTGCTACAACTGACGGTCTACTTCCAGTTTATCATAAAATATCAGGTGTTGCACCTAGCAGGTTTTATTTCTCACAAAGATCCACTTTAAATGCAGCAGGAACAGTCATATATTATGCACAATTTAAACCTCAGGCTTTGGTGTGAAACAGCTGCTTTGTCCCGATGCCTTCCACCCTCTGTGTTGTACAGTACACGCAAGGCTCTTTAATGTCATCTTATGAGGATGAGTAATTTTGCAATTTTGTGCCCTTTTTGGGTGTCACGCCGGTACAAGAACTCATCAAATGAGAGTTAGCATACAAGTTCAGGGCATTCAGATGTGTGTAAAGACCATGCCAAGAGGGAAAGATGTATGCAGTGTTCTCAGACAGGCAAATGCTGCTGCACATCAATCTGGGAAGGGTTAAAAAAAAACTATTTCCAAACAAAGAGGATTCCAAAATTCTGCAGTGAGAAAGATTAGTTACATGTGGAAAGCATTCAAAAAAGTCTGCAATCTGTAATAAGTAGCTGTGCCAGCAAATTGTACCCTAAAGCCTGACCACCCAATGCTCAGAGAAATACAAAACAACCTACATGTCAGACTCTGACATGTAGGCTCACTGAGCATGTTGAATGTTAAAGTCAATGTCAACACAATTAGAAGAAGACTGAACAGGAGAAAGCTTCTTCTGTCTATAAAGAACAACACCAAACTGCTTCTGAACAAACTACAGGAGGTCTGGAACTGTGTCCTGTGGAGAGACGAGACCAAAGTAGAGCTGTCTGGGGTCAGTGCTCACCTCACTTCACCACATAAAGAATTTCAGCAGAAACACGTCCCTCCCACTGTCATGCACGGCGGTGGAGGGGTGATGGTATGGGGTTGTTCTGCAGCCACGAGATTTAGACACCTTGTAGTTACTGAGTGGACCATCAACTCCTCTCTATAGCCGAGTATTCTGGAGGTAAATGTGAAATCGACAGTGAAATCGTGGCTGAAACTGGGTCACACAACAGGACAATGATCCAGCAAATCTACATCTGAATGGCTGAAACATAAAAGAATGAATTAAAAAAAAACAAAACAAATGTGAAATGTTTTGGTAGGACCTGAGGAGAGCTGTGCAAAAGCAAATGATTGAAAACCTGTCAAGAAAAGGATCCCAAAATTCCCCCACAACGATGACGGAGGCCGATAAAGTCATGCAGGAAACGAGTTGGCCCAGTCGTTACTGCTAAATATGCATCTACAAGATGTTGAATCATGGGGGTATTCAGATTTCTAACAGCACTGAGCTACAGCTTATCGTTGTTCATCTGAGGACTCACCATGATCAGATAACATCATCACGTTTTATGCTAAAAAATAAAAAAGTCACATTCAAAGAGGGGGTGCTACATGTTTGCATGACTGACTATTAAATACGCAAAGTGCACTTTACATGGATTGAACATGTTTTGAGAAATAAAAGAATATTAGTGAAACTGAACATTTTGTGGCTCTGTGATAGTTGCATATTAAAGTAATATGCAAAGACTCGATTACATATTTTTCAAACCCAGTGAATTATGTTAGTAATAAATAAACTGTAAAGTAATTTGTCATCATCCCTGTAGATTCCAGTCTTTCAGGAAACACGATTCCTGTATGAACATCTCTGCCAGCTTCCTTAGCAACACCACACTGTCTTTATTTGGTGGGGTTTTGTTTTTTGGGGGGCTGATGATAAAAATTTAGATTTGTATTGCAACATACAGCAAAAAGGGTCACCTTCAACTATTTTTTTTTTCTCAAAAACAGAAATTAATAGAACTGGTGTGTAACAAGGAGGCTACATGTCTGGTGAGCAGCCATGCTTGCAAGAGCTGTTTAAGGTCTTCTTGACAGGAAATGAACTTGCACATTTCTCTAATTTATAATTAAAACCATCAATTTGATTAAAAAGTAAGTGCTACTGAGTGTTTTCATTTAATTGTTTAAGTTCTTTATGAGCTGCAATCATGAGGTGAACTTCACGTATCACGTTCAGAGCTGGACAGCTGTCCGGAAAGAGGAACAGAAGACTTTCAGGTAAACCCCAGACTTGCAAATCTCCTTCACTTTTTGGAACGCCATATCACTGGGAAGTTCCCCCCGTGCATTTGTCTAAATTGCTTCTTGAGACTGTGATCACACATAAAAAACAAAACTAGAACATGAAACAAATGCAGCTGACCATCCATACACACAGAAATGACTTGTTCTTACCTTTCTGCTCCAGTTTTAAAGCCTCTGCTGAACTGTCCAGTCTGTGCGTGTGAATCTGCTGTCAGAAACGGGTTCTCCCATCCGTTCACATTTTTATATTCCAGATACAGATGCTAAGGATGGCTGCTCCTCCCTCTTTGTTTTAGAGTCTACAGGTGCGTGATGTATCTGCAGTGTCAGAGAAAGATGGGAAAAGAAGACTTCTGAACACGAGTGGCTCTTTTTGTTGTCAGCCCAAAGTGATAAAAGTGATGATACGGGTGGATATCCTGCTTGCACGTCAGACTTTATGTCATAGAGCTGTTGGGGATTTTATCTGAAACTCGTTCAGCAGGTAGAAGCAAGTGTCTTTTGTCTGCAACCGTTTTCCTCCTTTGTCTTCTTTTTATGTTGTTTTATGCGTTTGGTTTGGTTTGAAAATTCATGTCATAAACGAGTAAGAAGTACTGATTTAAAAATGGCACCGTTTGTAAAAGCAGGAGCTGGATGCATGTGTCCAGCAGTTACAGCGGGCACCATGAGGAGGTACAGTGCTGCACAAAAGTCTTAATGTTCCAACTCAAAGCTTTAATTACAATTTTTCAATCTCTTCATTAAGATACAACCAGAAAACACAGTGATAATAGTAGAAAACTGATTAATTGGGTTCTGATAACTGGCCATCTTAAAAATAATCAGCTTTGGCCAAAGAACAAACCATAACTTTCCATTTCTGAATAATGTGTGCATGAAATTAAACTACACAATCTTCAGAACAAAAATGATTCTATGTGCAAACGTTTTGTTGTTTTGTTACAGATTTCTTTTTTTTTTTTTGCTTCACAACACTGCGTCACATATTTTCCACTTGCGCTCACGTGAACGTTACTGATGCTACTGATTTCCACATCTCACGTGTTAAGTTGCTTTATCCTGTCTTACTGTATTTTCTTAACAGTAAAATAAAGGGAACACAAAAATAAGACATCTCAGATATGAAGGAATAAAATATTCTTATGAAATACTTTGTTCTTTACACAATTGAATGCTCCGACAATAAAATGACACAGGAATAATGGTTTACAGGAATAAACCTTTCTCTGAGGACATAAAGTTTCCCAGCTGAGAAATTCCCAGAGCCTCAACACTGGCTCATAGTGCAGTTCTCCAAATGAGTCAGGCCTCTGTAGCGAGATTAGCACAAAGAAACCACAACTCAGAGAGAAGTAAACTGCATGGGACAGTAGCCGTGAAAGGACCTTAGAACAACAACAGTCCACATTTAGCCAAATGTGCTCAACTCTTACATATTTTTCATTCCCTCGTGCCTCGGCTGCACTTGTGGAATTTCAAAGCAGATTGTTTCCTACACAAACAGTTTCTATTGTGAAACGCGGAGGAAGAGCTGGGATGGGTGCAGCATAAGAGAGGGTACAGTCATGACCAAAAGTTTTGAGAATTACACAAATTACCTGAGTTTTTCATCAGGTGTTTCTGTGTTATACTGAAAGTGAAGACAACTGGTTGATTGACTAAAACAAGTCAGCTGTGTTTCTGCATAGTTGGAACAAAAACCTGCTGCCACGTGGCCCTTTCACGGTTGACTGAGGTGCAATCTTACTCGCTGCTATAAACTTCCCTGTTAGGCCCTTTTTGTACAATGCAATGATGGCTGCACGTGTTTCCTTGCAGGTAATCGTGGCTAAGAGATGAGGAACAATGCCCTCATGCACCATCTTCCTTTCAAAGTGTCCAGCCACTCAATCATGACAGATTGATCTCCAGCTTTGTCCTCATCATCACCCACACCTGTGTTAATGCATGTGACACCTGTGTACAGGGCCATCGCAAGGGGGGGGCGAAGGGGGCGGTCGCCCAGGGCCCCGCGCTGTGACGTACCTATGACGGGCCTCACACATGACCAATAGGTCAATAGGTTATCCTGAAAAGGGCCTCGCATATCAAGTCTGCCCCGGGCCCCGCCCCCCCCTTGCGACGGCCCTGCCTGTGTATCATTGTATTCGTGTTAGCTGGTCCTTTTGTGGCAGGGCTGAAATGCACTGGAAATGTGTTTTTAGTGATAAAGTTTATTTTCAAGGCAAAGACGGACTTTACAATTAATTGCAGTTAAGCTGAACACTCCTCATAACATTCTGGAGTATATGCAAACTGCCATTATAGAAACTGAAAGAGCAGACTTTGTGAAAATATAATATTTGTGTCATTCTTAAAACTTTTGGCCATGACTGTAGAGGGTTTTTGTTCAATCTTAATTTTTTTAAATAAGTAGCTATTTCCACATGTGAAATATAGATTTTCAGAAATAATCTGGGGACATATCTGTTAATAGCTCTTTCAAGGTACATTTTTCCTCAAATTTCACAATTTCAGGCGCTTCATGCAGCAAATTTAGAATATATATTTCAACCTGTATTTTAAAGACTTTTTTTTGTCTGTGTTTATTGTATCTTGATATTTATGGGTTGATGCAGAAAAGAGAACATAAATCTCCTTGTCTGTAAATGGCTTACGTCCTCTAAATTCGTTTAGGTGTGATCTTGACTTAATCCAACAAATGTGATCCCCCCCCCCAAAAAAAAATGTTTATCTAGATAATGCCTCATTTTAGTCTGGATTTCAAGGTGAAATCTGGTTTTTAATGCCCTCTTCACATTAGGTGTCTTAACTTCTGAAATTCCTTTCAATGATGCAACCAATTATCTCCATAATTAACAGCTTTATCTCCTTTCATTAAGAAAAATGTCTTGCACGTTTTGAATTAATCCAAAATGTGCAAAATATGACCATAAACGTGTTTACAGTCGAAGAGGGGCTGCGTCGCAGGTAACAAGTTAATATTGTCGTGAGTCATCTGTTTAAGCCCTTCTTTAAAAGGACTAGTCAATAGCTGGCGAGGCATTAAACAAACTGCTGGAAGAATATCTTCAGAAAACTTTTTTCAGCCAGTATTTCAAATATTTATTCATATTTATGCATTGTTGCGTGCCCTATCACTCCTTTCGCCGTGACATCTCGTGACCTCTTTGTGCACCGGTTTACAATATGCTGTGATGGCCGCACGCTCCAACCAATCAGAACACAGAACGGAATATTTTCTACCAATGAGGAAGTCGCATAGCGGGAGACACGAGCGTTTCCGAACATCACCGAAGCGCCTCGTATCTTTCTGCGTCAGTTCAAGTGGTCAACGGTGCAGGAGCGGTCCTAAGCGTCTTAAACTCTCCAGAAGTGAGTTTCTTCTCAAGAGGAGGACAGAAATGACACGACCGGGTATACTCTGCATCGTTGGGGCGCTGCTGATAACCCAATGCGCCTCTGTCATTAGGTAAGTGATGTTTATAAGATGGTTTCGTCCCCTCCAGACAAATGCGTGTGTTGTCTCTTTAATTTCGTCACAGCCGTAATTAGACCCACGCGTTTCAAATTAACGTTTCTCAAGATACTGGCGCAGTTAAAATGCACTTTATGCTGCTGACGGCTTCACGTTTTGGAAACTGGGAAGCCATTCAAAGTACCCTGAACCAGGAAGCATCTTTACCACTCTTGTGACATTTAATTAGGTACAAATGTCGTTACAGAGTTCCTCTTTACAAAACCAGAAGCCTGCGCCGCCTCATGAGCGACAATGGGAGGTCTCTGCAGGAGCTCCTGGACCTGGCCAGGACCTCTGGAGCACCTGACAGCGCCCCCTCCCCCTCCTTACCTGTGGAGAGGCTGACCAACTTCATGGATGTATGTGGACATAAAGGAGGTTTCAGTTCAGATTTTACCCATGTGTTAAATGCCACCACACTACACCAGTAGAAACTCACTAAGATTTAAATTAGAAATACAGTGATCTAAGGTTTTAGTTATTCGCAGATTTTTCAGAAATATATAATATAATCAAGAAAAAATCGCGGAAACATCTCAGGATGTTGTGTGCGTTCTCTCACTGCAGAGAAATGTGATCCAGCCTGGCCCCTTTAAGAAGGTGGCCTTACGGGTAATGGTGTGGCCCTTATGGGTAATGTAGTGTGTGTGTCGTGGGACAGCAGAAGAAAACGGGGTTAGATGAAAAGTGTAGTGAGCATAAACAGCAGCCCAGCGTGTATAGATTTACATTCTCTGTTAACCGACAGGAGCCCAACAATACAACCTGTGTGATGTTACAAGTTCCTGCAGTGCCAGAATAAAGTGCTCGTTCCATGCAGAGAAAACCGGACTTTTTGTTTTGTTGTTGTTAGCGTGTTAGCCGCTAATTATGAGCCAAAAATAGCACAATATCAGCGGTTTCTTTACTACGGTTCAGAGACCAGAGGCTGTGAGGCGGTCCCCATTAACTGCAAAAAGACATTTGCTGGTCAATGTGCAGCCTAAAATAAAAAAATCTGTTGGTTATCAACTTCATTAATCATTTGAGATAACATTGATGGGGCCTGTTTAACCCCAAGCCAGAGCGTTCAGGTAGTAACTGACTCTGAACTAGTACTTCCACATACCCCCAACTTTATCTCCCCTTCCTTAAGCTGATGGAGGCCTATTTTCATCAGAGAATAGATCATTTAATGTGCATTTCGGAGACGTCTGAATGACGGCATGTTGCATTTGCACCAGAAAAGTATGTTCAGGATCTGGATAGATGGTTTGCTGCGGTTAAGACAGCTGTTATTTGTATTTAGGATACCCTGATGAAGTCTCCAAGAGCGTTTAGCTCTGTTGTTGTTCTGCACAGTTACATAACCAACATACATGATCTTATCCTTCCGTGCGTCACAGATATCACTCAACATATGCCCATATTTGACACACAATACCTTGGGTTATTTTAATTTTTATTAGGTACTATTTATTTGCAAATATCTCTGTTTATATAGCAAAGTGGATGCTGACCATATCCTGTCAGAAAGTGAATTGCAGAACTGAGAAAATGGTCTGAGTTATAAGTAGTTTCTTCAACTTATTTATTTATTTATTATTTATCTTATCTTATTCTCTCCACCAGTAGCAACACATGTCAAAGTCATTAAAGAAGGATGTTAGGTAATTGGTTTGATTTTAAAAGTCTATATAATTATTTCAAATGGCTTATTCACTTCCTGCTTCTGAGAGTAAACAAAATTTCCTCTAGTATTTCCCAGCATGACTGGATGTATCGACTGCACCCATACTCCCAGCTGTGCTCATTGACTGACTGAATTTATTTTATTTTTGTCTTTAAAATGCTTCTTTAAAAGTAAGTACAACTGAGCCCTGTCACATCTGAAATGTTTTATACTTGATTTTCAACTGCCTCCTTTTTTTTTCTTTACAGAATTTCACCTGTCATCAGATATTAAATTACACATTGTCTTGCTCTGTAATTTCTTGTTTCCTTCACCACAGCAGCTGTTTTTGAAAAAAGCCATGTGATTTCAACAAAGAGTAGGGGGGGTCTCTTCCATTTACCTGCTGTTGCTGTGGTGAAACATGGTCAGGGAGCTCCATTGATGTCTTTGTATATTCACAGTAACTCAGAGTCAGCATAGAGGTGACAGAACCAACTCTAAACCGCTGATCTGAAAAACTAAACTGTTTTGTTTTTTTTTTCCCCTCAGGGTCTATTCACTTGTTTTGTTTTTTTTAACTTGTAGAAAATTTGCATTGTGGCTTCACGCAATCATCTATGACAAAGCCAGTTCAAAACCCTCCATTTGTTTTACATCTTCTCTACGCGTGTTGGTTAGGGAACATCAGCAAGGACACACAGATTGGATCTGATTACTTTTAATGTCAGTAGTGGGTCAAGGAGATGAGGATTGTGTGGTTTTTTTTTTTTTTTACTTGCTAAAAATTCAAATTTGGTCTGGTGGTGTCAATGATGACCTTTGAAACCACCAACATATGTAGATTTAATCAGATTTGGACAACAGCATTTTATGTGGTCTTATTGGTTGTTTCAGACAGTCGTTAAATTAATCTAGATCCGCTAAAAATCGTATTTGGTCTGGTAGTTTGATGCTGCATAACTGGTACAGACGGGGCAGACTTTCTGTACCTGATGATGTTTAATCATTGCTCTGCAGAAACGGCTTACCAAGTGTTCTGTTGGCTTCTTGTCTTCTCAGGCCCAGTACTATGGGGTGATCAGTATTGGCACTCCTCCCCAGGACTTTAGTGTGCTGTTTGACACCGGCTCCTCCAACCTCTGGGTCCCTTCCATTCATTGCTCCTTCTTTGATGTGGCCTGCTGTGAGTTAGCATTCTGGGAAATTTAAGTGGGGGACACAAAAAAAAAAAACATGTAACATTATATTAACCTCTCTAATTCATACATTTTTTTAAAAGTTATAATCTATGACTTTGTTAATCAGAGTACAATCCTCTGAGAATATTGAAACATGGTGGCTTTAGTTTATTGAGGGTTTTGTCTTTTCAGGGATTCATCGCCGTTACAATTCAAAGAAGTCAAGTACATTCGTTAAAAACGGCACAGAGTTCTCTATCCATTACGGCAGAGGCAGTTTGTCTGGCTTCATCAGCGAGGACACAGTTTCTGTGAGTTTAAATCGCTCGTCTCATTGTCTTCTACTGATTCAGTGCCCTTTTAAGCAGATTTATTGTTCATTGACCAGTCTCACCTGTTCTCTCTGCTTGCAGGTTGCTGGCCTGTCGGTGCCCAGTCAGCAGTTTGGAGAAGCAGTGAAGCAGCCTGGCATCACATTTGCTGTTGCACGGTTTGATGGGGTCTTGGGGATGGGATACCCCTCCATATCGGTGGCTAACGTCACCCCGGTGTTTGACACAGCCATGGCAGCCAAGCTGCTGCCCCAGAACATCTTCTCTGTCTTCATCAGCAGGTTGGTTTATTACAAATGGATGTACATCACAGGATGGAAATATTTAGTTGTAGCATTACTAGATTTGGTCTTTTGACGGCAACAAAACGACTACTGTTGGTGGTTAATTTAAAATGTGTTGGGTATTAAGTTGTTGTAAAACAACTTGAGAAATGTAATGTCCTTTCCTGGTGTTGAGTTTCTCTCTGACCTCGTCTCTCAGAGACCCAAAAGCAGCAGTTGGAGGAGAGCTGATCCTGGGTGGAACTGACCCACAGTACTACATCGGAGACTTTCACTATGTTAATGTGACAAGAAAAGCCTACTGGCAGATGAAGATGGACAGGTGAGGAAGAGCCATGTGTGTTTTTGTTGCTACAAGGAACTGGAGTTCTGATTGATAGAGTTTCTGAGACGCAGCTCTCATGGTCCTTTTCCTGAGCAGTTATAGACAGAATTATGTCTCTTGCGCCCACTTGACTAATCTTTTTCTGGTCTCTGCTGCAGTGTTAATGTTGGTAATCAGCTCACTGTCTGTAAAGCTGGTTGCCAGGCTATTATTGACACGGGAACGTCCCTAATTGTTGGTCCTGCAGCAGAAATCAGAGCCCTGCACAAAGCCATTGGAGCTCTGCCCCTGCTCGTGGGAGAGGTAGAGCTGACAAATGCTATGAAAACCCTTTACACTTTTTTTTCCTTTTGGTATTTAGATGTTTTCATCATGCTTTCTTCTCTCCTCTAGTACTTGATTGACTGTAAGAAGATCCCATCTCTTCCTGTCATCTCGTTCAACATTGGAGGGAAGATGTTTAACTTGACTGGGGAGGATTATGTCCTGAAGGTATCAGTTTCAAACCAAACAAGTTCATCCTTACCTTTAGCTACATTTGATGTACATTGTTCTAAATATTTTACCAATAACAAAGTCAATGGGATTTTTTTTTTCTCTTTAAATTGTTAAAGAACATATGGGTCTTTAGAAGATGAGTATCTGATATCCTGATGGAAATGCTTTTAGGAAATGTATATCATAAATAAAACTGAGAAGCCATACCCCCCCATTGGCTCCACTGGTTGCTCCTCCTTTTTGTTAATGATAATGCCACAGACATGCTCCTGGTGTCAAACACTTTGACTGTTTTGTTCAAATATCACATCAGGTGATATTTGAACAAAACATAGAAAAGTAGCTCCTCCCTCCTTTTAGTTTTCCCTGGAAGAACACATCTATTATAAGTAGTGCTGGGCGATATGGAAAAAATCATATATCACGATATGGACTATTTTATATCACGATAATGATATATATCACGATATACCATTATAAAGTATGTTTTCAGTTATTCTCTGAAAAGTTTGACAAAAATTTCATTGCTTACTTTTCAACTTTATTTTGAAAGGACATTTAGCTGAACTGTCACAAACATACATTTTAGTGCAGCAAAAACAGGTAGGTACAGAGGTACAGTAGCTTTCACATTTTTTTTTAAAGTGCACAACAGTTTCTGAGAGGAAAAACACATTTTTGCACTGAAGTTCAGCTATAAAAAAATAAACACAAATTATGTTTCAACTTTCTGAAATCTGTAACCTTGTAGTGCAAAGTTTGCAAACTAATATAAAGTGTCTAAAGTAAACATCAGGGTTGAAGAGAACTCTGTTTAAGGCATTAACCATGAATAAAAGTGCAAACATAAAAGGCTACTTTGTAGAAGTAGATATGATTCTATCAAATTTATCGTTGCAGGTTATTTAATTACATATTTGCTGTAATGATTGATAAAAATTAGGTTAGAAACGATAGAAGAAAAATACACACTTTTTTATCGTCCCACGATATCTATCGTCATATTGCCCAGCACTAATTATAAGGGCAAACCCTTTCTTGTCAGTGATTGACAGAGTCTTTGTTTCTTATTTCTGGATCCAGGGTTTGGTATGAAGATGAGGTTTTTATTTTATTTTATTTTAGTTTAATGGTGTGCTCATCAGATGGGCAGCTAGCAGATGTTAATGAGATATTCAGTGAATGACAGTGGTGGGTTAGTTGCATATAATTGCTTACTTTACCTAATCCACCAGGGGGGATCTGGGGTTTTTTTATTTGATAATGCACATTTCCTACACATCAGTCACAAAAGGACTTGGGGCTGGGACACAGATCCCATAGGGAGTACAAACATTAAGAGACAAAATGTCACTTTATTTAGATTTGACAAGGAATGACACTGGTCTTGTATCTACAACGATGATTATTCAATTCTCAGTGGCTTTGCACACACTTGTATTTGTTACTAAAAATTGGTGCCTGTCCTCTTAATACAGGAGTCTCAGATGGGAGTGTCGATCTGCCTGTCAGGCTTCATGGCCATGGACATCCCACCTCCAGCCGGGCCCCTCTGGATCCTGGGAGACGTCTTCATTGGGAAGTACTACACCGTGTTTGACAGGGACGCAGACCGTGTGGGGTTTGCTGCTTCCAAGTAGATCACTGGGACTCTTCAGACAGTTTGACTTAAAGTTTGTATAAAGGAAAGTTTCCTTTCATTTGTAGCAATAAAAAGAATTTAACAAGGTTTATGTCAGAAACTGGAACAAATATGGATGCTACAGTAATGACCGTACAAATACTCGTAACGCCACTGATCCGAAGGACCACTTCATCTCGTTTGTTGCACTTGTTTGCTAAGATGCTTTAGGTTTTTGAGCTTTAATATTTCATATGTGATGTGCATTTTGATGTTTAATTTTATACGAGTTAAGAATTGGGGGGGGGGGAAATGTATCAACATTTCAATAGAACCACATTGTTTTAGTTTCTAGTAAAAGTTCAATGTTACTAAAGCCTTTTGTACGCTGAAGTTGAATTAGGCCTTCTCTTGTGTCATGCCTGTGTGAATTTATTAAATATCTGATGTAATAAAACTCAAAGTAAATGTTCTTTTTATGGATAAGTTTATTAAGTTTGAAATAAAATCTTTCAAGCATATCCCCTTGCAGGAAAAAATTAAAAAATGACCATACAGACATCTTAACCTACAATGAAGTATACAAAGTGCTGCACTTACACTCCAGAGCTGAATTAAAACAAAAACAATGCAGCCAGGGGAGAAGAACATGGCATGCATCACAGCAGGTGGCTAGTTTGCTCTCCACAACGTAGAGGTAGTGATACTTTGGGTTTAACATCATTACAAGTGTGGCACAGTGACTCCCCTCATTTCAGTGCAGAAGTAAATTAAAGCATAAAGGAAGACGCTTTATATGTACAGAAATCTACCACAGATTAGATTTATATCTATACACCCAAGGGGGAAAAAACAAGCACTTGATGAAGCCCAACAGGTACTTTTATGTTGAACTGCATCAGTGAAAATAAATATTCAGCTCTATTTGGTTACAAATGTATAATAAATACAAAAATATTCACTTATTTTTCCTCTATCTGATTAAATACATAAATAACCCAAAATCCCTCTGTTCAGGATGTTAAACAAGCACTGGGTCGGGAACCAAATATTTCCTCTTTTGTTCGTTTTTCATTCTAAGGCTAAAATTGACAAGCAGCTTGAGAATTATTCTGGACTATATATGTATATATATATATATATTTAGAGACACGATAACCACTACTCAGCAGTTACAGCTGCTTTAACTAGTCCACCATATGCCACCTGAACTGCTCCACCCGTGATCTGATAGGTCTAGAAAATCCAGTCCTTTTTTCAGATTGAAAACTGACTGATTTCTAGGTGGGTTCACCATCAAACCTTGGCTAAAAATAGCTGCTATTATATAACTGAGGATGTGTGAGTGACCAGACAATGACTAATAAGATTAGCACCTGTAATCTATCCATATGCATGAAGACCTTCCAGACAGAAGCCATCAGCTCATTGAGAGCACCTATAGATGGATCTCTGATATATCAGTTCAGTACTGACAAACCGCGCTTGTTCTTTTGGTTTATGGGACATGGAGAGTTGCATCCTAATCCATGTCTGGCTACTTACACTGGCTACTCAGACCTGGCGCTCGTGAGTTGATCAGACTTGAACAGGATTTAAAGTGCACACACAAACACTACAACTGTATTCGTATTTCACCTCAGAGCTTCAGGTAACACTGAGGTCAAAACATTAAACGACAACAAACCTCCTGCGAGCTAGTATGTTTACTACATTGTGTTGTCAGTCAACCTGGATTTTAACAACTGCTGAAAAAAAAGTACCTTAAGATACATTTTAAACTAAAGGCAAACCAAACAGACGGTTAAAGCAGACAGCCGGGAGAAGAGTTGGTTCCCAATGAACAGCAGAACATTTTTATAGTGTGAAACATGTGACAGAGGGCGCACTGACGGGTTAATGAAGCATGTTGGATCTGGAGAAGAAGCCTCCCATTTCAAACAGCAAACAAAGAGCAGCTCTGTGTCCGATCATCATGTGGATAAACTTTCCACTCACAGCAAAATGCTGTTTATCTGTTGGGATTTTAATGAATCAGCAACAAATCAGGCATTTCCTGTTTCCGTATATGTAGTATTTAATTTGAGGATTAATCTTTCATTTTATATCAGATTCAGGGTTGAATGGTGTGGAGACAGAAAACATGTAACATATGACCTTTTCTGAATCATAAATTATTCAAGTAACATGCAACTGCAGACATTCAAGAGACTGTTTTCACACACTCCACATTTAAACAATCTCCACATACATGAGTTCAGCCACTGTGTTTATGAAATACTCCTGGTTTTATCATCTGAGAACTGTTAAAGCAAAACGAGCCAGAAATGTTGAGTTTTTCAAGCCAATCAAGTATTTATTAACCTTTAGGTTGGCAAAAAAAAAAAAAAAAAGTCAGCCAGCACAACAGCCCTATTAATTCTGAACTGCATCAGATTTGTTGCCCTAAAATGCTCCAGCCAGGTAAAAATGAACTCAAATGACTGATTTTGTGTCTTCTTCCAATCTCATATGGATTGAGATACAAAATTAGCTCAGTCCATCTTTAATTCAGTGGAGCACGGCAGCAGAATCACTCTGAATTTCATCAATACAATGGCTTTAAAGGTCTCATCCACTCCAACAGACCACCACTTTCTGCTGAGATTTAAAAAAAAAAATTTGAAAACACATACAGCTTTCATGTCTCAGAATTAAGAAACTTCCACCGTCTCACATTTAATCACATCTTTTTTTTTTTTTAAATACACAGAGGCATCAAGACAGGGTGTTTGATGAGACATGATTACTCCATGCAGGTGTTTTCTCCTGGAACAACATGAACAGAGGTGGACCTTTCAGCGCCTGCTGCTTGTTGCTGATGTCACGGCTGCGCCACAGCAGTTCTGAGCAGCCCCTCTGGATCTGACAGGGCGCAGTAGAGGGTGTACCCCAGCTCGTCCACTTCCTGCTCAGTCAGCTCACAAAACAAGTTCACTTTAGGACTGAGCGGGCAAGGCAGCCTCCCAGCCTCCAAGTGTCCCACTAGCGCTCGCAGCAGCTGGAGGAAACGGTCGGCCAGCGCTTCCTGGGTCCAGTCGCCTTCCTTTTCACTCAGCAACAAGATGGCGTTGGTGAGCTGGCTGGCGTTGAGCCGGTTAAGGGCAGGGTTGAGCTTGCACACGGCCTTCGCCACCTTCAGGCAGGTGCACCGGCAGCCTCCGTCCTCCTGATCCAGCGCCCTGAGCCGCGCCGTCTCGGCCACGCGGAAGCTTTGCCGCCACAGGTTCTCGTGGCGCTCAGCGGCGAGCCGGTGGGGTTTGGCAATCAGCGAGGTTCCATCCTCCATCACCAGCAAAGGCAAGAAGTCCACGTACAGCCTCCGGTCCGTCTCGTACTGCACCTCCAGGGTCAGCGTCTCAGAGGGGACCACTGGACGGATGATGTAATCGAGGACACTCCCGATAGCTGGCCAGTTGATGGAGCCAGCGACGAGCTTGTCAAAGACCTCCAGGACTGATTTAGGGGAGAGGTAACCTCCGACCATGCAGCGGTCCCAGTAGCTGCTGTTCCGGGGAAAATATTCCAAGTTTTCCCTGCGGACGAGCCAGAAACCTGGGACGTTCATGATGGTGTCCTCGCCTGGAATAGACGACCAGAGATTCTTCTCCAAGACGAGAGGCACCATCAGCTGGGCGTGGTCAGCAGTCACCACCTGGACGACAGGAAAAGGGAAATAATCAGGCCTGTTTTTGAGATGCCTGCTCAGAAATGTCATATCACAGCAACTACAACAGGCATTTAAACAGCTGTGGTATCAAAATAAAAGTAACATAACATGTTGGAATATAGTAGAAGAGTAAAATTAAATATACATACTATGACGGCAGATTACATGAAGATGGAACCCAGCAAAAGTATAATTTTGGCTCATTTAGATATTATTATTTATGTTTTTCAAGTACCAAACTAGAGAACTTGTTTTATTTGTATTTCATTAAATGTTTTCAAAACTATATTGAGGTGTTTCTATCAGTTGACCTCTTCAGTACGTGCACTCTGCGTCCCCCCATGATTGATTTACATAGCTGTGGTTGCTCAAGGCCGTATCTCAGGAATGGCTTGACAGATTAGAGTGACTGACACCTCAATGAAACCTTCACAGTCAACAACAGTGAGCGAATCCCCTTCACTTCAGTCGTTATTCAATCAGAATATAGTATGTTTTTGAAATGTCAGCTCAGGACAACCTGCTTTTGTTCACTCCTGCTAAGATAACAGTCCGAGATTTTCAGAGACTCGGGGTTACATGAACTGAGTGGACTTTTCCCACTGGATCAAAGATAAGACTGAAATCAGGGTTGGACTGTAAAACGTACCAGTACCAGGAGTGCTCATTAATCAAAATCCCAGCTCAATAGGAGTTAAATGAAAGCTGTGTATCCACTTACCTGAAGGTCGTCATAGAGACTGCCGCTGAGGTACATCTCTCTGAGCGGCATGTCAGGCAGTTTGGCATGAAGAAACACCCTGAGCTCAGCACAGATGTCCAGCGCCGCCCTCCGGGCCATAGCCTGCTCCTCGGCAGGGATGTTGACGTTGTTTTGGTAGAACTCCCACAGACACTCCTGCAGAGACAGACGCATCCGGGCTCGCAGCAGCTCCGACTGGGTGGCATCGCTTCCCGCCCACAGCCGCGCGACCTACAGCTCTCCGCAGACAGTCTGAGGAGACATCGAAAACAGTTTGAAAAGGTTAAAGATCCATTTGCTGAAAAGGCATCGGAATTTCCCAGCCAACGTTCTTCTACAGCTCAGAGAGGGAAGTCTAAGAGTGGGTGGAGTTGCAAAATCTGGGTGTTGAGCGGGTCTGCTGCTACAATAACTAAGTGAAACAAACAATCTAAAATAAAAGACTAAATCAAAGGTTTTCTACATCATAAAGATTATATTATGGCTTAAATGCTCCATGTCTAGTCTGTTTATCATACCACTAGAAAAGAGCTGGATATTAGAACTGAGAAACCAACACCCACTGTACAGAGAGAGCAAGAATCCTCCAAGTTGGTTGTCTGTCAACAGATGGGAAAGAGAGGGATCTGGCTGAAAGTCTAACCAACAAACCCGAACCAATGAGACCAGTTTAGGAAAGGATTTGTTTCATTCACCTGGTTCGAAAGCACGTGAGGAAGTGGGCAGAGACTGGAGTGACCTGCTGACTGTGGACTTCATGTCATGGTTCAGCACCCGTGGTGACGAACCCATCCACGCAGGCTCCTCCCAGCTCCTCTTCCCAGTCTGCTCCATCTTGGTGGGGCTGGTGGGAGCACTTATGGCACGGTCATACATCTGCACAAAGAATCAGGAGTGTGTTCAACAAGGGACCCCCCCCCCATCATACATGGGCAAAAAATAAAATAAAACACTGACAAAGATGTTTCCACTCACTCTCTTGACAGCCAGTGTTGCAATGCCGAGCATGGCTGCCCCCCCCACTCCCAGCACTAGCTTGGCATTGGAAAGCATGAAGTCGATCGCCGTCCCAATCCCATTGTCATCTTTTTTTCCTTTACGGTCTCCATTCACCCCTGCCATCCTGCCGCTGACAAGACATTACACGTCTCGATAATTAGATTCTGCAGCACATTTTTACTGCAAAAGTGTTTTTTTCATTAGTAGACCCACCTGGGTTACAGATGACCTCTCTGACCCACCTCCAGATGCTCCGTCGTCCTTTTTTTCCTACATAAGCCCACCCAGTCCGCTGCTCAGGAAGAACTGGCCCCTCTTCAGCGCCTCCTCCTTGTCCTCGGGTACCGACAGGGCCTGGCAGCGGCGGAACTCGCGAGCCACAGCCCGGCGGTAGTAGTTTCGATCGGTGTACTGAAGATGACGCCCTGCGCGGAGCAGCGCCCTGTAGAGCTCCAGCACGGCAGTGCGAGACCAGCTGCCCATCAGGGATCGAGCATGGAGAGGGGGGTGACCCTGGCGCCTGGATAAAGGAAGGCCGGACGGATCATTGTTGACAGGTGGGGTTGCTCCCACTGTATATTGTTGTCATCAAAACATGTTTAATATTTTTTTAAGATCTTGTGGCTTTAGTGGCCTTTATTTACAGGTAGAGTGAGAGAAAGTGAGGCAGAGAGAGAACGGGGAGGCCCTGCAGCAAAAAGATGCAGGCTGGGAGTCAAACCTGCAACTGCTGCAGGAGGACTGTAGCCTCTGCACATAGACTGGCTGCGTAAAGCACCAAGCTACCCAGCATCCCTGTATTATTATTATTATCATTATCATTACTTGTTTTTTGTCTGCTAACTATTCTCAAAACCATTCAATGTAGAAATGCAGTTCAAATGCCAAAACAAAGGCCTATGCTTTTCAAAATTGAAGCAGCGTTTGCAAAGAAATCCAGAATTTCTTTTTTAACTCGTCAGTACGTTTTCAGGTCTTGCTAAAGGGAACACAAATGTTACGCCGCTCTTTGAAGGAAAGCCTTGTGGGTCCTACTGCGGCCACAAAAGTTCCTCTGGAGCTACGACCTCTTTGTGAAAAGCAATTGTTTCACACAATGTTTCAGTCTGAATGACCAGTGACTCCTGCTCAGAGCCGCTGGACTCAAACCCAGAACTCAGGACCATGAAATTCTCCCAGAATTCACTGCTGATCAGCTGTGAAATGTAAAAACTGTTAGGCAACAGGCCAGGGCAGCAGCAATACCACCAGCATTTCTCCAGGAACTGCTTAGTCTTGTTGGGAAAGTTGTTTTTTTTTTTTACTTTGTGGAAAAATAAGCAGCTTGTGTAATCATAGTTAAGTCCTGCAGGCTACGAGGAGTGTGGCCTTGAAACTGGACCTATGATCACTGGGAGGTGGAAGAAGCAGTGAATACAGACTGCTTTCAAACAAACGTGAAACATGAAATTGAGATTTTGGGGGGCTGACATACAACAATTAAGGCAGAATAATACGATATTAGACCAGTTTATTTCAAATCTAAACCCAACTCTAGCTTTCTTCACGTAAATGAGCCCCTCGTGTTCACAGTAGCCTCGTACAGATGGATGTTATCGGTCGTTAGCCACCATGCAAAACCTCCAGCAGCTACAAATCCCGGCTCACCTCCTCCTTCATTTCCACTGAACCTTCGAGAACATTTCCTCGACAGACACTTTAACATTCACACAGTAGCCGACCGGCTCTGGAGAAAATGGCTGGCCCGACAGAAAGTCTCTCATCTGGGGACGAGTTCGTCAGATTACCACCGTAGCGACACCAGCGCTGACCTTAACTTTCAGAGAGCCGCGAGGACCAGTTGCAGCCGTTAAAATGCGTGGACGACGTCGTTGAGGCTACAACACGAACGTACAGAGACACGAAAGAAGAGCCAACTTACGTTTCAGAAATCAGAGCGGATATTTTCGTCTGGAGAAGGAGGCAGGTCTGTGTTGAAGCCGGGGTCAGAGACTACAGTGACACCGGAAACAGAGCCATTACTCAGCAACTACTTCCGGGTCATGACCTTTAACATCTTTTCTAAATGATACGTAAACGAGAATGTAAATTATAATAACTACAATATAATAAAATAAACAGTTGTTAACGAAACAAAAGATGATGGTCTCTGTAATATATGAAGTGGACGAAGCCATGTCTTGTCAGTCTACCGCTGCATTTATTCTGTGGTCTCATCATCAACACAGTTAACATCACAACAAAGCTACAGTGCCACCTAGGGAGCAAACCGGGAAATGCACTTCTGACACTTCAATACACTAAAGTCTCAGTTTAATAACATGAATAAGTCTAGAAAGAAAAGATATATATTTTTTGTTCTTCATATAATGGAGAGATTTGTGAATGTTTTAAGTTTATTATTCCACCCACTGAAGTGGGGTTTAGTTGTTGCATATTGGTATTTATGTCCAACAGAATCAGGTTAATTAAAATAAATTTCACGTTTTTTTTTCTTTTATAATTACAGCAACTTTGATTAGCAAGTGGGTGCACTGAGATATTTGAGTGAAGCCAGTTTGACTCAGAATAATTGGAATTAATCTCATCACTTTATTAGATTATTGTGTTGAATAATGAAAATGAAATTTTCTACCAAAGCCTTGATGGTTTCGTACTTCACCCAAGTCATCCATTACGTGAGTGAGACATTCAAATCAATCAACATCCCCATTTCGAGGTTGAAGCTAAGCTCAATCCAGGAAGTAACAAAGAGTACAGTACCTTTACTGACCACTAGGTGCTGTCTCCAAAACAGAGCAAATCCCTATTGACCACCATGTTAAACCAGAGGGGTATACTACGAAGCAAGTTCGACACAGCCAGGCTTTCTTTGGGTGAGCTGGCTTAACAAACCTGAAACTCACGATCAGAGATAACCGGTACCACGACGGTGGTTATCAACTATCTTTGTTAACCGCGGCTTTCTTCTCTTTGCTTTCTGCTCTGTGCGCGTTCACATAAAAGGGGCGTTTGACGCGTCATTTGACGCCTCTTCCGGATAAAATGGATAGATGGTGGTCCGTATATTTCAGTCAGGAGGAGCAGGTTTTAATAATGCAGGGCTATGAGGATTTCAAAGAAATCTTTACGGCCAAAAGAAATACTGTTGGTGCGAATAAAGCCAGAGAGGAGTGCTGGCAAAAAATTGCAGATCGTGTAAATTCGTAAAATGACAGTGTGAGGTCCTGTCACTGACCCCCGATTGATGACGTGTCCCGGCTACATGGCTAAGGAGATATGCCTTTGGCTGACTGGCGATTATGCGTGACTTTCACCCGAGAGTCTGGGGATCAAACCCCGCCCGGGCCCTCTGTAGTGTCTCTTGCCACAGTAAATTATATTTATTTCACCACTTAATACACCTTAATTAATCTCCCTCCCTCTTTTAGAGCGCTTAAACTTTAAACTTAATGCAGCAGATTTAAACATTATGTAGGTCTGACTGTCCCATTATGGATGATGAATAAAAATCACGTTAGTTTTTTGCTAAATCTATGTGAAATTAATTTAAGATTTAATATTATCTGTGATACCAATATACGTTCCCAGCCCCTTTAATAGGTAACCCTATCCCCTGGGGAATCTATGAATTATATTACAACAACATTTCATGAAATTCCACGTCACACTGATTATCAATATAATGGACTATTAATTTATGTTACCTGATTTAAAACGCTTCTTTTATTTGAAGCGTGGCAGATGCCAGGGAATACTACAACAAACATATTCAGCATTTAGTAAGAGCAAGTACAACCTTTATTCCAGTATTCTGCTCAGATTTTCTGCATCACCAACTGAATGCATGTAGGTTCCCGCGGCAAAGAACGCAAGAAACGCACACTGTTTGCGCTACTGTGAGCGCACGGCTGCGTTTGGTGGCGCTGCCAATATCTGGCTCTAGCAGATTACAAATGTAACGGATTCCTCAGCTGGAAATCTCTAGCGTTCATAGAGAATATGGTCATGGGAAGCCAGCGGATCAGTCCGGTCTCTGAATACTCAGTCAACATGATTGGGTGAAAGTGAAAGGGCGGCGCTTTTTAGAGCCGATTTGAGCCTAAACTCTGCACATAACCTGCCCTGGACCAGGATAAGTTTGCAGAGTAAGTTACCATGGTGATCTAGCCAGGTTGAAAGAGAGCCACCTTCGTGGTACCGGAAATCCTGGTTTTAGACTCAACATACCTCGCTAACCCTCTAATCTCGCTTCGTAGTATACCCCTCAGCCATTGGTTATGCCAGTTGCTAGCCCCTAGAACAAGACCAGGCCTTCATCATCATCACCGAGCTCCTCATCTTCGGGGTTGCCACAGCGACTATCTGACTCTATCCTCTGCATCTTCTTTTCTCACACTAACTAACTTCATGCCCCTTGCACTGCGTCCTTTGGTCTTCCTCTAGACCTCCTCCTTTGAAGTTATAACCTCATCATCCTTCTACTGATATATTCACCATACCTCCTCTGTACACGTCCAAACCACCCAAGCATGTCCAGAGTTACATAAAAAATGCACACAAAGTTTATTTTTAACCCATTACTTGGTCAATGAAAAAACTAACTCCTTTAATTTGTTTGTCTTTTTTTTTTTTTCTTTTAACAAAAAAAAAAAAAAAAAAAAAAAAAAAAAACAATAAAAAAAACCAGGGTTTATTCTTCAACATTCACCAAAGATTCTGAACTGTTGACAGGTAAGTGACTCTCAGGAACATAAAGCATGCACACAAGCAAAAACATAAACCTGGCTTTTTTTCTCTTGAGGCTTTACCTGTTCTTTAATGAGTCAGTGAAATACAGAGAGATGGAGAAATAGGCCTAAAATAATCTACACCTGTACCATCACTTTGGTTTCATACAATAAATGACCTGCTTGTAATTGACTTGGCTAACAGCTATCACCAGTTATCTGTGTAATTCCTGCCTTCTCTGAAATGCCTCCACTGTAAAACTTCATCATTATTATTCATCGTATCAAAATAACTCCACACCATGCAGCGTTTATAATCTGCCGTTGAGGACAGCTGCTTTCATGTGCGCCTTATTACAGCTGCTGTTTGAAATAGAGTGAGTAAGCAGAAGGAACAGTAGATGTTTAGATTTAATTTTTAGTTTTTTTTACATGAGGATCAATCCTTAAAACTGAACCACCAGAATTGCAGTATCGGTAATTTGGTATTGATCCACCCACACCACATTGCACTGTCTTGTTCACCTTTCATTTTATTCTTACTAATACTTTTTTTTTTTTTTATCACATTCCACCACTTCCATCCTGCTTGCACACACTTCTTCACTTCCTCTCCACACCCTCCTTTGCTTTGGACTGTTGGACCCTAAGTAGCTACTTAAAACCCTCCACCTATGAGAGAATATGTGTTGTTGTGTTGATGGTAGTAACTGACTGCTGTGGTGTTGTTTGTTCTGGCAGCATAGCTTAGCTGACCACTGAGTGTGAAACATCACAGTTATTTCTGATGTTTCCACCCAAACAACATTTGATTTGGGAAGTCCCGCTGCCGATATGTGGACAGCTGCTCCAAGCGCTGCTCGGGTTCAGGAACCAGCAGCCACGGCGAATCTTTTTAAGAATATTTCCAAAATGTCTAAATTTTAAAACTGTTTTATTTATCTAAATTTTTCCATTTATTTGCAAATACATCTTTTTATTTTTGAATTTATTAATTATAAATTATCTAATATGGATACTTATTTAATGGAGTATTTTATGCCGTTCACCTAAATTAATGAGAAAATCTTTAAATTTGGAATTGAAATAAACAAAACAGTAGTATTTATAATTAATCTTTCAAATGAACAACACATTTAGTGACCATAATTTTTAACTTATTATTAATATCTCCAGGAAATAAAAACTCAATCTAATGAATAAAATTACCTTTGGTATGAATAACAAAATGGACATAACTATGTGAACCAAAGGTCTGCGTGTTTTCAATTAGTCACTTATCATTTATTTACTTATTATTATTGATTTAAATAGTAACTTAAGTTAGAAATTAAATACTTCCTCCCAACATTTTATCACATACATGCTACATTATTAACAGGAGCCTTCCTGAGTGCACACAAGCTATTAAGGATTAAAACTAATATTCATTATTCCTGCTCTCTAAATTTGTAACTGCCATCAATATAAATTTACATGAAGTGTTTGCATTCTTTACACAAAACATGAAAAATGATCAGCATTCTGATGGATCAAAGATATTTATTAAATCACATCAAATGACTTCCAATCAAATGAGCATGAATGTCTTTCTGGTATTTAACAGCTGTATCATTTTCTCTGACTCTTTTGGGAGCATCTACAGCAATCTGTCCAGATCTGTGACTAGAATTAATTTATGCTTTTATTTAACAAATCATTACGACTTCATGGAAAACAGCATTGATACATAATTCATATGATGTCAACAATAATCACTAATATGGAAAGACAATGGGAAAGAAATAAGACAATTGTGTTGAGAAGTAACAAAGAATTTGCTTGCGTAGCTGATTATGTTTTTAGAATAATTACAATAGGAAATTTCTTTTTTTGTTTGTTTTGTTTTTGACATAACATATTCCTTTATTACAATGTAGGAAATTATATTTTTTTTAAAAATCTGGTTCTACTTACAGTTTCCAGGTATTATCACTCTACAATTGCATTGATTTTGTTATGTTAGGGCTAAGAAAAAAAAAACACTCTTGTTATAAAACGGCCTTTTTTTCTTTCAACTGACATCATCAGTCTATTTTGCCCTTCTAAAAACAGAAGAAAAGACTTGGAGACCTTCAACTGGCAGTTAGGACTAAAGGCAGTAGCAAGTTTCTTCGTAATAGGGATACAGAGAGAAATACAAGAAACCCCCATCTGTAACTGAGGCCTTTTCAAGGTCAGAATCCATCCTCTTCTTTGGCCAAATTGGTACAAATATATCACATCTAATGGCCTGAAAATAAGTGTTTGACTTGATCAGGGCATGTACTTAATTCCTTTCATCCTAGGTATGATATGGAAATCTCTGACGTCGGCATGCTGAAGGAGCCAACACAAGTAACGCTCCGTCCCCATTCCCCATCCACTGGTGAGGAGTGGCTTCACTTGGCGCATGTTAATGTACCACTTGTAGGAATCTTCTGGCACTTCATGGTGCCTGAGGGCCTCTTGTACCATCTCAGAGGTGGAATGACGTTCACCAAGACCAACAGTCTCACCCAGCCCCAGCAAAAGGTCTGCAGCTTTGGCTTTGGATCGCTGCGTGCCCTCCACGTACGCCTGGTAGAAGGGAACTCCCATATGATCCATCTCAGTCAGCCAGACAGCGCTACCAAACTTTTCTATCAAAACCCTCTCTCCTTTACGAGTCAGCTTTCTGCCAAAATGGGGCTGACCATCTTGAACCCACTCCAGGCAGTCAGCAGAGGGCATCATGGGAATGGCCTGGTCCAGAGGGATTCTTGGCAGGGCTGTTTTTCCCTCCAGTTTACTCAGCAAGGCCGTGATATGTGCCAGGGTCCCAGCAGTGTTCAGGATGATGTCTGAGTGTTTCTTCAGCATGGACTTGGTGAGGTGAGCCAAGTATCCCTCCGCAGTGGAGATTGCATCATCCATGTCACCCAGCAATTCACACTCTACATGGTAAAACTGGTTCAAATGCGTAGCATCTGGATCTTCTCCCCTAAAGCTGGGAGATATGTAATAGGTCCCCGGGAGGTTGTCTTGAAAGCGAAGGAAGTATTCAAGTACAAACTGCATCGAGTCGGCCAGATAAACATGCTGTCCCAGCAGATTAACAGACACTGGCTCTGAATCAGACCCCAGGCCCATTGGTGACGAAATGGTGTCAGTTGTGAGAGGCGTCAGGGCGTAGGAGTACTGGCAGGAACTGTGGAAATATTCCACTGTGCTGTGGAATAGAGTGTTTTGAATCTGGAACACGTTGCAATACCACTGGCTTTTGATGGCAAGTGTGGAGTGAGACTGAGGGGTCCTCCCATGAATGAGGAGGCCTGCACTGAGTAATTTTTGTGTGGACGTCCTTGAGGGTTTCAGATTCAGCAGGTGGGCCATCCAGTGATGACACAAATCCCGGATAGCTGTGGAAGTTTTCTGACTGGAGCTCGACAGCTTTAATGCCATCTGGTGAAGGTAACAGAGGGATCAGCTTGGCGTGAGCATGGTCAATCTCAAATCCCTCAAAGATCATTGCAACACTTTGAGCTTTCATTCCCTTTCCCAGTAATTGGGCAACTTTATAAACCGCTAAGATCAGTGCTGTGTAGTCAGGTTCGTCCAGTCTGAATATATCGCTGGACAGTGGCTTGCGTGGCACCACAACAGTCATTCCAGGCCTGTTTGGGTATGGTGTCAGGAAGGCAACATGCTCACTGTCTTCCCACACTCTCCACTGTTGCTGCTCTCCACGTACAATACGGCTGAACAGGTTACCATTGGACGGGTCACCAAAGTAGTCAAAGCAAAAAGGTGCATTCGGTGTGGGCAGCGCACTTCTTATCTTGGCTTGAACATCAGCCAGTGCATCATCATCCCAGCGTGGGCCGTTCTTTGAACTACAGTACCCAGTATTGTGATCATGGAATTCCTCCTCACTGGCAAGATGGGGTTCCCAGTTTGGCTCTAAGCCATGGAGTGGGAGTAGTCGGATTTGTGCCGGAAGACCAGGGGTTGGGTTAAAAACCATAGCACAACGCTGCACTCCCAGTCGCTCACATAGCAAATTTGATACAGCTTTTGCTCCTTGTAGCATAGCAATAAAATCAGGTGTGGCCAACTGGAAGATGCTGCTTGCGCCGTTTAGAGTTTTTCTGGTCAGAATGGTTGACCCTGGGGTCCAGGGGTTCTGATTCAGGTAGGCAACCAGCTCGTCTGTTTCCCAGATCACATTAGAGAAGCTCTTCATGGGCCTGAGAACCTCTACTCGTGAAACGCCTCCAGTCATTGAGGCCACGAACATCACGGCAGCATTTGTTTCGATGACAGCATCACCTTGATTATCCACAGCAATGATTCCTGCACAGGTCCCATTCAAATTTTCAGCCATCACTTCCCTGCAAGCTTGCCTAAGGCTATAGCCTTTGTTGTGATATAGACTGGCTATTTTCTGTGCCACAGTGTTCCTCAGAAAAACATCCCCATCTCCAGAGCAGGTAATAGCAACCTTATCATCAGCATATATTCCTGCCCCTACAACTGCTGTATCCCCAACTCGCCCTTTAAGCTTCCCCACCAGCCCACCTGTGGAGGATGCAGCGGCCAATCCATTCCAGCGATCCAAGGCCACAGCTCCAACAGTTTGAGGATGATTGCTTTTTGAGGCATTTCCTTCCTCCACTGAGTTTTGCGGTTAACTCTGCCTGACGTATGTCAGTGTAGAAATACTCTGGCCCAACAGGCTTCTCTTCCCCCTCCAACCCATGCAAAAACTCCTCAGCCCCCTCCCCTACAATCAGCGCATGTGAACTTTTCTCCATCACACATCTGGCTGCTTTTATGTGGGTTTTTGACACTCTTCACACAAGCAACAGCTCCTGACCTCATTCCACTGCCATCTGCAAGGTTGCTTCCATTTCAATTTTGCCCATCTTTGTTAAGTACTGAACCTTTACCTGCATTGAACAAGAAGCAGTTTTCCAAAGCTTCCACTGACCTCTGAACCGCATCCAGGCTACTGCCACCTGCTTGAAGCTTTTGGGACCCGAGAGTTAAGGCTGTTTGTAGAGCAAACTCAATAATCTCTGTCACCTTGCTATTCAGCATCATCTCCATCTCCTGCACCACCATGAATGAGCAGGGTGTAGTCTGGACGCATGCCAGAGCTCGTGTTTTTGCCTCTGTTTAAACTCTCTGGGCAGTGAAGGATCTGCTCTGTCTGACGTAGTTGGAAAAGACACTCCAGAGCTCCCATTTGGCTTGCAATGGCATATCTAACAATTAAAAGCATCATTAACTTCAAGTTCGTTTGAGGTTTTCTTGCAGCTTCTCCAGAGCTAAAGCAAAGCTTCCTTTTCCGTTAAGCATAATGCGCACCTTGTCCCTCTTTCCAAGGTAGGTTACCGCTAACTGGTCTTGTGAATAAACATTTCCCACTCCACACTCCACACCTTCCATCAAATCTACACCTGTGAGGTACACTGATGGGCATCTGAAAGGGTCCAGGAACTTTTTCAGTGGATTGTCAGGTGACAAAGATCGACGCAGGGCAGCAAGGTGGGGACCGATGGCTTGGGCAAGTTTGGTGTTTCTGATGAGGTTCTTATGCTCCAAAAAAGCAACATGGAACAGCTGTAGTAAGTCAGTAGTGTACTGAAGTGTGTCGCCTGGACAGAGGCGGGATGCCAAGGCATTTACTAACTTACGAGAATGCATGGTGACAGAATATGTAGGATCACAACGGCCATGTTTGTAGTGCCGCATATGAGTTGGAGTGACGAGCATGTGACTGGAAGCAGATTCTCCAAGAGTCTGCCTCAGGGAAAGCTGCAATGAGAAATTGATCCAAGCATCAAACAGGCCCCTCTGACCTCTGAGCGTAGAAAAGACATCAGGATAGGATGGCATATCAAAAGTGAGGACTGGATTGTTTGCTGTTAAGTCTGGGCTCTGCTCGGGCACACTTATTTCTTTCAAGGGGAAGTTCAGGGCAGTTGGACAAACAGAATTAACGCTGTTTACTATGACAGGTTTGGTCACGTTTTCTTTGTCATTTTGGACCAGATTTAAGTCAACAGTCTCAGAGAGATGGTACACACATTCAGTCACAAGAGCAGCCACCATCCCATCCACAGCACTGTGCTCGAACATCATCCCAGCTGTGGTGTCTTTGAACACCACAAGGTTCATGACCTGCAAAACAAAAATCACAAAAAGACATTGTTTTGGATTTTCTGTAAATTATTTGTTGAAAGCCAGCAAAAGCATGAACTCGAACTGTAACATACAAGGTACACTTTTTTTATTGACAAAATATCTTAGTTTGTTTTGCTAGTTGATGTTTTTATTGACACACTTTCTGACCAATATTCTCTTTTAGTTTAGTTAGTCCAGACGTAGCTCTTAGAATAGTAATTCAAGGTCATATTGCCATTGCAATCTAAGGAAATTATCTTGCATATCTTGTCATAATTTGTGTTTTTCTTGATTTTAATAGGGAATTAGCTTCAGTTATCAAAATACTGTGATATTTTTGTAAAAATCTAAACAATACCGTCATTTGAAGACAAATATAAAAATTGCAGATTTCACTTCAGATGTACCTTGTCATAGTGTCTCAGACATGGACCGCCTCCTCCTCCCAGCCTCACGGCATTGAGGACATCTGCCAGTTCAGCAGGTGCACCGTCGTCTTCCAGAGAGAGAGTAAGAACAGCGCTCTCCATCAGCTGAAGCGACGCCACTGCTTCTCCCCCTTGCTTGAGGATCTCTTCCCTGATGGCGGCCCAGGATTTGCGCTCCAGGGCTGAAAGGCTACAAATGACAGAGGGATCGCTCTGTTTCCCTGCTCTGGGCTGATCCATCACCTGAGCCAGCTCGTTGTAGATGTCCAGAAACGGCCGCGCTGAAACAGGTCCACCTGTGCTGGAACGCTGCAGAATGTCAACGGGGAACACGCCCCCAGCACAGGTGATGATTGCATGGAGGCTGTCCGGGTAAACCTTCAAACGAGAAATCTACAGGTGAGAAAAGGCTCTAACTGCTTGTGTGAACACGACTGGATAGTAAGTAACGAGGAGACAAATTAAAGATTAAACCTCGTGGCTATATTCAAATCTATCTAAGGAACCTAAATCCCCTTTCGTTACTTGTGTTCTGCTGGTGATCTCACCTTAATTTCATCTTGATTCTGCCCAGGAATACGGCTGGCAGCGAATGCTTCAGACTGCTGAGTGTGCTCTATTGGAGCATCCCCCTCCAATAAGAGGGGCTCACAGTACAGTTGTGCTGCTGCCCAGAGCAGAGCCTGCTGCCCTCCCCAGCTGGGTACATCCCTTTGCTTTAGATGGAAGAAGAACAACTGGGACGGCTGTCGAGGTGGGCAGGGGGTCAAAACAAGACAGCAAACCTCTCTTGAACTGCTGCGTCACCCAATTCTCTTGTCCTGCAGCAGAGGTCGTAAATTTCTGATGAACCTCTTCAAGGACCTCCCTCTGCTGTTCCAGCGTAGTTTTGAACTCTTGGTAAAGATTGGGGCTGAGAGTGAGCTGCAGCACACGGCTCACTTCTTCCAAGGTGACATCCAGCTCTGGAACAGGGTAGTTGAGAAGTGTCATCCTGTTAAAATTGAGGGGGCTGGACACGGAAGAAGAAGGGAAAAAAGATAAAAATCAGAGGTAAAATCATCAGAGATGCAAGATACTTTCTGTGACAATACAAACTGTAATGGACTGTGATTTCTTCTGAGCTGTAGAGGGCAATGTGGAGCAGTGATATTGGGACTAGTGCCAGGGCTGGCTACTAATCACAGCCAGGGGCGCCGCTAGGGATTTTGGGCCCCATGAAAAGAATCTTTACTGGGCCCCCCAACACAGCGGCGAAATTTGTTGATCTATTCTCTCTGGGCCCCCCTAATCATGGGCCCCTATAATCCGTATCCTTTACCCCCCCTTTTCGGCGCCCCAGATCACTGCTGCAGCAAATCTCTAAGTGGCTCTCCATACTATTAATTCAGATGTTTTCTGGGACCCAAGGAGCGCGAGTTGTGCTATCCTGAAAGTTTGTGACTTCCCGCTTGAAAAAGACTTGAACTTTCTGTGTGCCAGCATGTGTGCTGGGAAGGTAACCCTTTGTAGCGTGGACACCACGTAATATGAAAAATTACCAGTGGTAATGTATATTTATATGGATATTACCATGCACCAGTACAGGAAATCAACTTAAGTATCATTAAGAATGATCAATATATCCATAAATCAGAGTCAAGTGGGCAGTTTCCAAACACAGCACTAAAAAACAGACAGCTATACATGGGAAGGAGCTACTGGTGTGGCTTTTAAGGATGGAGCCTCTCAGGTAACTCTTGGTCCATCACTTCACTGGACCAAACACAATGGGTCAAATTTACTGTCAGTTAGCGTATGGCTAACTTATCCGCTCTGTGATACAGTACTACCCTGACAGCAACATTTTGAATCTAACCCACATTACTATATATATGACATTCCTCTGTCACAACTAAGCATGTGTTCAGGGAGTAAGTAGTTAAACTGGCTGGAGTACAGAAATGCTACAGTGTCAATATTAACAGTCCATTAAGCTTATATGAAACCAGTCTGTTCAAAACATATCACATCCTCCCCAACAATGATGTTTACTCAGTGTAATAACTGAATCCAGTTATCGTGAAAATATTTGTAATCTAATCAGCTTATAAATCTGGAATGTGCTAAAATCATAGTTATGGACATGCACACTTTAAGGGGATTATTAAATTACAGTCTGACAAGACATATAAGAGCATCCCAGTAGTTTCAAAGAGCTGCTAAACTCTATCACATGATATTGCAATTTAACAATAAGTTCAATAGTTATAAACAGAAACAAGCTATTTTAATCCTATGATGAGACTCAAAAATGTCATTCTAATAAAGGGATAGTGAGGATATGGTCTCTACAGGCAAACCAAGGTCATTTTAACTTTATGAGTCTACAGAAGAGGAGTTAATTAATAGTCTTTATGCTGCAAGCATATTTTCAGTTCTAACTCAAAACTGCTTCTATTCAGGTTGTTTTTGGTCACTACAAAAGTTTATGCTCATAATAAAGCTGGAGTTGATTTAACTCTGAAATGTTCCTTTAACACCAGGTCACACTCTGAACTCGGGCCCAGTAGGGTCTAAATATGTGTCCTAAAACAAAAAATAGCTTGTTGTTTAGTTTGTGATTTAAAAAAAAGCAACATTTCCACCAACCTCAGCTTCTTTGAAAAAGGTTCCCATCAACATGAAACACACCAAACACCACAATCTACGCTTCAGTGCATGATATCTGCCCAACATCAGAACATTTACAGTTTAAACTACTGCTTTTACATCATCATAGCTAGCCTACTAGCATCACATTAGCCTGCTATTTACCTCCATTAAAGACCTACTAAACAGGTGAGAATACAGTTCACACACAGCCAGTCAGGCACAAGGAAATACATTACATACAGTATGACATGCTTCCTGCACATGATGTCCAACCTTTCTTACATTAACGTAGCTAGTAATTCAATTAACCGATTGATGGATGAGGGGAGGCTGAGTGCAACACAGTTTTCTTTGTGCTTAAAAGTGGTGAACACGAATGGTATGCATCCAGATTTTACGTCTGTGTGAGAGACAATATCTCCTGGACTAAACGGCTCCGTAACCAGGCCCATCATCTCACACGTGAAACCAGTTACTCCCTTTTCTTTGCTAAGGTTTGGCATTTTTTTGTTGCCGGGTTGTCAAGGAAGCATGACATGAAAATTAGATTTCTGCTGATTTGCTCCATGAGTTCAAATCATCCACACAATGCTGGCTGTCTGTGTTCTGGCCGACTCCTGTGGTTTTTCTGATGGATTCGGCCTCTACAAGGATGCTGGTCTTGTGATTTCAATAGGCGGTAATGCCACTGGTGTACCTCACATAAAACACATGTCATTGTGATACAACAGAGAGCACTGAAACCATCACATTTTAGGACACTTTGACCGATGAGGCAAAATTAATGGAGAACAAAAATCTTTTATGTTATTTTAAGAGTGAATTATTCCAGGATGTCATCCCATTACATCACTAAGGTTTTTACATTCACGAGTCTTTGTTTATTGAATGCTGTAAAATCTCAAAGTTGATTATTATTTCCAGAAAGGCAGATACTATGAATGAGCTCCGGTACTGATAAATGTTCAACAAAATAGTTAGCCTCAGTGGAAAACCGTTTTTACCAGACATTGTCTGTAGAAGACATTGTGCTGCTCAAAAAGTTAATATGAAAGTACAGAGAGGTGTCAGGCGTTCTCTTCTGTCATTATGACTACACATTTACCCAATATCCAATAAAAGACCCCTACCACAACAGCAACAGTAATCATTACTAATAATATTATCATACATTTAAATGATTCATAAGACAAAAGGTAAAAAAGTAAATACTATAGTGCCACTTTATGAAAACTAGAATGAATGTTTAAAATCAGCTTACCTCACTATACAAGTTTCTCCAAGTTCTGTCCGGCTGGCAGGGTGGAAGAACACTCAGTGGGAGGAAAGCCCGTGTGCACTGCAAAAACAAGAGGTTTATCTTAATGAAGATGCAGTGACTCCAATTATGGAGCTCAGCTTCTTGTCACTCCTTTCTCTCCTCCTCTCACAGTCCGTCTCTGTCATCACACTTCTCATGTTATCTGGCCACGTCCTGCTCTACCCTGCTTTCCTTTAGGACATTGGTTCATTTTGGGTATTTACAGCTGCATCAACGCAGCATCAGAAAGGGTGTCTCAGTCTGGTCCAGGTCCATATTTGCCTCGTCCTCCAGTATAGATAGCATTAGTGTTCATAGAGTGGGAAGGCTGATATGTTTATCTCTTATAGTTTTTCAGTAGGCATCCTACATCAGAAAAGGATGAAGATAAAAAGAGTTGATGACACAAATGGCAACAGAAATTTGTCCCTATACAAACTGTGCAACGACACTGCCTGGCCAAAAAAAAAGTCACCACCAATAAAAAAACGTCATACACTCTAATATTTCGTTGGACCGCCTTTAGCTTTGATTACGGCACGCATTCACTGTGTCATTGTTTCTATAAGCTTCTTCAATGTCCCCAGATTTATTTCCATCCAGTGTTGCATTAATTTCTCACCAAGATCTTGCATTGATGATGGTAGAGTCTGACCGCTGTGCAAAGTCTTCTCCAGCACATCCCAAAGATTCTCAATGGGGTTCAGGTCTGGACTCTGGTGGCCAGTCCAATGTGTGAAAATGAATTGCTAAATTAACTTTTTTTTTTCTACTTATATCATACCTGTCAAGTTTTGGATTTGAAAATAAGGAACATTTTCTGGAGCCTGCCACAAGCAGTATCCCTTACATTTTTTGTGTACAAAAAAGCTAAAAAATTCACTACTTCCTAAACATCAGCCAGCTCTTTTGTTTCCTGTGTGTCATTATTGGACAAACTGATCAATCCAGGTGTGTTTTACCATTGCTGTGAGGTCAGACACACCTGGATTAATCACTTTGTCAATTAATGGCACACAGGAAACACAGCAGCTGGCTGAAGTTCAGGAAGTAGTGCAGCTGTACATAAAGCCACATTGAACATCATTATAGTGAAACATATATCATATATAGCCATATATATAACATAAATATGCAAATTCCTTCAAATAAATATCTATATATATGAAGAGTATTTATTTGAAGGAATTTGCATATTTTGTGTTCATTTAACATTGCTTATATTTACATTTACATTTGATTTTCATTCCACAATTGTTTTCATTTCATGTTGCTCTTCTTTTACAGTTTTTCATCTCATTTCACATGACTTTTCTTTACACTTTTAATGACTTGTTGTACTCATTTGTTGCAGACTTTGCATTCTTTATGACTGTTTTGGAAGGAGTGTATTTGTGGACTGGTCCAGAGTAGTTTATTTTACATGAAAGAGGAGTGCAATCCTGTTCTCTGTAACAATCTTTTTTTTCTTCGCACGCTGTCACTCATCGGATGTCACACACTAACCTCGCAACATCCACCACCTAAGTACCTGTAGTAGCTGCTGCTGTGGCAGTTATCGCAACATCTACCACCTACAGTACCTGTAGTAGCTGCTGCTGGCAGTAGCTAGTAACTGCTGCTGTGGCAGTTATCGACAACCATCTACCACCTACAGTACCTGTAGTAGCTGCTGCTGTCTGGCAGTTTATCGCGACATCTACCACCTACATTACCTGTAGTACTACTGGCTGTGGCAGTTTCGCGACATCTACCACCTACAGTACCTGTAGTAGCTGCTGCTGTGGCAGTATCGCGACATCTACCACCTACATACCTGTAGTAGCTGCTGCTGCG
This sequence comes from Hirundichthys speculiger, assembly GCA_018398805.1. Taxonomy (NCBI): domain Eukaryota; kingdom Metazoa; phylum Chordata; class Actinopteri; order Beloniformes; family Exocoetidae; genus Hirundichthys; species Hirundichthys speculiger. The sequence goes on from JAGFBZ010000555.1 coordinate 554,487, forward strand.
GCAGTTATC